>CAJQZP010000150.1:7272500-7625000 GCA_907164705.1 Parnassius apollo | reverse complement strand
CGACAATAATTACTTTTCTAAAAACACATGTCTAGTAAATACAACCACATTCGAATAATTCTGTAGAGACGTATATCCTGTAATAGGAACGCCTTTCGTACGAACGACGTCAACCACATTGATACGAACTAACTTAAGCAAATAAAGTGATAAGATGAAAAAAGAATAAAATTTGTTGTGCGCTTAAGTTAACGTCTGGCACTAGCGCCATCTAGTGTCGGGGAACAGATCGAGGAGGGCTTTCTAGAAAATACCATTCCTGAACTTTTACCAACAGCGCCATCTAGTATCGAACAGAAGAACTAAGTTTTCCAGAAGGCCCCACACTCGAACCTTCTGCGCCTGGTCGGTCGGCGCCCGTACTTGCTGGAATATTCTGGATGTTTCGGTAGAAGAGCCCTATATAAAGCCGTTGATAGCCGCGATCGGGGCAGTATTGAATTGGCGATACGATCGAAGTTTCGGAGCGAAAGTGAACTAAAGTGTAAAGTGTGATTAATTATTAGTGTCTTTTAAGTTTTAATTGGTGTTCGGTAATTAAAGTGTTAATTTTGGTGATTCAATCGGCAGTTTTTATTGTCACAATCCCTAGGCTCGTAACAATATACTCAATGCTCTACGTGTATATGTTAGAGAAAGGATAAAGTACAATTTTTACAATATCATAATACGTTAAGTAACATTCCACTGGCGTGAATTGGCCAAAAGCCCTTCATTTAGGAGAGTTTAAAGGGAAGACAAGAGGCCCGCCGCAATCGATGTAATTATCAATTATAATTATTTTAAGTATCTATTTACTCCACTTACTTAAGAAAACTTGCTCGACTTGCTGACTTGCTAGACTTAAATATTTCAAAGTCGTGAAGACCGCCAGCCCGCACTGAAAAAGTGCCGAAGTAATAACTCTAAATCTTTGTAAATTAGTGTTAGCCCTAAAGTTTGCAGGAAATGACCTTTAAAAAAGTTTTTTTTCTCTCTTAAAAAAACGTTTCTTCCACATTCAAATTTTCTTTGATAATCATATAAAAAATAAAATATATAATCTCTTTTTGTGCTAACTATGGTTTATCTTCGAACTGATCGCGGTATTGTAGCTAAATTTGCATGTCAATATTCTGTTACAAATTATGCATTTTTTATAGAATAATACAAATATGTGACAGGCAAGCACACTGCCCACCTGATGGTAAATGAATACTGTAGCCATAGACATCTACGTTTATCTTCGAATAAGAATCAAAATGCAGGTGCGTTGTCACCCCTGAAGATAAAGGTGGAATGCCTCGTATCCAGTAAAAAGGGTTTCCGGTTATCTACACTCACCATAAGAAACAGAGCAGTATTTATTTGCTATTTTTCTGGTATTCTATAAGAGGTCTTTCCCCGGTCGAGCAGACCCAGTCGTGCTGCAAACATTTAACTTTTGACGACTCCGTGGCGTAGTGACTTAGCAATGAGTGGCTGCGCTGGGGGTCGCGGGTTCGAATCCCGCACGAAACAAGTATTTGTATGGCCTATAAATAATTGTTCCGGGTCTGGATGTTTGTCCTTGTGAAATTATGTTTGTAAACTGCCCCACGATACAGGAGATAATCCTAGTGTAGGGGTAACGTTTTTAAAAAAAAAAAACTAACTTTGCCAATTTTTCTGGTTTCAAATATTCTGTATCAATTACATATTACCACATGTAAAAGAATTTCTTAAAACCGCGCGAGTGAGCCCTGAATATTGTTTTTTAAAAATGGTTTTATATTTTTAAAAGTCATCGTTCTAACTAATCTTTCTGATATGAAGAAAGTCGATGGATGCAGGTAACTCAGCCGTGGACTGCTGATAGTCTGTAATGATGATGATGACGATGGATGTAGGTGACTACATCTATCAATTTGCTTCATCTTAGAAGGTGATGTCTTCTAAAAACATAATAATATTTAAGAAAATATGTAACATTCATTAGCAAGAAAGCATACAACAAGGAAGTGTAGAAAGTGGTGTAATAATGCAAATTTTTCAATAAAAACTTAAAATAACTTTTAAAAAAAGGTTCTCAATTGGAGTGTAAGTTTTATTTCTATTTTTCTTTCTTTCAGGTTATTTTACTTAACATTTTATGTACTAATTCATTTTATGTATCATAATGCACGCTCTTGAAATAAAGTAGAAAGTTTCAAACGTCTTTAAGTTCTTAACAATGTTCTTTAGAGAAAGTTATTAACTTCTCTTCTATGTTTTCTTCATTAAGTAAGTTCTCATTTACTAATTTTCGTTTTTAAATAAAATTGCACTGTTTATTTTATGCTTTGATAAAAAAATCTATAAATAAAACTTTCATCATTAGGATGGGATTTTTTATACGGAATAAGTGTGACAAACGAGAACATAGACCACCTGATGGCAAGTGGATGCTGTGCTCTACAGACATTTACATCTATCCTCGATTAAGAATTCAGATGCGTTATCATCTCTGAGAACTCAGATGGAACACTTTGTTTACAGTAAAAAGGGTCTTCAGATCTCTACACTCATCCTACATAAATCATAAAGCATAAAGCTGCTATTTTACGCTTATAACCTCGCCCTTCTCTTTTTTTTTTGTTGGGGTTTATTTTTTTTATAGCTTTTGCTCTTTCTCTACGCTTTTCGTTTAAGTGAGTGTCGCATAACGCAACAAAGGGAAAGAAATTAAGATTACAGCAGCTCTTTTTAATAACGACTAAAAATAAAAAAAACTGTGGTTGCCAACCCGCTTGCTAAGTCTGGCAACTATGGCAAATACCGACCTTAAAAGACAATCAGACATAAGGCATTTTAAAATTTTATATATATTTTTAAAATGCGCATTCTTATTTGACCTTTATTTGTTGTTGAGTTATTTCTATGTCTATAGGAGGCCTACATCAAATTTACGACCAAACTACAGTTACAAAGCAATTTCCGGGTTAAATTACACTTCCTGTCATGAAACCATTCTAAACGATAACAGTTTATGGAAACATTTTATTACAACCGAAGTTTTAGATGTAACACAAAGTGGTCATGTTTTACATCTCATCAAGTATTGACACTTTTAGATTTAATTGTAATGACAATACACGTGTCAATAGACTGCGTTCTTTTATCGAATATGAACTTAAATAACTAAACGATACATTTCGTTGAATAATTTTTCTCATACCACTAAAAAGTGGTAGGACTTCTTTTCGTGTCTAGGAGTCAGTCTGGCAAAGTTCCACCCTCTAATCTATTTTTATCGCTAAATATGAGCACCTGCACAGCTGTGTTGCGGCCTGAAGGGAATAGAAAGGCAGTAAAATTATAGGATAAGTGAAATACCATCTTAACCCAAAGGAGTGAAAATTCATCTGTAGCCATGGATCCATGGATGGACTGTAGTAGCCACCTACTGTCCGTTGGACTTTCAGTTCGTGTGTCACTTTAATTTTACAAAAAATTACAAAAATTATGTTAGTCATATTTTATAAACACATATTATATCATAAAATTATATCAAACTCGTGTTGTTTTACCTAAATCTATATTATCTAAATCATGAGAAAAACTCAACTAAGTTAAACGTAAATAAAGCTTTTAGACTCTATTTGCAACTGAAATTGAAGGAGTCTATGTCCTTAAAACACTAAGAGAAAAAGTAAAAAATATAAGGCAATACAAAACGAGATATACTGCACCCTTTATATACCAGAGACTTGCAAATAATATGATGACAGTTTTTGTATGATGCATCAAATTATATCCTATATATAAATTGTTTTATATCTACGACTAAAAGCTTGAAATTTATTTAAATTCCACGTGAGATTACTTCTTCAATTATAGTAGTCTTATTTATTCAAGTCCCTTGTTACTAGCGACGTTAAAAATTAACGAGCTCGCCGATTTCAAGTGTTGTAAATTAACCGCATTTTAACGAGATCGCTGAGTAATTAGCTGTTCCGATGGAGGCAGCTCCAGCTAGGTAGCTGCCGCCTTAGCTCCCACCACGGCCGCCTCCACTGATCCTTTGAGCCGTCAACAGTCTACTTTTCAATCTGTTCCATTGCCGACGGCCTCAGTGAAGGTGTACAACCCGAGTGGCGACTGTTTAACGGTTCGCGCTCTATTGGATTCGGGTTCACAACGCTGTGTGGCCTCACTTGGTTGGTGGGAAGACTAGGGCTGCCCTGGAGCTCTGAATCACGTCCAATGGTAGATATCGGAGGTGCCGAGCTTCCTGCTCCTAGGGGACAAGCAGAGTTGGTGTTAGGCCCTGCCAGCGAATACCTTTACATTCTAGTTAAAGTATGTAGCCGTGGAAGGAAAAGGGGAGATCTCCCGCCAGGCAAGGTGTTCTGCCTGGGGAGCGGCCGACACTCCGTGTGATAATTCGGAGATGTTCTATATATACTGTTTATGATTCGGAATGTTGATAGCGCGATTTAGGCTTCGGTGTGTTTTCGCTTGTGGCGGCGACGACAGCGCCGCCACATCACCCCCTGCTCAGACCGGAGGTCGATAGTGCAGTCGAGTTGTCGACGAATGTGCAAGTGAGTGCCAGGAGATTGCCTTGTAGTCTGCGGTGAGTCAAGAAGAAGGCAAGTAATCTGCGAGAGTGCCGTGAGGCAGAGGCGAGCAGTAAGGCTCAGAGCCGTGCCGAACACTGTATGGCGCAGAGAGTGGCTTGAAGGAACAGGAAGCATTATTATTCCAGTGCTGCGATGAACCTTGTGAAGCTAGATGGCTTGCAGGATATGAAGACTGCAGACGATATCTGCTCGGGAGCGAATGGGTGGGGTATTTTTGACGATGATGAAAGCTTGAAGTTTCCGAAGGTTGTTGGTTGCATGTTCAGATCACGTCGGGGTCACCACTGTAGCCGTGGAAGGAAAAGGGGAGATCTCCCGCCAGGCAAGGTGTTCTGCCTGGGGAGCGGCCGACACTCCGTGTGATAATTCGGAGATGTTCTATATATACTGTTTATGATTCGGAATGTTGATAGCGCGATTTAGGCTTCGGTGTGTTTTCGCTTGTGGCGGCGACGACAGCGCCGCCACAGTAAATGTCCTCGATGACATTGTAGGTTTTCTTCCTAACGTCCGTATAAATGACAGCGCGGTTCGTTGTGCGTCGGGCTTGAGACAGGCAGACCCTCAATGGTCCCAAGCTAGGCCTATAAATTTGTTGCCGGTGGCCGATGCGCTGGGATTCATCTTGTTAGGCGAGATACGAGCCCTACAGCCCGATGGCTTGTCAGCCATGTCCACTGTATCCTGTTTCTTTGGACCGGTTCTGTGGTCTCCACCTCCTCAGACGGACGACCCGCTCTCTGTGGTGGGCGTGTCCCTTTTGGAAGTCGTCCAGCGGTTCTGGGAAATTGAGGAGCCACCACAAGCGTCTCGAGTCAACCCTCTGGACCGTGAGTGCGAGTTGTTCTTCAAGAACAATACCGGCCGTCATGTCGACGGTCGTTTTGTCACTCGCTTACCCTTTCTTGACTCACGGCCCCCTTTGGGCCAATCTCGTGCGCTGGCCGAAAAGAAGTTGCTTTCAATGAAGCGCCGTATGCCACGCGACCCAGCCTTTCGCGACAAATATGTCGAGTTCATGCGCGAGTATCAAGAGCTGGGTCACATATCACCGTCCAACTTCGACTGGTGGTCACAGGAGCACTACTTCCTCCCTCACTATGCGGTCTTGAGGACCCCTGGGAGTAAGATTCGGGTAGTTTGTGACGGCTCCGCCCCCTCGTCAAATGGTGTGTCCCTGAACCAGTGTCGCCACTCTGGCCCTAAATTGATCAAGGACATATCCGACATTTTGACCCACTTCCGTCAACATCAAGTGTTTTTGTAGCCGATATTCGGATGATGTTTCGACAATCAGTGGTCCATCGTGATGATCGTCGATATCAGCGCTATCAACATTCCGAATCATAAACAGTATATATAGAACATCTCCGAATTATCACACGGAGTGTCGGCCGCTCCCCAGGCAGAACACCTTGCCTGGCGGGAGATCTCCCCTTTTCCTTCCACGGCTACATACTTTAACTAGAATGTAAAGGTATTCGCTGGCAGGGCCTAACACCAACTCTGCTTGTCCCCTAGGAGCAGGAAGCTCGGCACCTCCGATATCTACCATTGGACGTGATTCAGAGCTCCAGGGCAGCCCTAGTCTTCCCACCAACCAAGTGCCACACAGCGTTGTGAACCCGAATCCAATAGAGCGCGAACCGTTAAACAGTCGCCACTCGGGTTGTACACCTTCACTGAGGCCGTCGGCAATGGAACAGATTGAAAAGTAGACTGTTGACGGCTCAAAGGATCAGTGGAGGCGGCCGTGGTGGGAGCTAAGGCGGCAGCTACCTAGCTGGAGCTGCCTCCATCGGAACAGCTAATTACTCAGCGATCTCGTTAAAATGCGGTTAATTTACAACACTTGAAATCGGCGAGCTCGTTAATTTTTAACGTTGCTAGTAACAAGGGACTTGAATAAATAAGACTGAGTAATCTCACGTGGAATTTAAATAAATTTCAAGCTTTTAGTCGTAGATATAAAACAATTTATATATAGGATATAATTTGATGCATCATACAAAAACTGTCATCATATCATTTGCAAGTCTCTGGTATATAAAGGGTGCAGTATATCTCGTTTTGTATTGCCTTATATTTTTTACTTTTTCTCTTAGTGTTTTAAGGACATAGACTCCTTCAATTTCAGTTGCAAATAGAGTCTAAAAGCTTTATTTACGTTTAACTTAGTTGAGTTTTTCTCATGATTTAGATAATATAGATTTAGGTAAAACAACACGAGTTTGATATAATTTTATGATATAATATGTGTTTATAAAATATGACTAACATAATTTTTGTAATTTTTTTATAAAAGTAAAGTGACACACGAACTGAAAGTCCAACGGACAGTAGGTGGCTACTACAGTCCATCCATGGACCCAAGGCTACAGATGAATTTTCACTCCTTTGGGTTAAGATGGTATTTCACTTAGCCTATAATTTTACTGCCTTTTTATACCCTTCAGGCCGCAACACAGCCGTGCAGGTGCTCATATTTAGCGATAAAAATAGATTAGAGGGTGGAACTTTGACCTGTCCATACTTTGGCTACGCGTAGACAGCGACGACCATCCGCGCGTCTACGGGTGCCTCTATAGGTCCCATAGCGGTAATGCCGAAACAGACCGACTATTCGACCACGTCCAAATGGCTGCAGATTCGTTGCTACAGCAGATCCCCTCCGCAGAGATCGTGATCCTCGGCGACTTTAACGCCCATCACGCCGAATGGCTCGGTTCACGTTTAACCGATCATGCGGGGAGATCTGTTCATGATTTTGCCTTGGCATATGGTCTGACACAACTGGTTACTTCGCCTACGCGGATTCCAGATGTGGAGGATCATGCACCTTCCCCGTTGGACCTTCTGCTGACCTCTCATCCGGACGGATATCAGATTTCCGTCGACGCCCCTTTAGGCTCCTCGGACCATTGTCTGGTCCGGAGTGTGGTGCCACTCACGCTGAAATCGCGGTTGCATTCTGCAGGCTGCCGCCGTGTTTGGCACTATAGGTCAGCCGATTGGGATGAGATGCGGTCTTTCTTTGCATCCTACCCTTGGGGGCGGGTTTGCTTCTCGCCGGATGATCCCAACGTTGTTGCGGATTCTGTTGCTGATGTGGTACTTCAGGGTATGGAACTTTTTATTCCTTCCTCTGTGGTGCCCATTGGAGGCAAGTCTCAGCCATGGTTTGGTCGCTCCTGTAAAATAGCATCATGCTATAAGCAGGAGTGCTAACCAAGCCTGGGCTGATGCATCAGCGTCCCGGGATGTAAACACCAGCGCTCTAAAAAAGAAGTATAATTCCGCCTCTAGGTCCTTCAAAAGAATCATTGCCAAGGCAAAGTCAGAGCACATAGGCAGAATTGGCGAGAAACTAGTTCGCCTTCCTTCTGGAACCTGTGCATTCTGGTCTCTCGCCAAGGCTGTCCAGGGGAATTTCTGTCAGCCGTCTCTTCCATCTCTGCACAGGGAGGACGACTCACTGGCCCATACCGCAAAGGAGAAAGCCGATCTTCTAGGCTCTTTCTTTGCGTCTAACTCGACTCTCGATGACGGGGGGAGTGCTCTGCCGACCATCCCGCGGCGTGAGTGCTCCATGCCGGCATGCAAAGTACTCCTCTCCCTGGACATCCACAAGTCGAGTGGGCCTGATGGAATCCCCCCAATTGTGCTGAGGACGTGTGCTCCAGAGTTGGCACCGGTTTTAACGCGTCTTTTCCGGTACTCCTACTCCCTAGGCGTAGTCCCAAAATCATGGAAGACGGCTTACGTCCACCCGATCCCTAAAAAAGGCGACCGCTCTGACCCGTCCAACTACCGGCCAATCGCCATCACCTCCTTGTTCTCCAAAACAATGGAGTCCATTGTAAACTGCCAGCTCATGAGGTACCTTGAGGATCACCAGCTGATTAGTGACCGCCAATACGGTTTTCGCCGTGGTCGGTCAGCTGGTGATCTTCTGGTCTACCTAACTCACAGATGGGCGGAGGCAGTAGAGTTCGAGGGGGAGGCATTGGCCGTTAGTTTCGACATTGCGAAGGCCTTCGATCGGGTTTGGCACAAAGCGCTTCTTTCGAAGCTCCCTCCCTATGGGCTTCCCGAGAAATTGTGCGATTGGATCACCAGCTTTCTTGCAGAGCGGAGCATAAAGGTCGTTGTAGACGGTGCAAGCTCCGATTGCAAGCCTATTAATGCTGGTGTTCCACAGGGCTGCGTGCTATCGCCAACGCTGTTTCTTCTGCATATCAATGACATGTTGCATACCCGTAACATTCATTGCTATGCAGATGACAGCACTGGTGATGCTCTTTACACCGGCCGAGCCAATATTTCTCGGGAAAACGTCTCCGAGTGCCGGGACAAACTTGTGTCTGAAGTCGAGTCTCTGCTGGACAGAGTCTCGGATTGCGGGCGACTAAATCTAGTCAAGTTTAACCCCCAGAAGACACAAGTTTGCGCGTTAACCGGTAAAAAGAACCCCTTTGTCGTATCCTCTCAGTTTCAAGGCACTCCCCCTTGTTGTCTCAGCCAGTATCGGAATCCTCGGCGTCGACATATCGAATGACGTGCAGTTTCGTGGTCACTTGGAAGGGAAGGCCAAATTGGCCTCTAAAAAGCTTGGCGTGCTCAGCAGAGCGGGACAGTATTTCATGCCGGCACACCGCCTGCAACTTTACAAGGCGCAGGTTCGGCCGCACATGGAATACTGTTCCCATCTCTGGGCTGGGGCTCCCCAGTACCAGCTTCTTCCACTTGACTGCATCCAGCGTAGAGCGGCTCGAATCGTCGACGACCGAGTGCTTTCCGATCGGCTCGATTCACTGGCGCTACGAAGAGATGTTGCATCTCTTTGCGTATTTTATCGCATCTATCACGGGGAGTGCTCTGAGGAATTGTTCGGATTAATCCCAGCCGCCAAATTTCGTGAACGCACCACACGTCAAACGTCCCGATACCATCCACACCATCTGGATGCTTGGCGGTCCACCACTGTACGTTTCACAAGGAGTTTTCTTCCACGTACAACCTCTCTGTGGAATAGTTTACCACCGGCGATTTTTGCGGACCGATACGACCTGGGGACCTTCAAGAAAAGAGCTTACTCCTTTCTAAAGGGCCGGCAACGCACCCGCAATTCTCCTGGTGTTGCGGTTGATCATGGGCGGCGGTAGTCACTTAACATCAGGTGAGCCGCTTGCTCGTGTGCCCCTTCTTCTATATATAAAAAAAAGGATCCAAGTGAGTGATCCCAGTTGTGAAGAGGCTCGGGAGCGACTTATGATCGAGAGCCTCTTGAAACTGTCGGGCGAGCACAGCGTGTCGAACCCCTTCAGCGAGTAATGATGCAGCCCGTCGAGCCCCGGACTTTTCCAGTTCGTCTACGGACCGCCTCAGCCACGTCTTCAAGCGTTACGGTGACGAGGTCCATAGGCGTAACAATTGCACTCTGGCTCGCCACAACTTCTATCCAAGGGCCCTCGCTGTGGTTTACGGGCTCTGACCACATGCCACGCCAAAATGCGACAGTGTCAGCCTGATCCGGTCCTGGGCCCGCTCCACATACCTCTGGTCGCTCCAATGGTTTATAGAGCCTTTTGTAATCACTCTGTAAGAGACGATTCTGGTTGAACCGCCTTGACCTTTCGCTAAATCATCGAAACCGCTTCCCCCAAGCAGCGATTTTTTGCTTCAGGTCATCTATGCGCTCCGTTAGTTTCTGCGTGGTATCCGGCTGGGACATACTAATATTTGTCCCAGCAAACGCCATTCTAACGGTGCGCACAACTCTTGGTCTATTATTACCCGACCTGAAGCTTGTCAGTCTGCCGATAAAGGCACTTGCCTTTGCGATACGGTCCTCGATTCTTTTTCTTCAGTCTGGGATGGCGCTACTTTGGTGAGTAGCACGTCCAGCCATGGGAAGTTTATCGCCAATAATACGGCATACTGCCAGTGCGGCGCCAAAAAGAATTGAGTCCGTCTCGCAATGGTCCCGGCTGGCTTCCAAATAGGTCACCAGCATTGGATTAAGAGCCCGCATGACAGCCCGATATCGCTTGCTAAGGGGAATGCGGGGAAGTCGCGGTCGATTTTCGAGAGGCATGCTGCGCGTTTCCAGCATCGACTCTTCCAATATGCTCCTCATTTTCTCTAGTTCGTGGGAGACTATTCCATCATCGTTTGAATTAACCACAAATGGAATATTGACGGCAGCATCCACATATGCAGTTTGCTGCGCATCTAGTGGCGCCGCACTCCCAGCCGTAGCATTTATATTTGATGAGGGAACAGCCTCACGTCGTAGTCGTTCGAGTTCGGCGTCACCAAATATGTTGGAGCGCAGGATATACCGAACTCGGTCTGCCAGGTTTTGCTCAGTGACGGATAGAGATGGCTCCAGCTCTGCAAAAAAGCGATGCATCCGAGCCCGATACGCCAAACATCCAGTTTCTTCCCCTTTTGCCCTAAAGTACGCCCGCAGTGCGTTTGCGATCATTAATTGTAACCAACGCATGCTACGTGCTCCACCAGCGGTGGGTGCCACTTGCTGAGTCCGAGAAGACTCAGCCGACACCAATACTTCTGGTGGGGATGATGGATGTGGAGAGTTGCTAGGTGATCGTACAGCTCCTCGCGCTCGGCTGGCGGCTCGCATGCTGTCGCGTCCAGCGCCAGCTCCAGACGCACCCTGGCGACCTCCAGGCAGCGGCCCTTTGCACACTATTTTTTTTCCATCATACATGGTCTGGGCGTCTATTAACGGGAGACGCCCAGGCCCGGCACCGTATCGTGTACGGCCATAAGCACAAACGGGCCTTTGCACCCTAAATTCTGCCGAGGCACGGCGCTCACACCTCTCGCAAGGCGCTGACTGACTCGTCAATTCCCTATTCCATAAATTATTTTCTGAATATTAAAATACTCGTTTGTTTAGCGTTGTGAAAGTAATAACCGAATTTCCTAATTACAATTCTATTTCGAGATAGTCACATGAAGAAGGGAAATTTATAAATGACCTGCTGAGGTCATTCTTTCATTTCTTTCAAGTCGAAACTTGTAGCTTCTTGTTGTCTGTATTAGGTAGCCTGTAATGTAACTACAAACTGTAGTAACTACAACCACTAATATTTATGTACACTGTACTTAACTTTTTTAACGCCTGGTTGGTGTAGTGGTCATAAGCGCTACTGCTGGTAATATTCTCCGGGGCTTGAATTGTGGGTCTGGAAAAAAATCAGCCATCAAGTCTTTCCATAAGGGAAATCTCAGCAACAGCCCGTAGACACGAGTTAGAAACTTATGAACGTACATATTTATACGCATATAGAAACTTATATGCAAATAAGTATGTATGTAAGTAAAGTGTTATATTTTGTTGTGTTTTATTGAAAGATATAAAAAATAATGATATGTTTTAGGTATAATTGAGCCTTAGGTAAGGTCATACCTAAATTCGTAATAATGTTTGTGCTTGGACTGAGGGGGGCTGGGTTGCGCGCGTAAACTAACGCGTACTTACATAGCAGTAAAGCGGTGGGAAGGTAATTTTAAAATCGTGCTATCGTTCTAGAAAGTTACTAGAAAACGTATTAATATCGCACCCAATTGCTGGGAATTCATTCGACATTCGGGCCTTACCAGAAAAGGGAAGAACGAACTTCAAATAGGAACTCTGCTATGCCCTACCCTCAGCAAGAAGATAACAAGCGTTTTTATTCGTCCTGAAAAACCGAGGAAATGTATCTACAACATATAATATATAGATTATACTAAAGAAATAGGAATGTTTTACTTCCACATCCGTATCACCTTGTATTGTATGTTATAATGTGTACCACATTTAACTGTATAAATAGATATTTTTCCTTATTTCTGAAGGAATAACGAAAAAAAAACTCGTAATAAATAGCCGGGAAACAAAGCAATACAAAGAGTCACAATACTTGACTTGTCTTCAAAATCGTGATTAAGCCTTAAGTGGATACATTGAGTATTAATATCGGAAAAAGGTTCAACTCATAACAAAAATAAGGTATGTAACTATTCAAAAGTTAAGTGTGCTGAGTATTGGCTGATATTTCCTCCTTTCCTCTCAGGTTAAAGAAACCTCATTTCAAAACGGTAGTAGGTTGGAAAAAATTGTCAACAAAAATTAATTAATAATTTTTACTAATTAGGTTTATTTCCTTACTTAAAAAAAACCGACTCAAAGTTAATTATGTAATACGTAATTATGACACGGCTGCTACCTTCATTGAAGGTTAGGCTTCTGTGCGGTACAGTACGATATGATACGAGTAGTCCTCGGCACGATATAGGTGTTAGAGTTATACCGCTGTGAAACTTCTTGGTCGTTAATCGTAAAACTCTTGTCAAAATCGGCTCAATCAATAGCTCTGATTCAACTGTCACTTATAGCGTCCCTCAGGGCAGTGTGTTGGTTCCCACGTTGGTTTTGGTTTACATCAACAGCCAGTGTAATATGCAGCTAGAGGGTGGTGACATCCTCTCATATGCGGATGACACAGCTATTGTTTTCTCAGCTGTTGATTAGGAGCAACTTAAAAATCGTTTGGAGACTGGCTCAGTGATATTAGCATCCTGGTTATACAAATACCTACTTACTTTAAATGTACTTAAAACTTACTATATATGTTTTACCAAATACAACAACGTGCTGCGTCCAGATAACTTTAATATTAAGCTACATTATTGTAACTATCATTTGGTCTCGGATTTCTCTTGTTCTGCTTTAATTTTTTTCTACTACGAGATACCTTGGGGTAATATTGGATCAGCAGATATCTTGGTATCAACATATAGAGTTACTCACCAGCAGAGTTAGAAAACTAATTTAGGCATTTAAGACCCACGACACGTAGCTTGAATGGAATTTCTAATATATAAACTAATAAATAGTAATAATAAATATCAGTTTGGTTAGGTGCGACAAAAACTAGTTTGTTAAATCTGGAAAGAGCACAAATGGCTCTTCTGAAAGTCATATTCTTTCTCCATACAGATTCCCAACGTATAGTTTACATTTAAAAGTGGTATCTTATCGGTAAGAAAACTGTACCCACTGCGTATTGTCACGAAAAAGTACAAATTGATTTCCTACGACCCAAGAAAAAGCAATCGTACAACGATCGTTAACGTTGATCCTTAGCCCCGGTTAAATCGGTATTTGCAAGGAGGCCATAAAACAGTCAATCTGCTTACATATATAATAGACTTAATAAGAAACTAAACGTTTACCCTATAGCATATCTTGAATGAAGAAATTAAGAGTATCATTACTCCGAATTTCTTCACTCATAAGCGCAACTGAGTGCTATGCGACATTTGGTGACAGTTAGAGAATGTTATTCATTGAACAATGATAACTTGACTTTGACGACTCCGTGGCGCAGTGGCTTAGCAATGAGTGGCTGCGCTGGGGGTCGCGGGTTCGAATCCCGCACGGAACAAGTATTTGTATGACCTACAAATAGTTGTTCCGGGTCTGGATATTTGTCCTTGTGCAATTTATGTTTGTAAACTGCCCCCACGATAAAATAGTTTAGTTTTGTTTTTGTTATTGATTTTTAAATTTGATATTTTAAGCAAGATTGTAGTGTGGTCTGTGATACTGGAATCAATAACTGTAATGGATGTTGTTTTACGACCATTACTAAATTTTATTATGAAACGATCAAGACAATTCTCTCCTCTTGTTAATAGGATATGTCCTGGTAACATTCCGTGCACGGTAAGCATACTAAGATACTTTGTTCTATTTGTGCGTTCTTGTGTTGTTTCGTCCGTTTTGAGTATTAAGTTTATATTTATGTCGCCTGTAATAATAACATTTCTGCACTTATGTATTAATCGTATTTAAGTGGGAATTTAAAGAGTTTATGAAATCGTCAACGTTTATCATTGATGGGAAATGTTAAATGCCAATAATAGTTACTCGTAGATCAGTTGTGGTAATTTGCATGACGCATGGGTATGCTTTATTTCTGTTTGTTTGTGTTACTGAAGCGGCGATTGTATCTCTGATGAAAGCAATTACTCCATCAGCTTGGTTTAACCTCTCAACCCCCTAGCGATCTCATGACGCAGACGCTCAAAATTAACAGGATTTCGATTTCTTACCGTTGTAGGCGCCGTCGTAGCAGTAAGTTTCGTAACGTGCTACGTCAGGTGTGTTGGTATTGTGCTACGGCGAATCGGTAGGCGGAGCTAAGACTGCGGTACAATTACTGCCATAGCAGCCAGCGTATCTTCACATATGCACTCTTAGTATATCGTTAGATTTTACTAGTTCAAAGTTATTTTTAAATTATTAAAAATATGAAAATTAGCTGTGACAGTGCAGAGGGAGAAAGGAAGAACCTGGAGGGAAACACATTAGGGAGGGAACAACATTACAGTAGACCCCCGGTTATCGAATTTGTCGGATCATAGAGTACTGCCTAAGACCCCTATAGTCCGGAATTTTTTACAATAGAGTACCTTGTAATCCAAAAAATTGCAGATATAATGATAAGATTCTATATGTTATATATATGTACTCCGAAGTACAAATCATACTTCATTATGTATGTCAAATTTAGTAAATTAAATAACACAATAGAGAGCTTACGTTTTATTATAAAATTAACTTCATTAAAGCTATAGAACTCACAAAAAATATGCAATAAATTTACATTAGGAAATAATTGTGTACAAACAAATGCTCATACTAAAATAAATATGAATCAATCAATTTAAGAAGCATCAACTTAAGAGCGTTATTAAGAAGTAATATCGCTTTTTGAGGAAAATTATGATATTTCAACCATTTTCAGAATCAAATTTTTTAATAAGTATCAAAACAATACCCTACGCGTCGAGCACAATAGTGGAGGGGCGTACAAGTTATAACTTGTTCAATCATGCATTAGCGAAGATTGTTCAAAAATATTCAATAATATATAATAGACCATGGCGGATTTCATGGACGAATTACGGGGGTGCCGGTTTAGACAGGGGCCGGATTACCGGGGGTCCACTGTATTCACAATTTTTGCCATCTTTTTTTTTTATAAAATAACTTTCTGGGGCTAGGCCTATGTTAGTTTAGCAGTGGACTTATGAAGAGCTGTAATGATGATGATGATAGACATCTGAAACTTAACTACTTATTTCAAATTAAAGTACTTAGTAAACACTTATTAATTTAAACATTTATGCTAATAATCATAATGTTAAATTACCAAGAAATAATGATAAATATTATAAAGGATTAGTCACTTGGTTCATCCCCACTAGTTGCACAGCTTACCCGCACGACTCCCTTCAATGCTGTCGTGCACAGTATATCATTCTGATTTTCATTCATTCATTCTGATTCATTCCCACCTTAAGCTCTATAGACTTGGACGTCTCGGTTGAGTTCACTCCCGTCACTCCACTCTACTAGGTCATGTGTGTGACTTACTTAGTACCCTGTATAATAGAATGTCCCTTTTTATTTTCAATCTTGAGACCCTCGGGCCACGAGCCCTGAGACCTAAGAAGCTGCAAAAGCCAAAAGGCTAGCAGTATTAATATCATCAGAAACCGGTACCAGTATATAAATATAATACTATGGTGTGTGGTGCTCACACTAGACATGCCTGTGTCGTGAGGGTATGCTACGAACATTTTTTCATTTAAGGCTTTCTATATCGATACCTGGGTTGACGTGCCATTAATGTATTTATGGCACATATATATAATACACTTTTTTTTATAGGAAAAGGGTGACAAGCGTCTATCCTCATTTGCGAATCAAAATATACGTTGTCAGCTTTGAGGACTAAGGTGAATAAAGGAATGCCTTTTTTCCAGTCAAAAGGATCTCCGGTTATCTACACTCACCATACGAAACACATCAGCATTAAGCTGCTATTTGACGCTGATATTCTGTGAGAGCATGGTCCTTCCCCGGTCGAGCCGAACCATTCGTGCTACAAATATACAATTAATATAGCTGCAGCATGGCTGTACCACGTAAAAATAGGTCACGTAAGCTATAAAAAAATAAGTATTCCAATAAAATAAATGGTTGTTATTCTGTTTTATGATTATTATTCATTTTAATCTAATATTTACAAGTAAAATAAGAAATAGGTAGTTGTTGGTGACGCGTGATTTATCTATCATCTTATTAAATATTTCGATTTTATTGTATATTAAACGTAGAGAATAATCAATTTTATTAGGTGCTAATTTCTGATTGGAAAAGAATGAATGTATGTTATTGTATTAACATAGATACATGTGCTACATAGTAATCAGCTATGTAATACGATATGAATAGAGAATTAAAAACATTTATGGCTTTTAAATACTTTGTTGTTATTTTACGTTATGATTTAATTAAAGACAAAACATTCCAGCCTTAGATAGAGACAGTTTAATGTTATATATATATATATATATATATATATATATATATATATATATATATATATATATATATATATATATATATGTTTAATAAAAGGGTGTATATATATGAACAAGGACAAGTAAAAATGTTAGAGAGGGATAGCGATAAGTTAATTTAGTATAATTAGTGAAATAATGAATAATATAATATAAAAGAAAGAACTTAATAAAATCGATTAATTTGCAAAAGCCACAGCTCTAAGATATAATCAAGAAAGAAAAACGGATTAGGGAAAAGTAAAGTAAAAGTCATGCGAAAGTAGTTATCATATTTCCTAGGAGCAGTTATAAGTAATTTCTGTTTTATTTACCAGTGTCCACCCTTTAAGTAGGGATTGAAGAAATTGTACAGTCCACTAATTTCATGTCCAACGTCAAGAGGGGAACTTTTGAGAAAGAGCGGTTTGTGTTTCTGAATTAAGCGTCTTATCAGGGGTCACGCCCACCGCGTTGCTTCTCGAACACAACGATGTGTGGCATAGGCAAGGGGTCAGTATTTGGTAGATCGCTGTTATGCGTGAGACGAAGAAACAAAACTCTTTCCTCAGTAGTTAATAAGAAAAATATGGTTTCTGGCGTAGAGTTCTTAATATATCGGTATTACAGCAAATTCTAAATAAAGTTTATCATTAATATGGATTAAATTTCATCAATTAACGCGATAGATAAGTTACAGCGTTACTGGTCTTTCATTTCTGGAAGGGTTTGAGGGGAAGAAAATGTCCACAGTGTTATCCCAATGATTGCGGATGTAATATTATAGAATTATTTTTATGTTTCTTAGATTTGCAAGTCTCTTTTCGATGTTTTCCTTCTTAACGGTGAGAAAAACATCGATCGATAGTAGGTTGCATTCATAGTTTAGCATTCCAAACATAGAGACAACTTCTCTGCAGCAGTTATCATTATGAAGTGGTCTTTTAACTGACATTTAATTTTGTATAACGTAATTATAATAACATATTTTATGATGTTCTTTTTTCCTTTTATCGGACAAGTCTACAACTACAATGGCGGTTTGACTATATCAGATTGAGTCTACTCAGAACTTTAACGATGAGGATATAATCATTAATTAAATACGTAAATAATTAATTAATTAGTAAATAGATCTTTTATTTTTTTATTTAGTTATCTATTATTTCTTTATTGCATTACCTATAATAAACAATACAAAGAGCGGGCTTAATGATATTAGGTATTCTCTGCCATTTAAAGCATGGAGTGTTAAGAATTTGACGTAGGTGTAGCAATAAAAATAAAAACAAGTTCAAGGGTTTATTTCACAATCCACCTGATAATAAGTAGAATGCAGATACGTTGTCATCCCTGAGGACTAAGATGGAATGCCTCGTTTCCAGTACAATGTAGTCTCAGGATCTCTACACTCACCATACGAAACACAACAGTATTTTACGCTGGTATTTTGTGAGAGCGTGGTTTTTCCCCGTCGAGCCTTTCATGCTACAACCATAATATAGCTGCAGCGTGGGTTTACCACACATAAAAAGGTTTAAAAAGGTTATTATAAAAGCAGACTGCAAAAAAAGTTTACTAAATACAGAAATCTTTTATATCTGTTGTCACTAGACTAGACGAATCAAACGACAAACATTTTTTTTAAATCCATCAAGCCGTTTTAACCACAAAATGTGTTTAAGAAATAGACATACATACATACTCTCGAAGACTTCTTCTTGGGCAGTCAGATAAAGTCTGTTTAGCAATGAGTATGATATTTTTAGATGGATCATATAATAAGCGTTGTCTTTAATGAGTAACTGTACAACTTTTTAGAACATACTTCATATAGTTACACAGCTACGTGCATGTATCGGAAGCCATATAGACTTACAGGTATCTCATCTCCACGAGACGAAATGGATATTTCTACGGCCTCACCACTCGATAATGATGAATTACAATGATTTTACACTAAAGTTTTTATAACGTTTCAAGTATGATATTATGACAATAAACAGCACATTAGCAATAAATATTTTAAGATTTAGTTTCTGCTAGGATTTTAGTTTCTGCTATGATTTCTGTTTGTTTTCTACGTGGTAGAGCCACATTGGGTATATTACGGATATTGGGTCAGCTCAACTGGGGAAAGACCACGCTTTCACGAAACACCAATGTAAAAAACAAGCTTAATGCTGCTGTGTTTTGCATAGTGAGTGTAAGATTTGGACACTCTCTTTACTGGTAATGAGGCATTCTATCTTAATTCCCAGACGTTATAGTGTTTCGATTCTTAATCAAATATAGATGTATAGTTTTACATAGCTGTCTATAGTCTACAGCATCTGCAAATCATTAAGTGGACGATATGTCCTTAAGTCACCCTTATAAAAATAACTTATTCCAAGAGATAGAGATCTCCTGCTGATAAACCTTTCTTCGCGATCTTTCGGCGTAAAGTGGCTTTAATTAATTTATAGAATAGCTTTATTTTATTTATAAAAATACACTAAAAAAGCTCTGAACTCTACATACTAACAGTCCTGTATACCACTCCAACTGTGCTTAAAACTATTGTGATAGAAGGAGACGACAACAGTAGTCGAATGACAAATTCAATCCCATGATTTTTCGAGTTTTACAGTCCGTATTCTTATTTAGTAAAAATTTTTGTATATTAATATAAAATTAAGTAAATATAGAAACAGCACATAGTAGTTTTTCTTGATTTTGCTATATTTTCATCATCAGTCCGTAACATGCCAGTCTAATACTGTGCCTCTATAGCTGTAGGGCGATAAGAAATTACATTTACCATTACAGGCTACTGAAAGTCCACTATGGAACATAGGTCTCCCCATAGGTTACATCAAAGGGAGATATTAGTAATAGTTGTCAAGGTTCGCTGGCGTATTGGCAATCGCCGTTATTTATTATTAGTTGTAACTAAGAACGCTGTTCGGTTTTTATCTGTCTCTTACTACACCCACGAAGTGATATGGGGTGGCGGATATTTTTACATCACCACTACACGATACTCCCTCCAGTAGTACCCCTTTATAGTAATAACGAAATGGTTACCTTAGTTCTGGTTAATTTCAATTTATATTACTAAACTTCAAGAAACGTTATTTATAATTCAAGAAACGTTATTTATAATATATAAAAACCAGGTTAATTAAATGCGATAAATCCGTAAAAAGTGTTCAATGTGTAGTGTTCGCGTAAATATATGGAATCATTACGAATTTCGTTATCTACGTTTGAAATTGAAAGTATAATTTAGTTATCTTTTAACCTTGTTTAAATAGGGTATAATTTTAAGTTTAAATCTTTGACGGCTCGATAACGCAGTGGCTAATAAACGTTTGGCTGCGAACTTTTGGAACGAGTGTTTCAGTAGTGTCCGGGTCTGAATGTTTATCTATTCGATACGTAATAATAAGAAAACTGTGTTTATTTTATTTAATAAAAGTTTTAAAGCAATTGCTCAAGATTATTCCACGAATGTTAAAATGTAATCACTTTTCGTAGATTGATGTAAAAGTACAAATAACATCTTAATGAGAGCTTTCTGAAGAGATTTCGAATTCTGTCAAGATATTATGTTATGAATTTTAATGTCTAATGACTCAAGAGAACCGTGATGTGAATAAATGTTCTATATACTATATTTACTTGTGAAAAGGTATTAAATGACTTAAGTACCTTCTTAAAACATATAAACATATAAGTTTAAAATAAAAAAGATATACTGTACAAACTAAAATAAGACATTATTTTAAATAATTTATTGAGTGCTAAAATCAACAATCATTTCTTTTATAAAAAAAAACATGTTTAGTAAATAAAACCAGAATCGAATTATTCTGTAGAGACGTATATATCCTGTAATGGGAACGTCTTTCGTACGAACAACGTCAAAAACCTTGATACGAACTAACTAAGCGAATAAAGTGATAAGATGAAAAAAGAATAAAAAGTACTCAATGCTCTACGTGTATAGTCTACGTGTAGTCGTCTATGTATATACGTTAGAGAAAGGATAAAGTACAATCTTTACAATATCATAATACGTTAAGTAATGTTCCACTGGTGTATTGGCCAAAAGCCCTTTATTTAGGAGGGTTTAAAAGGAGTACAAGAGGCCCGCTGCAATTAATATAATTATCAATTATAATTATTTTAAGTGTCGATTTACTCTACTTACTTAAGAAAATTTGCTCGTCTGAGAAATAAAAAATATTTCAAGGTCGTGAAGACCGCCAGTCCGTACTGAAGCAGTGCCGAAGTAATAACTCTATAATCCTCTCTGTAAAATTCCTTCACTTTACTGTGCTTAGCCCTAAAGTTTGCAGGAAATGACCTTTAAAAAAGTTTTTCTGACTTAAAAAACGATTCTTCCACATTCAAAAAAAAAAAATATATATATATATATATATATATATATATATATATATATATATATATATATATATATATATATATATAACTTTTAACTGGCGTTCTATAAGAGAGGGGTCCTTCCTCGGTCGAGCCGACCCAGTCGTGCTGCAAACATAGTATAGTTGCAACATGGTTGTACATTTAACTACCTTTGCCACTTTTTCTGGTTTTAAATATTCTGTGTCAATTACATATTACTACATGTACAAGAATTTCTTAATACTTTCCGCGCTAGTGATCCCCTGAATATTGTTTTTTTAAAAAGAGATTTATATTTTTAAAAGTCATCGTTGTAACTTATCCTTCTGACGTGAAAAAAGTTGATGGATGCAGGTAACTCAGCAGAGGACTGCTGAGTTACCTGCATCCATCAACTTTCTTGTCTTGTCTATAGTCTGTAATGATGATGAGGACGATGGATGTAGGTGACTACATCTATCGACTTACTGCATCTTAAAAGCTGATGTCTTCTAAAAACATAATAATATTTAAGAAAATATGTAACATTCACTAGCAAGAAAGTATACAACAAGAAAGTGTAGAAAGTAGTGTAATAATGAAAATACATAAAGCATAAAGCTGCTTTTTTACGCTGATAACCTCTGAGGGCGTGATCCTTCCCCAGTATAGCCGAACCATTCGCACTACATCCATAATATAGTAGCAGCATGACTGTAACACGTAAAATTGTAATGGATTCGTGGAGCTAAAAATATATGTAGGTTTTATAACTGGAGCAGCACTGTGAATTAATTGCTCTATAATCTCTAACTAAATGCTCGAACTAGGTCCCGTTACCGTGGCGGTGTAAGAATATTCACTACCACATATGATCCCGTAAGTGTCGCGTGAGGCGACAAAGGGAAACAAATTAAAAGATTCGCAGCAGCTCTTTTTAATAAAGATGAAAAATAAAAGAACTGCGGTTGCCAACCCCCTTGCTAAGGGTGGCGACTATGGCAATTTTTTATTTTTTTTATTTTATTAATTTTGGAAAACTTACAGCTAACATCAACATTAAATAAATGAATAACAACTAGAAGGTCATTTAAAAGTTTTCACCTATAGACAATATGAACTTAAAAACAATAATTCTAGTCGGTAAAAGATAAACATCGATTAAGATTAATACAGAAAATTAACTAAATTAAACAGAAAAACACTCAACAAAAGAATTTTTTCGCTAAAATATTTTTGATTCGAGAAACACTGGTGCTAAACAGATCCAAATTAACGCTATTGGAAATGTCGTTAAAAGTTCTGCACACACGTATCATAAAAGAGTTTTGCCTGTATTTATTCCGGGTATGTGGCACGTGGAGTAAGCGAGGCTTTCTCAATAGGGTAGCTCTTGTTGTAAAGCCTAATTTACTCAGTAGCTTCGGACAGTCAATATTAACATTTGCCAATTTAAAAAGATAAATCATATCTGCAATGCGCCTACGTTCGTGCAGAGGCAAAATACGAAATTTTTTACATCGCAAAATGTAGTTATTAGTGTAAAATTGCGTCTTAACTTGCAGAAAACGTAGAAAACGCTTTTGTACTTGCTCAATCCTATCTATATAAATATTATAATTTGGATTCTACACTTGAGAGGCGTACTCTAAATGGCTGCGAACAAGAGCGCAATAAAGTATCTTATATGTTTTAATATTATGAAAATCATTGGAAAATCTCAAAACGAATCCAAGTGCTCTATTGGATTTTTTAATGATATTGTGAATATGTGCATCAAAAAGTAATTTAGAATCGAAAAACACCAAGATCCTTTACTGACTGTAATCTCTCTATAGGAGTGTTTTGTAATTTGTAGTGAAAGACAGTGGGATTGGGTTTAAGGGTAAAAGTAAGGATAAAACACATTCAAGTCAAGTTTATTGTGTGAAATATCATTCAAGTTCGTTGAGGTCACGCTGCACACCAAGATAGTCAGAAGTATTTGTAATGGGACATAAAATTTTCATGTCATCAGCATAATGGATTATTTTGGAATAAGTGAAGCAGGAACCTATATCATTTATAAAAATCGCAAAAAACAAAGGACCTAATAGCGATCCCTGCGGTATACCGGAAGGGCATTTGCACAGTTGCTGACGTATAACCATTGAGTACTACTGTCTGACAACGATTCTCAATATAAGATTTAAACCACCTAAACAGGTCGCCGCTGATACATACCTTGAGTAGTTTGCTGAGAAGTATAACGTGATCTAAGCGGTCAAACGCTTTACTATAATCAGTGTAGACTACATCAACTTGTAAGCGCTCAGACATGATGTTAGTTAAATAGTCAGAACAGACAATAAGGTTCGAAACAGTGGATCTACCTTTTAAAAAGCCGTGTTGATAATCACTGAGTGTTTGATGCCATGATATACAGACGAATATACAATTTTCTCAAAGATTTAGTTGATTAAACAAAGCTTGGATATTGGCCTATAGTTTTCTACACGGTCCTTTGGACCATTTTTATAGATGGGGGTAATAAATGCAGATTTCCAAATAAGAGGTACTGATGGTGGATGGAATGAGGACTGGTACTGATTCCTTCCTTAAGAGAACGTCTGTATATTATTGTTAACGGTATAGTAAAGCTTTTAGCACAATTACTTATAAGAATGGGTGGTATACCATCTGGGCCTGCAGATTTATCAAGGTCAATAGAATTTAAAAGCTTAAAGACTTCAGTTTCGCTAACTTGTATCGAGTTTATACCCGACACAGTATGTGATCGCCAATTATCGGGCTCATATCGGGTTTTACATATTAAAGTTACTGCGAATATTGTGAAAATTACCATAGAAAAAATCACGTAACTTATTACAAATAATATCCCCTTGGCCGGACGATATGTGTCCATACTTCATTATAGATGGACAAGCGTTTGACGCTTTTTTATATTTCACGAAGGACCAGAAGGTCCTTGGCGATTTATTTATGCTGAGTTCTATCTTTGCTATAAAATTGTTAAACATATCGGATTCTAGTTGTTTGGCGAGATTACGTAATACTAAAAAAGACTCATGATCTGACAAATTGCCATATTTTTTATATTTGGTATGATATTTAAACTTTTCCTTTAAAATTTTTATAAGAGGGGTTTTATACCGGGGGGGATATTTAGAAGAAAATTTTACTACTTTTGTTGGTATGTAATGTACAAGTTGTTTAATCGAGTGTATAATAGCGACAATGCATCGTCCACTGTGCCCTTAAAAAGATCGTGAGACCACGTAAAATTATCAAGCTCTCGTGATATAGAGGAGAAATCAGCTAAATGGTACATAAACTTAGTCCTTGGCTGGACTGGTAAAGTGTGGTGACAAATCCTAGAAAATTAAGAGCCACATGATGAGGGTCTTCAGGCACTAAAGGGTCGGTACATTTTGTTGCGGATAAGTGATTATTACAAAAAATTAAGTCGAGTATTCTGTTGTTAAGAGTTGTTATGAGAAGTTGGTATGAGAGTTACATTGCTGCAGATTACACGTATTTAAGGTATCAAAAAATTCAGACTGAATGGACCCCTCAATATTTTCAGGACAAAGAGAGTACCCATCATCATCAAGAGTCCAAGATTTATTTGGCAGATTAAAATCTCCCAAAATAACGAAAGCATCAGTTAGATTGGTCGTTACTATGTCGTATGATTTTGTATAAAAACAAGCTAACTGTGCAGATAAAGTTACCCAGATTTTGTCTGCATAAGTAAATCGTACAAATATGCAGTTTATATATCGTTTTCGGTTTGGAACGCCGAAGAGTTAACGATACCCATATGTCTTCGGCAGAGGAACGCCAGTCGACCCGCTCCTCCGCTGCAAGATCACGCCTAACAGCAATAAGTACACCACCTCCCAACGTTTGATTTTTAACATTATAGTTTTTATCACGTATCCAAACAATATAACGGTCATCAAAGAGCTCGTTATTACAAAAGTCATCGTTAAGCCAAGTCTCCTTCAAGCATATAACATCATAATTGTTAATACATAAATTTCTCAGAAAATTTCATGCCTTTGTTCGCAGACCACGTACATTTTGATAGTAAATTTCAACAGCCATCATTAAAATCATACAAAAACACAGAAATAGCGCTGAAAATAACATACCATAACATAAAAAGAAGTACGAATACGCTGCAAATACCTAAAGCGTGGCGGTAAATAAATAATATTAATAAAAAGCATATGGATGTGTTTAACTACAGCAAATAACGGCGCCAATTTGTTGAAATTGTAGCAATCATTAAATAAAGATGATGCATAATGTGTAGTATAAATATCAACGAAGAAATATTGATTATTTATACAACAGTAAAATACCGCAAGAAATAATTTAAGATTTGTCAAACTAAGCGCTATCTTAATTAATATCACATAAGGTGTAAGGTACAAATAAAAAATGCACCGAGCAGCTATTAAACCAAGCGACAACAGAACAACAACGTGTACCGTCAGTGATAAAATAAGTAAATAGAATAAACTTAACGTGCCTGTGTTTCTCAAACTTGTTTCACAAATTGATATAGAAATAAACAAATTTATATTCAGAAAATCTTCTTTAAATCTGCTTCCGTTTTTATTGCATATGTGAGAGAATTGTACAGTTTTTTAGCCATTTATAAGAACAATTATTTCTCCCTAGCAAGAGCTTTTGCCTTATTAAGTAGCTGTTGATTCTCAAACGTAAGGTGATCATTGTTGAAAATCCTGCTATCACTTCTCAATCCTAAATCCGCAGCAGTTAAAGTTTTACATTTTTTAGCAGCAGCTATAAAATTATCTCTCAGGTAACGGGTTTGAAGTGACACAATGATGTTTTTGGTGTTTTTATTATTACGCTGAGGTACTCTTGCGACGTAGTTGATATGCTCCTTAAGAACTTCGTAACTTATTTTACTACCAATATTGGAAATAATAGTAAAAAAGATTTTCAGACGAGGTTACAGGAACGTCTTTGATCTCAATGTTGTTCAGGCGCGATCTTTGCTGATTTTCGCGTACAACGGCCTCAAGCTTCTCCAATCGATGTTCAACACGTACAACATCATCCTTCGTTTTTTGAAGAGACTGAATTTCCCGATCGATCTCGGTCAGTTTGTTAGTGAGTCCCTCAACCGAAGTATGCACATGGTTCAAGGAGTTTTTAACGTCCATCATTTCACTCTTCATAACCATAAGATCTGAAAGGTCAGCCTAGAAAGTCTTGACACTTGCAATTAACTGCAGTAATGACGATATTTGTTTGGTAATCTTACTAAGCTCAAGACGAATGTTCTCCAGATCAGCATGAGATGGTACCCTTCCTTGTACTGTTTTCTCGGAAGAAAGATTAGGACTCGCAGTTCCTGTCTTACAGGTATTGCATTTCCAAGTAGCCTTTCTGTCCCCAAGTTTGCGATATCCTGCCTCTGTTATTCCTGCACATGGGAAATCGAAATGGTTGAGGCACATCGTACACTGCACACCATCCCTGGCTTCATTATTACACCGGTGACACATAAACATGTTGGATAAGATATAGTTTGAGAAACTCTGACTACAAAAACAATAGCGATCGAATGGAAACAGCGCAATGCATACGTTTGTTGCGTTTACCATCTACCGACCAACTGAAGTAAATACCTAACTAAATACCGACCTTTAAAGACAATCTATGGGGAGGCCAATTTTCAACGGTGGGCTTTTGATAATAGTAGTAGTACCCATAAGATAAATTAATAGCAAAGAACCTTTTATAGTATCACGCAAACTTGATGAATTTATATATATATATATATATATATATATATATATATTTTATATATATATATATTGTATTTTTTTTTAAATGCGCATTCTTATTTGACCTCTATTTCTTGTTGAGTTATTTCTACGTCTATAGTAGGTGTTAGCACCCTATATCAAATTCACGACCGAACAACAGTTACAAAGCAATTTCCGGGTCAAATTACACTTCGTGTCATGAAACCATTCTAAACGATAACAGTTACTGTAAATATTTTATAACAACCGAAGTTTTAGACACAAAGTGATCATGTTTTACATTGCGTCAAGTATTGACACTTTTACATTTAATTGTTATGACAATACACGTGTCAATAGACTAGGTTTTTTATTTTATCGAATGTGAACTTAAATAACTAAACGATACATTTCATTGAATAACTTTTCTCTTACCACTAAAAAGTGGTAGGGCTTCTTTCCGTGCCAAGGAGTCAGTCTGGCAAAGTTCCACCCTCTTATCTATTTTTGCCGCCAAATACACGGCACATGAACACCTACCTACACGGCTGTGTTGCGGCTTGAAGGGTATAGAAAGGCAGTACAATTACAAGCTAAGTGGCATACCATCTTAACCCTAAGGAGTGAAAATTCATCTGTAGCCTTGGATCCATGAATGAACTGCAGTAGCCACCTACTGTCCGTTGGATTTTTAGTTCGTTTGTCACTTTAATTTTACAAAAAAATACAAAAATTACCTTAGTCATATTTTATAAACACATATTATATCATAAAATTAAAACAAACTCGTGTTGTTTTAGCTACTAAATGAGATGAAATGTCATGAGAAAAACTCAACTAAGTTTAACTTAAATAAAGTTTTTAGGCTCTATTTTCAACTGAAATTAAAGGAGTCTATGCCCTCAAAACACTTAGAAAAAAAGTTAAAAAAGTAAGGCAATACAGAACGAGATAAACTTCACCTTTTATATATCAGAGACTTCCAAATGATATGATGTCAGTTTTTGTATGATGCATCGAATTATATCCTATATGTAAATTGTTTTATGTCTACGACTAAAAGCTTGAAATTTATTTAAATTCCACGTGAGATTACTCAGTGTTATTTATTCAAGTCCCTTGTTACTAGCAACGTTAAAAATTAACGAGCTCTCCGGTTTCAAGTGTTGTCAATTAACTACCTTTTTAACGAGATCGCTGAGTAATTAGCTGAAGTCTATTTTTTCTACATCTTATTTCTTTATATAATGATTATGTACCAAAGAACAGGAAATAAAAATGAGAACAATTTGAATGATTATATCAGATATAACCATCATGATAGAGGCATCACCAATTGCAGTAATCTAATTTTATATATTATGGCTTACGATCGTTACAAAACCATTTCAGATCCAAAGCAATTGCTTTAGAATACAACTGAGAAAGATAACGGACGATTATCCTATTCACTTCGTAGTTAGTAACCGCTGCAGCCTTTTGCAACCTCCTGCATCCTAAATCGGCATATAATAACTTCATCAATCTGTAAAATGTCTATTTATATAATATTACATTTGCATAAAATTGCAAAAAATTGCAAAAAAACAGCCACATGCGTAAGCAGAGACTACGAACTTTCGTTTTGATCTTGACACATTCATATCTAGGCTCAATCACATACATATATCATCATCACATTCAACCTCGTCAGTTAAGTGTATGTACTTATGATTTGGTTCATGTTCAATATAATATCGTCAATTTGTTCGATAAACTTCCGTTAAGGACGTTTCTCGTTGACTCTATCATTTACTTGAAAAGCCACGTTGCAGCTACATTACGAATAGGTCGACCAGGGTAGGACCACGCTCTCACAGAATAACAGCGTAAAATAGCAGTTTTATGCTGCTGCATTTAGTATGGTGTGTGTAAAAAACCAGGTAACCTTTTTACTGGAAAGAGGTATTCCATATTAGTTTTCAGGGATGACAACACACCTGCATTTTGATTTTTGATCGATGAGAAATGAGATGTCTATGGGCTACAGTATCCGTTTACCATCAGGTGGAATGTGTGCTCGGTTGGCACACTTACTCTATAAAAATTACACTTCTGGAGTATATATATATATATATATATATATATATATATATATATATATATATATATATATTTGGCCGTTGAAGGAAAATGGGAGATCTCCCGCCGGGCAAGGTGTTCTGCCCGGGGAGCGGCCAGCACACCCAGTGATGTGCTATATATACTGCCTATGATTCAGAATTTTGATAGCGTGATTTAGGCTTTGGTGTGTTTCGTTTGTGGCGCGACGACAGCGCCGCCACATCACCCCCCTGCTCAGACCGTAGGTCGATAGTGCAGCCTCGTTGCCGACAAATGTGCAAGTGCCAGTGGATTGCCTTGTAGTTTGTGGTGAGTCGAGAAGAAGGCAAGTAATCTGCGAGAGTGCCGTAAAGCAGATGCGAGCAGTGAGGCTCAGAGCCGTGCCGAATACTGTATAGCGCAGAGAGTAGCTTTAAGAAACAGGAACCATTATTATTCCAGTGCTGATATGAACCTTGTGAAGTTAGCTGGCTTGCAGGATATGAAGACTGCAGACGATAACTGCTCGTTAGCGAATAGGTGGGATATTCTATGACGAAGGTGAAGCTTGAAGTTTCCGAAGGTTGTTGTTTGCGTGTTCAGATCATGTCGGGGTCACCACTGTGGCCTTTACAGGAAAAGTGGAGATCTCCCGCCGGGTGAGGTGTTCTTCCCGGGGAGCGGCCAGCACTCCGAATGATGGTTTGGAGATGTTCTATATATACTGTTTATGATTCAGAATTTTGATAGCGTAATTTAGGCTTTGGTGTGTTTCGTTTGCGGCGCGACGACAGCGCTGCCACATACACATATATATATATATATATTTATATATATATATATATATATATATATATATATATATATATATATATACATTTGCTTACTCGTTCTTTTTTCATTCTATTCTTTTTAAGTTTATATTATATTTTTTGTAAAAAAATAATATTGGGTTTAAGTGGAAGCCGCGGTTTGAAAGTTATTCCTATGGTCTGTCGTTATTTTTTCCCTACGTATTCATTTGATTCCTTTAGATTCCCGTGTATCTTGCTATCATTCTAATATGATGTGAATACGGTACTCTGACTATACTTATACTTCCTCGGCAGTTCTTTATATTTAATTGCATACTACGAAACGATAATAATTAGGTTGAAATAGAATAATATTATAATTTAAGTGATTAAGTCTCGCTGTAGATGTAATATGACTACAGTACATAGTCATTTCATACAATAGTTTGTAAAATATATGACGGTGTCTATGGCCCACAGCATCCACTTGCCATCAAGTGGACTGAGTAGGTACCTACTTGTTACCTTTATTCTATAAATAAATAAAAAACTTGCAAACAAGTTAGGATTACTACTCCGTTCCATTAAAAAAACGAATTTAAATCATCGAATCAAAATAAATTATAAAAATATAATATTACCTTCTTTTTATTAGCAAACATTTCTCAAAATTAAAAGGATGGTTAGTTCAAAGACGACAATACGCGCACATAAAAGCGCGCACAAATATAATAAAAGAAAAATTAATTTAAGCAGAAGTAGCTACGAGTTATTATTAGAATAAAATGCCGTGTTTGTGAGGGAGATTTATAACCACTCTTATTGGAACACACGTAGCAATAATAATAAAAGTTATGACTATCGTGATTAAATTATATTTTTCGTGGCTCTTATTTATTATTAAGATGATAAAGAGAAATACTTAGATTGAATATTAATATATATGGAGGAATAAATTAGAAATATAAATATGTTAAGAATTTCTTCTGTATAATTTTTACTATAATGAGTAATTTTGCCTCGTACCGGTAAGTTAAGTATAGGGCCACCTCCCACGAGACGAAGTGACGACCTGGTGAGAGATGTAGAAATTCAATGGATGCATGTGGCTCAGGACCGTGCTTTTTGATGTTTTTTGGGGCTTCAGCACTAGACTTGTAATGCCTGAAGCACGATCGCAGAATTAATCATATTGAAGTGGCAGACCATTACACGAAACGAAATCATTTCATGATATCGCTCGCTAATTGCAAGATAAAATATTCTTTTATCGGTATGTTTTTAATGCAATAAGGACAAAAACATAATTTCACGTCAAACCGCTAGATGACTACAAATGTCATAAAAGTAAAAGTAAAGTTACAGCCTATATACGTCCCACTGATGGGCGCAGGCCTCCCTTCATTTCTTAGAGTGAGCCTTGGTAGCTCAGATGGTTAACGCTCGCTGTAAATATAACAAATATCATAATTGCACATAATTTTCATTTTAATATCATGCTATCTCAGTTATTCAAAAATACTTAACGAAGACGGTAGAACAACACGGACGACCGGTGGACCGGAGGGGAATAGTCATAGCATTTTTCCATGATAAAGAACTGTCTGTCATTTTTTACTTGTATGCTATTAATCTAAAAATCGACTGTCACTACAAAACTAACACATAACAATTAAAGCAATAAATTAACAATTTCCCACAAATACATATACACTACAACAGCTCGATATATAGCTCGATGACAATAAGAACTCGGATACAGACTCGGTTCAGTCGCTCGACCGACCTGTATATTGTATGATAGCGAGCGGCCTGTGTTGATAAACAAATCCGAAACAACACGACCGTTGTGATTGTAACTTTTACGTATAAAAAGAAGTAAATAGCAATAATGTAATTAAAGGTTACGTATTTAATATAAAAGCTATGTAAGCCTTATTTTTGTAAATTTGACATGTCTGATCTCTTCTTGCAGCAAAAAACAAGATTTCTATAAAATGAATTAAATGGGGTGGTTTTTATAAATTTTTTGTTAAATATCATCATGGCCTATTCATGTTCCACTTCTATACGCCTATCTTATTACCTATGGTGGGGTAAGGTTTTGTTTGAGTTTTCTGTCCTTTGTGCATCTAGTATTGCTTGCCTAGCTCAGCCTTTTACTTCTCGTGATTTAAAATACCTAAAGGTTGGAATGGGGATAACATTTATCCTCAATTAAGCATCAAAATACGTTGTCACCCCTGAGGATTAGAATGGAATATCTCATTTCCAGTAAAAAAGGTGTCTGGTTCTCTCCATACGAAACCTACCCCGGTCGAGAAAACCCATTCGTGCTACAAACATGATATAGCTGCAACATGGCTTTACCACGTTGGCGTCACCGTACTCAATCTCCTAACTGTAACTAAAAATGGGAACAATATATTTGTTTTCTTAAAATTATCAACTCACTATGACTTTAGGATTACATCTACCTATTTGTTGCCACATTTATGGTAGCACCTACAAGATTATTTTAAAACAAAATACAGACTACATTAAGTACCATTAAAATAATCATTTTAGTATAAAAAGATCGCAAAGAAGAAGATCGATCAATAATTAGATATTAATATACATTCTACAAAATGCGAAATAAATTCATCTCATGTACTTCTTCCTCTTTGTAGTCTTCATTTAGTTATTCAAATTCATCTAGTGAGGATGAAATGTCCGATATTAAAGTTGATCAAGACGAAATCATGTGGCTTGATGACGCACTCACTTTACAACAATACTATTTATACTTTACAGCATATCAAAAGTCCACTTCTGAACATATTTTACCCCATAAAATGACCCAATGCTTGCTATATTTGCTACGCTTGGCATGCGAGTTGGCAACTACAGTTTTTTTTAGTTTCGATTTTTATGAAGATGGTGCTGTCCATCACCTGTTTCAGTTTCATCCTCTGTTGCCTGTTACAACACCTACGGGATGAAATGGCATAGTGATCAATATTATTTTAACTTATTATTTTTAGCACCTGGATGACCGGGCCCTGCTCGGTGTTTTTTTGAAATCGTGTGTTTTGGAAATTATATTTAGATACAAATTACATACCGATGAAATATGAATAGGTAATATGTTTTGAACTTACCGACATAATAAAAAAACTGAACTGGTTATTTGAATAAAAAATCGTGAGTGCAATTAGTTTAATTAAAATTTTTATGTTTAAAAAATACTAAAAAAAGGGCTCGAAATAATAGATTTTCTCACAAAAGAAGGGAACTTAAAAAAAAGTGGGAAAAAAGTCGAACCGTAGACAGGACGCGAACCAGGGCACTACGATTTCGTGACGGCCTCATATCCACTTGAGCTATTTCGATCATTAGTACAGTTAATTTACTTTTACTGTGCGTTTTTCATTGCCTGAAAACACGGAAAAAAAGACATTTTCTAAAAATGAATCCTAGCTAGACCGATTTATTGCCCCCCGAAAACCCGTGGACACTAAATTTTATGAAAATCGTGGTTTTATTATATATATATATATATATATATATATATATATATATATATATATATATATATATATATATATATATATATAATTCAGGTTGTTAGTGTAAACACCGTTAACCTTGAATACAATTGGTTTGGTTTCACTTAAAAAACGTAAATTCATGAAAAATAACAATTTTTTTAATTTAGCAAAATCTCAATTTTTCCTTAATTCTTAAATTTTTCTATTCTGTTTCAGCACATGTTACTGATGTACTGAGTAGTACTGACAGTAGCTGATGTAATTTATTTGGATATGAGATGATCCAATGAATATTGAACTGAAACTTCGAACAGTTTCATGACGATGCACGGTCTTTTTAGAAGAATGCACAGTACAGTCACTCGATGGTAGTCTACGAAGTATTCTTTACCTGTTAAAACAGGTCTCCGTTTCTATTCACTCACAATTTGAAACAAAACAGCATTATGTTCCTATATTACGCTTGTATTTTTGAAATCTTAGTCCTTTACCAGTCAAGATGATCCAATAGGGCTGCAGCAATAAAATATCTGAAACATAGCTTACGTTGGTTAGTTACCTAATAACTCCTCAGTCCTCTTAATAAAGCTTACATGAAGCATTTCACGTATTTAGACAGCTATCAATCCAATTTACCGACTGATTAAACCATCGGACCACGACATAAAATAAATTGTGTTGAAATCACTTACCTTAATCTTGTTTACCGTTGATTAAACTTAATAAATATTTTCAATGTTTTTTTTAGTCAAGTCTGACAACTTTATCAATGAATGTTAACTAACACAGACAACGCAGCATTTTTTAGAGATAGCATTGTTTTCGACATGATAACATGAGAGTTAATTTTGGCATTTTATTTAAACGCGGAATTGTGCCGGCGACTTAATCTTCTTTTTCAAATCTCCAGAAATTTTGATGATTTTCTATTAAATAATACAAGCAGGTATCTATTTTTCTAATAAGGTAATATTAGTGGTTAGAAAAAGCAATATTTCATTTTTATTATCGTAGTCTTAATAATTTAAAGAATTAATAAATTTATCTATAAAATAAAATTGGCAAAGTTACCATACTAGTGATGTTACAACGTGACGGTAAATTTGCCATGTTTTGATATAACCAAGAAGTTGTCACTTCCAACCTATATTTAACCAATTACGGCGATTCAAAGAAAGGATCTAATACTTGACATTTAATGTATTTATTTTTATATAGATATTACACCGATTTTACCTAATAAGTTGTCTATTCCGATTCATATTTTATCAAAACTGAATGAAAAGATAAGATATGTCTATATTATTTTTACTGGGTATTAATAATATTACAACTACTCAGTGTTTTCAATATTTTCAACTTAGTGTGTTGATATAAATTTGTACCTAAAGAACAGCGTCATTTTTAATGATCATTTGTTTTGCTATTGTGGGAAAGCAATATTTACGTTGATTTACAATTACTTTTTACCTGATCGTAATAAAATGATAAAGATGACTAACAAAGAAACGAATACTTGTTAAAAACTATTATAACCAGCTTTATTTTTGATCTATACTATAATTAATTTAAGCTTATTATTGCAGCAATTTGTTTTAGGACAAGATGTTTTTATTTTTGTTTGATATATTTTAGATTTTTGCCTAAGAAATTATAGGGACAAGATTTAAATTACAAAAGAGTTGCGTGTAACATTTGTGGTATATTCTACATAAGTAGGTTAAGTAAGGCTTACGAAAAAACTTTACAAGAAAATGTGACATTTTTTAATAACGTACTAAATTTCTTCACTACGTGAATAAAGAAGTTTTATTTCATAAATTAATTAAAGTATGTATTCAAGAATTTTCGACAACCCTGACACATATTTTTAAGCTTGTATGAAAAGTTGAATAATGGTGGGGCAACTTTTATACTAGGGCAAAGTTCCTTACAACACAACACGATTGGAGGAGCAAATCATAGCTCTGAGTGTTGTGTATTATATTATGTGGTAAACTTAGCTTCATCCTTGAAGTCTAATTATTTTCATTAAAAACGCTGATGGCAAAGTTGCCACAATTAGGGGTTACTTTGTCATTTTCCACTTTTGAGTATTTTGCCTATTCAATGTAAGTGTTTCTTTAAATAACTAAAATAAATACCAAGTCTACGAAGGATACAGTATCACATTTAACATTGAGGCGTAGTCTGAGAGTACCTCTTGTGTTGAAAAAATGGTCCTCGTCTTTTAAGACCTTACAAAAATGGCAAAATTACCACGTTTCATGGTACTAATTTGTATAATTCATTGATTCTCACAGTTATTTTTTAAAGTAACATTAACAAAATATTTGAGTCGTAGATGACGCTCCCCAATCTCCTGTTTCAGTTTCTTTCAGTCGCCTATTATATATATATATATATATATCACCCACGGGATGATATGTGTTAGTGGATACTTTTACACCCCCACTACACGTGAATTGAATTTCAATAATGAAAACTTTATGTTGAGATATAAACGAGTCTATAAAATTTTGGAGTATTTTCTGAAAAATTATAATTTTTGTTATAATAATAATAACAATAATGTTATTAACAATAAATGTTAGTTTGAACATATAAATGTACAAAGGTACGCAGTGAAACTTCTTTACGGCATATCATTCCTCTTTTATTTTATATTTCACGTATGTACTGATCTCTATATATACAAGAATGCTGGACTGGCTATACACCGTGACATAGTGAGGCGATTTGATTTGCGCCATTTTGGCGATGACAGCAGAAGTGAACGTCCACAGAACTAATAATAGAGATGAAACAGTGTGACAATATATATCGATAAAAATTATCTATACTTTAATAAATAGAACGGACGTTATAGGTAGTGGCCTATCCGTAACGTCCATTATATTTATGTATCATATTAATATAATGCGATCATCATTCATCATCATTCACAAGTCCACTGCTGAACATAGGCCTCCCCCAAGGAATGCTAAAAAGCACGGTCCTGAGCCACCTGCATCCATCAACTTCCTGCATGTCTTATCAGGTTGTTACTCCATCTGGTGGGGGAACGTCCTACACTTCGCCCGTCGGTACGAGGCTGCCACTACTGAACCTTTCTTCACTATACGTTGTCGGTTCTTCGAGCTATATTGCCGGCCCATTGCCACTTCAGCATACTAATCCGTCGGGCGATGTTGGTTACTATGGTTCTACTTCGGGTATCTCATTCCTAGGTTTATCAAGTGGAGAAATCCCGAGCATAGCCCTCTTAATAGCTCGCTGAGTGACTTTGAACTTCCTCATGCGGCAAGCAGTAAAACACCAAGTCTGAGGATAGTCGAGTGACGCATTGCTAATCGCCATACCAACACTCCTCTTCCCTTGTGACTCCACCCTGACCGCAGCGATACAGGGAGAGGAATCTCCTCTAGCCGCAGCCCACTAACTCACATACAAGGGCTTGACATCCCACTCAGAGTGACCAGCTCCGGCCAGCCATGTAAGTCCCTTAATTTTTGCATGCGTTAGCAAGCCACGGTGACTAACTCCCCCCCCTCTCACCCACATGACTAGGTGGGAACCCGCTCTATTTGTATTTATAGCTATTTTTCACCTAAACTCACGCACTCTCAGGAAATTAATAATTTTTTTAAAATTTTATTTTTTTAAATTATTAATTTCCTGAATGAAATTGGTCATATTTTTAACAAGACAGATTTAACAAATTTACGTCTTGTAAAGACAAAGTCATTATCAGAAGACCTTTCTACACTTGACTTGATAGCCCTTCATTTTGTTGGAATATGATAAGAAAAGAAATAAAAAAATCTTCGTAATAATAATCAAATACTTTTATATTTGCTGGTACTACCAGAAAATATTGTCGGTATACTGCACTTTTTTTGTATAAATTATATGCACAAAAGAACAGATTACGACAAGAATTAGATATTTATAATGAGAAGATAAAGCTTTGCTAATTTTTTATTATAAAATAATGACTATTTATTATATAATTATTCATTTTCAATTTATAATAAACTGTACAAAATGATATTCAATTCATAATAAACCGTATAAAATGATATTTTTAAACTCATATGGTATAAATATATTAGTCGATAGTGTATTTGTGCCATCTAGCGTAATTTTTAGGTACCATCGTGAGAATCAACCAATTTTCATTCGATAAAATGACTTTACCTATAGAATTAAGTAGATGGCGCTATTAAAATTTTATATACTGGAAATAACTAAAGGGAGTATTCTTTAAAAACCTCAATACATTCTTCTGTATTCTTTTAATTTATTACCTTAAAATTTGGGCTTCACATTAAAAAAAGATTGTAACACTTATTTCCTATAAAATTAAACCTAGGTGTCTCATATTTTATGCTGCCCTTCAAAATTATATTTTAATTTTAATTTTATTTTTATTTTTATGTAATGGAAAACCAACAGCTTACAAATCTTAAATAAATAACATGTTAAATTTACAGGAAGCCAATAACAGGTTCTCACTAATAGAAATACATTAACATAATCTTTCGTCGCTTAAACGACATAGCACAATTATGAGCAACAGAAAATGGAGTCTAATTTAAATGCACAACATCATAAATTTAATAAGTGAAACTAACAATAATAGCCACAAAGGAAAAGAAAAGCAGGGCTAAACGCACAACATAAATGTTCCTAAAGTAAATTAATTTACGACACAAAAAACTCTCGACTTAATGCCCGCCTTGCCGATACATAGCTAGTATTAAACAAATCAAAATCATGCTTTTTGCACAGATTGTTAAAAATATTACTAGACCGATATAAGAAAGTATTTCTTCCGTAATTAGTTGATGAAGCTGGTAAGTAGAGTAATGCATTCGTTCTAAGGTTAACCGTAGGTGTTCTCAGTGATATTTGTGATAGCAAATCTAAGCAGTCAACATTGCCAGAACAAATTTTCAATAAAAATACAATGTCAGCAATCTCCCGACGCTTTATCAAAGGTAACAAATGATGCTGTTTGCATAAAGATATATAGTCTTCTGAACGGTATTTTCTATGGGTACGATAGCAAAGATATCGTATGAATTTACGTTGATACTTTCAATCCGTGAAATCTATGTGTCATACATTGGATTCCAGACTTGCGAAGCGTATTCAAGCGTACTGCGGACGTAAGTGCAGTACAATATTTTAATTGTTTTAATGTTATTGAACTCCTTAGCAGTACGCATGACAAAACCTAACGCCTTAGATGCCCTAGCTATGATATTGTCAACATGGTTGTTGAATAATAACTTAGAGTCGTAGAAAATCCCTAGATCACGTACAACTGATTGTTTTTGTAGCTTCTGACCTTTAAGGTGATAGCCGAAATGAATTGAGTTTCACTTGCGTGAATATGTAATGAGGGTATATTTTGATGAATTTAGTTCAAGCTTATTAATAGTACAGTATTATTCCAATCTTAGTATATCTTCCTGCATTAATTCAGCATCAGACTGCGATGAGATTGTGGAAAATATTTTCATATCATCAGCAAAACACAGTAGGTGTGATGATTTAAAACAGGTTTCAATATCGAATAAATAACAAATATCAGAAATAGCAACGGTCCCGGCAAGGACCCCTGTGGTACGCCACTTGGTATTGACACCCAACCTAATATATAGTTGTTAACAACTACAGCTTGCGAGCGATTGTCGATATAAGAGGAGAACCACCGCAGTAGGTTTACACAGATACCAACATACTGAAGTTTTTTTAAAGCAAATTATGGTCAAAAGCCTTACTATAATCTGTATAAACAACGTCAACTTGATGACCATTATCCATGGCTTTAGTCAAGAATGAATTAAGAAGCACCAAGTTGGAAACAGTGGATCTACCCTTGAAGAAACCATGTTGAGACTGGCTTATGCTTTGTTTGAGTAATGGATACACCTGCTCATAAACAAACTTTTCAAAGACTTTGGAAATAATGCACAACTTAGAAATTGGCCTATAATTAGTGACATCAGTCCAAAAACCCTTCTTGTGCACAGGTATATGCACGTTTCCAAATATCAGGAACTGATCATTCATCCAACGATTTACGAAATAGCAAACTTATTGGTAGTGCTATCGTCTCTGCATAATTAATAAGAAAAATGGCTGGTAGGTTATCAGGTCCAGCAGATTTAGATGGATCAAGAGCTTTCAACAACCAACATACGTATTTAGGGTTAACTTCTATTTTTGATATATTTGCAGTTGATGTTGATGTAACATTAGAAATATTTGGAAGAGTGGATAGAGCGTCCTGGTATAAAAAATTTGAACCTGTCTTGCAGATTACACTACCTAAATTAAGACTACTCGGAATAGAGTGAGTTTTTGATTTACGTTTAACATATGACCAGAAATATTTAGGATTTTTTTCTATTGAACTTTCAACGATTGATATGTAATTTTTATGAAACATATCTTTCAAATATTTGACACGAGTGCGTAGTATTTTATACGATTTTTAAACGGATCTATTACCGTAGGTCCTGAATTTAGGAAGATACTTGTGTTTTTCTTTAATTGCTATCTTTCATGCTGGGGAATACCATGTATGATAGGACTCCGGTTTAATTATTTTTGACGGTATATGCTTATCTCTTAATTTCTCAAATATTTCATAAAAATATTTATTGGAATCATTAAGAGATTTCGAAGAGAATTCGGTTCGCCAATCAATTTTAGCATATTTTTCATTAATTGATTGATAATCACCTTTATTAAAAAGAAACTTAATAAACGGAGTTGTATTAAATATGCTTAGCTCATAAGAACGTACTTCCATTACTAACGCTCCGTGAAAGGGATCTACTGGTACCAAAGAGTCGTCACTACAATCGGATACGGCTACATCACAGTTAGATAATACAAGGTCGAGTGTCTTACCATATTTATTGCGTATACCATTATATTGGCAAAAGTTAAGCGCATTAATTTCGTCAACTAGTAACCGTTCGTGGTGCGCACTATAGTTAATTGGCTCATAGCAATAATTACAACAGTTGGAACAGTTGGAAGCAGGTATCCATTTTATGTTGCTAAATTAAAGTCACCCACTATAAGATACTTATCCATGGGATATTTTAAAACTGTATCATTTAATTTCGTAAAAAAATTCAATAACTGCTCCGAAAAACTAAAGCTTCCATGTAAATTACATAAATATAAAACACAAATATGCAAAAAAGTAGGCATTTTACTATCGCTTTTTCTGACAGTCGTCAGCGTGAGCTAAAAATCTTCAGCACTGGAGTTAAAGGTCGGTTGAGGTACAACAGACAGCTCTCTGCGTGTCGCAATGAGCACACCGCCCCAGTACACTTGGCCCCTCCCAGCGTAATCACGATCGCGACGCCACACAACATAACGACTATAAAATAACTCAGATTTCGAAATACCATCCAGAAGCCACGTTTCAGTTATAACACGACTGCCTCTCTAATACGACATCGTATTTAGACAGGCAGGTTATACGGTAGAAATCAGATGTTTTAGTACCCAGACCTCGTGCATTCTGGTAATAAATATTTAATAAAGAACTATTACTGTTATTAATTAAATTGTTAGCCATTATGAATCATTAAATTAAAAATAAAATATAAACAATGTATAATTAAAATTATAAAACTAGACAATATGCAAAAAGTCTTAAAATAATAATTAAAATCCCTTATTTTGATTTTAATTACAAACTCGAATAGTAAATCAACATGGTAACTAATTATCACGTTAAAACAGTGCTGTAATAGTAAATATGTAATTAAAAAAATAATAGTATCAATGTCATTCAATAACATATTGCAAAAAAGAATAGCGAGAAAGCCAAGTCTAGTATTAAAAGAATTGATTAAAGTGTAATGAAAAAGCAGGTTTTTAAGAACATAAATGTTGATGCAACGAAAAATTAAAGTTATTAAACTAAGCGGAATGCAGAAAGTCTTAAAATAACTACTCAAAATATATTATTTGTATTAGGGTTAATAGCATGATAAGAAAGCAAACCAACACAAAAACAAATTAATAAATCAAAACATTTTTGCAGCGTGAAAAAAATACAATCAATATCATTCTGTACCAAATAGTATATAAAAGCGAAAAGAACGAGCACAATATGCATGCGGTTACCTAAAATATATCGAAAAGGCGGGTATAAACAATTATGCGTCAAGCAATATATCAAACAAAGAGTATTAGAAAAAAACACAGAATAACAACAGCGATACATCGGCAAAGCAGGGGTCGTAAACATTTCATTACAAATGTAATTTACAGCAGAATAAGCAATTAAGCAATACGTAATTAAGCTGAGACATAAGTTAAGCAAATTATACGTTTGGAGGCAGATTAAGCTAACTTGTTTAAATCACTATCACTTGTGATAATCATAACCCTCGTAGTATCGTTTTTTCTAACATGAATTTTACAACATTTTACCCAAACGTATTGATAAGCCTTATCTTTACAAATAGCTTTGGTTCTAGTTAACAAGGCCTTAGAATACGGTGTTAAGTGATCATTAACATACAGCCGTTGTTCGTTACCCACAAACCCAATGTCCTTCGCTGTCATAAACTTCTTACTTCGCGCCGCAGCGACTAATTCTTCCTTTATGTAGCGGTTGATGAAGTTGACAATAATAGATTTATCCTTACCAAAATGTGTCGGCACCCTTGCTATGTAATTTATTTGATATATATGTTATCTACTATTGAAAAAAGGTTTTCATCTCTCTTTAGGGGAACTCCCTTTATCACGATATTGTTTAGTCGAGACCATTGTTCTTTAGTAGCTAACTCCTTTTTCAGGGCCACTATTTCAGAGAGATTATTTCAAATGTTACTTTTATTTGCTCCATATTAGGTATCTTGGATTCAAGATCAGTTATTCTGGACTCACAGTTAATTATTTTTTCACTATTAAATTCACAGGATGATTTTAGCTCTCTTATTTCACGCCTAACGCTTTTCACGTCATTAATGAGTGCTGGTAGACAGTGAAGCTGTAGTTTTAGGTCACGTATTTCCTGCACAATCAAATCAATCGAAGCACCCCCATCATTGGTAGGGATCGACGGCGACGTGGTTGGCGTTGGTGTTGAAGGGGCGCATAGAATGTTCCGACAATAAGAACACCTCCACGCAGCCCTTAGGTCAGCACCCAACTTTCTATACCTAGCTTCGGTTATATTAGAGCAGCCAAAACAAAGTTGCTTTTTACACGATCCACACTTAACGCCATCATTAAAATCCGTATTGCATAGTGCACAATGCATTATTATTAAGAAATACTTTCGACGTAAACAAATAAGATATTCTAATGTAAAAAAGCTGATATAAAATGAACTAAGCAGAACGTGTTTGTAACTCCTGATGCTCAGAACTCGTTTCAATTAATACTGACGCATGCTATCTCTAAGTGTAAACAACGACAACTAATTCATTTCATTCAATTCATATGGTAATATAAATATTGAGTTATTAAACCTTTAAATACGCCTAACTTAATTAAACTTTAATACTAAAGAGCCCTGTACCTACATTTAAAGTATGAAGAAATGCTTATTGAATATAAAATTTCATTTTTAAAGATTTTACCTTTTCCTCGCCGATTAGCACTTCAACACACTTATATTCATCACAATGAACACTATTATCCTCCCATTTTCACTGAAAATCTTTGAAAAAGCATAAATTTAACAACAACACAACAAAAACAAACATAAACATTGAAATGTGAAGTGAACTTGCATACGAATGCCCCGCACCCCATTCGCTAATCGCTAACGCACCTTCAAGGCAAAGCCAGGCTTGTGGCTCAATAGTAATTGCTATATAAATATTTCGTAGTTATATTTCATTAGAGTACGAATACATTTTGCCACAGGTTATAAAGAGAGCGATCGCCTTCTCGAAAGCCCGGTAAAAAGCCCACGCGTGCGAGGAAGAAAATCAATCGCTCAATTCAAATCTCCCTATATGTATGACAGCAGTATTGGTAAGGCTACGAGGTCGAACAGAGTGCGCGGGAGATTTGAAATAGTTTGAAACAGTTTACGAGTTATTTTATTACTTGATGTAATTGATTGATTCATCTTAATGAGACAAGCCGGGTTTCTGGGCTTGTATAGAGGCTTCGCCACTGAGGTCAGTGATGTAGGTAGATTAAATAACAGTATACTTACGTAGACCCCGAGGTGATACGGTACAATTAAACGTGACGTTTTTTGTTTTTAAGTATGTACCGTACTAAACTTCTACACTACGTCGATAAAGAACGTTCACTTTAAATAAATATTGTATATTAAATAGATACTGTGTATTATTTTTGTCGGAGGTCATAATTAAATAAATAAATAAAAGGATACATGGCCAGGTACACGGTAACATTGTCTTATTCACTATACCACAATACCTGAATACCAACATTTTGGGTTTGCACAAACGTTGCTGCGTGCTACAGCATCGCAAGAGTGACTATAACACCGTTTGTCCCGTCCGTATCATAAAATTCGATTATGAAAAATTTCAAAAAGTTCTTATTGCTGCTAATACATGACATACAACATAAACACTCACGCCTGTCACCCAGAGGGGTAGGCAGAGACTACAGACTTCCATTTAGCACGATCCTGACATACCTTTCTCGCCTCTTCCACATCCATATACCTACACATACATGCTCGTTGGTTAAGGGTACTCTTAATTTGGCCCATTTTTAGTATATCGCCAATTTGGTCGACAAACTTCCGCCTAGGACGTTCCTTTCCGACTCTTCCATTCACTTCTGCAACATATATTTGCTTTGTCAGTCTTTCCGCATTCATTCTTTCTACATGACCAAACCACCGAAGCATTCCTTTCTTAATCCTCGCCACCGCATCATCTTGCAAACCACACTCTTCTTTTATCACACAGTTTCTCACCCTGTCACTCAGATTCAGCCTAACATACTCCTTAGCGACCGCATTTCTACTGTATTTATTCTACTCTCGTGCTTCTTCTGCCACACCCAACTTTCACACCATACGTTAAAGTAGGGACTAATACAGCACTGTGAATTGCCATACGTGCCTTTTTTGACACATTCTGACTTTTCACAATAGAGTGTAGAGCCCCATTTAATTTATTTCCTGCATTCACTCGTCGTTCAATATCCTTATCATATCTCCCATCCCTGCTGAATACACATCCCAAATATACGAAGTCATTCACTTGCTCAATTAAATCTCCTTCTATTCTTATTTCACATACCGTTTTGCTTTCATCTCTTTCAAAAACCATCACTTTCATCTTACTTGCGTTCACTTTCATTCCCCTTTCTTGTAATGACCTCTTCATTAATGTAACCATCATTTGCAAGTCGGCCACCGACGACGCAAGTATGACTTGATCATCGGCGTACAAAAGGCATTTGATGGTTAACTCACCCATTCTTAACCCGCATTCTTCAACTTTCAAATTTTCCAAACAATTTCATTTATATCTAAATCGACAACCTAGAGCAGTTTTAAAGGTACAAGGCGTCCGTTACTGCGACCGTCAATCCATGTTGCAATAAAAATCCTCCATAATCCTTCATATTAAATGAATGATGACTCATTTAAGTCATTAATATGGTTCAAGATCAAGACGAGTTAGTCTTTTAATTACTTTGCTTCCTGAAAAAATAGATCAAATTTTTGATATCTTATAAAGTTCGCCCATGTGTACTCGAACAGAGTAATGCATTTTTCGTCTACCTAAGCCCTTACATATTTAAGAGAGGAGGCTTATGGTCAATAGCGGGACGCATATGAGAGGTTAAAATATCACATTTCCTTTAACTATTTATTTAGTCTTTATTAAAAATTAAAAATTAAATTTTTTTATTGCGTTTCAAAAGGTAGTAACAAACAAGTGGCAAGGGCCCCTGTACTGGGTTGGTAAAACCTGTGTTACGGGGTACCCCGCTCTTCCAACAGATAAATTTTAACAATTTGAAACATAGGAGTTATGTATATATATGATATTAGTGCTTTAACAATCCTTAAGACATGAATTGATGACATTTTTGATACTTAAGAAAGAGTGAAAGTGTGTGTATGTGTGTGTGTGTGTGTGTGTGTGTGTGTGTGTGTGTGTGTGTGTGTGTGTGTGTGTGTGTGTGTTATGTGTGTGTGTATGTGTGTGTGTGTGTGTGTTTTTTTATTGTATGTTTGCGCGTGCGCGCGCGCGCGTGCGTGTGTGTGTGTGTGTGTGTTTAGCGAATAAGCAGTTCTGTTTCTTCATAGTTGAGGCTAAGCAGAGTAGTTGTTAGCAAATTTTTTAATTTAGCACAAGTGAGGGGATACATATTAAGCCTACTATTTAATTTATTATATAGATGTTTTGATTGATAGGCAAATTGTTTTTTCTTAAATTTGGTTTTACAATATGGAATATTGAAAACAGGTAAAATTCTACGTTTTAGTGTCTGAGGGGCAGTGTATGGTAAAGTGCTGTGGGTTCGAATGGCACTGTTTAAAATGTACATTTGGCGGGTTGTTATGATTTTGTAAGAATTGTGTAGTTCATGAGTTGGGAAACGGATTGGTTTAAAGAACATCACTTTCAGTAATGCTCTCTGAGCCCTTTCAAGAGTTATTAAATAGGACTTAGCTGCTCCACCCCAAGCTGTAATGCAGTAGCTTAAGACAGATTGGGCTAGTGCTTTATACGTACATATAAGGATTTTATTGTCTGCGACATGTCTGAGCCTTCTAAAAACCCACATAAGCTTTCTTACCTTGTCAATGGTACACTCAATTTGTTTGTTCCATATAAGATGCTGGTCAATAGTGATACCTAGATATTTAATTGTAGACGATCTAGAAATATCAACACATTGACAATTTTTCGCCTGGTGTTGGGAGCAGCTATGAATTTTGAGAGCAAAGTCCGAGTTTGGTAAGGTAGATTTTCGTATCATAAAAGGAACAAATTGGATTTTTGATACATTAAGTGTTAATAGATGTGATCTTAAGTAATTTGATATATGTCGTAATCCTGATTCAGTCGTAATTCTAAGAGAATCCCAACTCTTTTCACTGAAAATCAGCGCGGTATCATTCGCATAGGTAAATATATCGCAGTTTGAGACTACAGAGGTCATTCACATATATCAAAAACAATGTTGCTCCAAGTAAACTGCCTTGTGGAACGCCGTAAGTAATGGGAGATGACTGGCTGATAACGTCACCAAGTTTTAGATGCTGTAGGCGATTCGTTAGGTAGTCTGTGAATAGTTTATGGGGTGTCCCTCTTATGCCAATGTGATAAAGCTTATGTAATAATATTGGAATTGAAACAGAGTCGAACGCCTTTGCAAGATCCAGGAAGACGCCGACACATTTATAGCCTGCATCTAGGTGCTTACAGATAGTGTCGGAAAGTGCCAGAGCTGCGTCTTCAGTGGAGACGCCATTTCTGAAGCCAAATTGATTATTTGATAGCAAGCTGTTTTTGTAAAGGAATTCGTTAATGCGGTTGTTAATGAGCTTTTCCAAAATTTTTGCCAGAACTGGAAGTACAGAGATAGGCCTATAATTTTCAATTTCATCTTTATTTCCACTTTTATAGATGGGTGTAACAATAGCTTTTTTGAAAACAGAGGGGAAATAGCCTTTGTCAATATCATGTCGCCATTTCCCGTTATGCTGCTAAACGTTAGAAAGCAAACATTAAACCTGTCACAATATTCACTATAACAAAAGACAAAGAATAAATGTGATAATATTAAAAGTGTAACTACAAAATAATAACAGACAAAAAATTTACTCCATACTCCATAAACGTATGCAAAGCAACTTAACAAAAATAAAATGTAACCTAATAATAAAATGGAAATAAAATTTAGTCTAGATAAAAATAAAAATAAAATGTCCTCGTAATAGCAGCTACGTAGATGCGTAGGGGAAACAATCATTGAGAAATAATTATAATCCAGACGATAGCCAAATTGACATCGTGCAAGAAGTAACATAAAGAACAGATTAAAATTCGCTTCAAACTATTCAATCCCCAAAAATTTTGTTTATATCTATTTCTGTTCGAATTCTATAACGGGGTGAACCAGAATCACGACGCGCAAAAATGCATCCTTCCCGCGTCCACACATATCTCCAGCCTTTGCGGCGCCCTTCTTCCCGTGCTTTATAAAATAATTGCCTATTGATTGAGGTGAGCCGCTCATTAACATAAAATCGGCGCGACTCGCCACCTAAGTTCAAACCGGCAGTATCCGCCCCTCGCCGAACGCACGCTTCGTGAATTAATTTATCTCGAATCACTCGACGAGCGAGACGGACAACTAACGGACGCGGCCTTCGCTTGTCACCGCTGCCTGGTATTTCCTCGCGGCGCATGCCTATACGCCTTGCACTTACAACATCGCGCTCGTCCAATTCAGTGCCAATTTTAGCCGCAAGCATAGTGATGAGGTGCAAGGGGTTTTCGCCCTTCTGTTCTATTACACCAGATATTTCCAGATCGTTTAAAAGTAATTCTTGATCACGCTCGTTAAGTCGACACTTTAACTCCGCTATGCTATCTTCGAACTTGGACCCTCCGGGTTGACTCGGCAAGTCCGTTGCCTGCTGCTCAAGACATGCGATCCTTTTCTCGACGTCGCTAACCCTGTTACTTATTTCACTAACATTAGAATTAATGTTAGTGATTTCGTGGCGAAAAGATATATTTCTTAAACAGAACAATACAAAGGGTGAACTTAATGCGTTGTAGCAATATCTACTAGTCAACCAAAAGAGTAGTGCGAATTTGACGTAGATGTAACTGCAATATAGAATACGAAACAAAATAAAAATGATAATTAACTACATAATAATAGTTAAGTAAAAGTGAAGTTACAGCCTATATACGTCCCACTGCTGGGCACAGGCTTCCCCTCATTTCTGAGAGGGTTTTAGGGCAAGCAGTCTTCGAAATATTTTTTTCTTATTCCTCAGACATGCAGGTTTCCTTACGATGTTTTCCTTCACTGCCGAGCACGTGGTAAATCAGCACTTAAAATTGCAATTAACAATTTCATTGGTACCGGCGGGGATCGAACCCGGGTTACTCGCGTTCTGTTATATTTACAGCGAGCGTTAATCATCTGAGCTACCATGGCTCTAATATATGATATAGTCTACTATAATATATAGTAATATAATATAATTTGATATTGTTTACTGTAAAACAAAAGAATACAACAGAATTGGTTTGAAGGTCACATTTAATTACACAGTATAAATATAAAACATTCAGTTCAACTTAATAATTATTAATTACTTATCCGTTTGGTAAAAGACATTCATCAAAGCACAAAGCTACTCGTAATACTCAGCTAAAAATAACATATATCTAAGCACACTTAATAAAGATTTTTTTACATTTTAATTTAAAACAAATATTAGCAATGTACGGAAAGATCTAAATGCTTCTGTAATTATATATAGTGATTTTATTCGTCTTTGATGGTTTTTATGAATATTAATTTGGTAAAATTATTATACTCGAAAGGTTTTTAGCAAAAATGTGAAAAATGTTTAAAACTACCTATATTAGGTATATTCAGTTTAATAAATAAATCATTTCAATATTTAGAACAATGTTTACTTACAACTGTTATCGAGAGAGGTTTTTCGTTAAAATGCATTTGAAGACGTCTTTAAAATATCAAAATTTCAAAACCCCAGCAATTAAAAATAAGTTTTTAAATAATAATTTAATAGCAAAACAAACTGGTATCTGGTAAATATAATAGACGGCGACAACACTTTTTTTTAACTCAAGTGTATTTTTATACAATATGAATTTTTATAATTATGTTTTTTTTTTTCAATTTTTACACTGTAAGTTGGACAACTGTTGCCCCATCATAGCACAACATCCTGCCGATGCCTACTATGATATTGATCCCATATAATATGAGGTTAATTTATTTACATAAATATCACTTAAGTACATTCTATTTCATAATGACGAAAATAGGATCATCGTTGGAGAGGTATGTACTCAATATAATAACAGCACATAATATATGCACATAAAGCATGGTCTATGAGAGAATGCATGATCTACGAGAAATGGGTATTCTACAACAATATTATAAGCAAGAGATCATGGATCCTAATACCATCTGAATGCCTGGCGGTCAACCACTGTGCGTTTTACTAGGAATTTTTTTCCTCGTAAAACCCTTTTGTTTAAATCGTTTACTACCAACGATATTTCCGGATCGATATGACTTAGAGAAATTCATGAAAAGATTTTATTCCTTTCTAACAGATTGACAACGCACCTGTAATTCCCAAGTTGTTCATGCGAGGCGGTAGTCACTTACCATCAGGTGAGCCTCGTTTTTATAAAAAGTAAAATAAATCGGCTCAAAGGACTTCGAACGCCGATATTCATTAAAAAAGGTGATGCTATCTGTTTGATGAGATTTCAAAAGAATCATTTTTTTGAGCTTTTACCTGACAAAAACAACGATCATTTCTGAAGTGCACCTTAATTAGCTGGAAAAAGTGAAGGATTGAATTAAATATAAAAGGCCAGAATTGATCAAAGAAAAGGTGTAGTATTCCACTAAGATAATACGAGATCTCATACAAGCTTGTTACCTCGTCAAAAGCTTTAATGGGATATACTACTTTTACAAGACTTTAAAAAAATAAAAAAAATACTGCCATACCCACCGTATTCCCCATCTAATTTATCTCCAAGTTCACTACAAATTGTTTTGATGGTAAAATCCTTACTTAAAGTGAAGAGGTCGAAAATCACCTGGATCAGATTTTTGCCCGCGCAGAAAAATCATTTTATGAACGTGGAATCATGCTACTGCCAGAATGATGGAAAAAGTAATGGACCGGAATGAATAATATACAACTCAACAAAGTGTTTATAAGAAAATCGCCTTTTCATTTTCATTAAAAAAACGAAATTACTATCCGAACAAAAAAAATTGTGCTATTCGTCAAACGCTACTATTATCTACTAGTGAGCAGTACTTCCACCAGTATATAGTACCAACATTTCACTCAGTTATTGTAAAGAATGACGTAAAAGAACAGACTAACTAATAAGTTTTATTCTTAGAATATGTAAGGGACTTAACGAACATTTTTCAGTTATTACTTAATAAGTATAATGATTATTATTACTGAATAAGTTGTGATGAATCTATTTTACAACAATATGAAATCAATATAGTTATATACAGTCAGTTCACAGTTCAAAATTTAATTTAAAATGAAAACATTTTTTATAAAATGCAAGACAGAAACAAAAACTGAAACTTTATTTAGAATATTAAATATATATCAGAAATCCTAACCTTACGTACACACATAATTTATTAAGAAGATAGCCTTATACATCTAATTTTATAACAACATCACAAAAATATTTATTATATTATATGTTAATACTTTCTTCCAAGCATTGTAAAATATTTTTCATTATATTATCTTTCACATTTCGTTTTATCTAAAGATATAAACCTTTTTTATCAATTTAACATCAACACACATAATGAAATAGTTATAATAACAATAGAGGACCAGCCCCTGACTTTCATAAGAAGATATTCGTGGCCTTGTTCTTACAAAATGTTCTCTTAATTTATTAAACCATTGCTGCCAACAAACCTATGCTAGCTTTTCCTAGAATACGGAGAAAAGCGCGTTATTTACCTTGAGTACTCCACCACCATTCAGCGGCCGCGCTTAAAGGAGGTACTCTCATTGTTCAGGTCGGTCAAATGATGTATTTGGCGTACTTTCTACTTTTTTCAATACAATTTTAAAAGCGAACGTATGTTTTGGAGACACGGATGCCGGACGTGGAGTCAGTGGCGATCGAGGTGGAGGATCGGGAGGCATTTCTGAACGTGTTCTCGAACGACGTGGTGGATTGCCTATTACAGGTGCTGACATTGGCTCCTTAGGTCTTTGTGGAGACAGTCGATTTGGAGATAGACGACCAGGCGATGGATCAGGTGTAGTAGGAGGCAGCATCAAAGGCGGTAAATTTGCACAAGGTGAACCACGTGATCCACGACGTTCTTTTAGTCCCATTGGAGGCGGTGGAGATGCAGGCGCGTCGTCCTCAGCCGCTGCTACCACGACCACAGGCTCGGCTCTAGCTAATGGCGCTTTAGGTTCAGTTGCATCCGATGTTATGGATTTTCTAAAGAAGTTGAATCCACTTTCTATTTCAGCAAGCGCACGCCGAACAAATGGAAAAGTTTCAGAAATTTCTGAAGTAGATTTTCTGACGGGAAACTCCGTTTCACTGTCACGCTTTCTTGGTTTACAGCGTTCGAATGTTGGATCTCCGGCAGCAGCAACAGTTTCTGATATTTGTCTCGTAAGAGCAGCATGTTTGACTGAATCTGATTTGGATCTTGGTTCTCTCGTTTTTGGTATCGGTGAGCGGCGATCGCCAAATTTTTTACTAGCAGCACGTTTAATAGAGGAAAATAGACCGAGTTTCTCAGGTGGCTTATCAGAAGGAGCAGTAGCGGTAGTTAGAGCAGTGGAAGGGCCAGGGACGGGTTCAGGCACGGGATGAGGGGAGTTCCCCTCGCGTTAGTTGTGCCGAGAGTCAGACGAAGGAACATCGCTCGAGCCGGTAGAAGAGAGTGTTGTGTTTGATCCATAGGGATCAAGAGATGATTGAACAGACATTGAACGACCTGCGCGCCGCACTCTTGCCGGAGACAGCTTTCCTGGATCTACGCTGGCCGGGTCTGCCTGCAACAACAGCGTTCTAAGTATTCATTTATTCCTATAATGATAATAATCAGAAAATTGAGTGATGTGTTACAACTAAATGAAATCTAAAGAAAATTATAAATAAAAAATGAAAAGTTTTAGTCTACGAGTTATGAGGTTTTATATCTGATCTCATAATTTAAGTACTATTCTAATAACTGTTGGATGAAGTCGGAATTTTATTTTATTCTCGAATTTTGTTCTTAGTCATCAGTTACTAAAACACGCTTCCTATACACAACAGGTTTAGATAATATGTTAAGAATATTAAGGTGCTATCAAATTGGGAAGCTTATTTATTAGTTAATTTTCTTCATTACTTACACCAAAATGCAGAAAACGAATAGAGTAATTTAAATTATGTGTTCCACAGGCGGTCGTATCACACATTTATATTCAAAATGATATACGCAGAACGAACTTACTGCGGTTTGAAGTCTTGCAGTGGTATACTTGGGTTTAGTTTTATTTTATGAATTACAGGATTCCAAGCAGGCGGTAGTAACCAGCCTCTTTCTCTATTGAAATTGTTCTGATTAACACATCTTACCAGTGTTAATCAGAACGAAACTTCTATAAAAGTTTCAACGATAATAAAGCACGACAAACATGATTTTCACCTTGACTAAATATATATTTAATCATTTCGTCATATCGTTAATGACCTCCAGCAAAACTGTCATAAAAACTTGCACTGTATTGACAAATGAAAGGTAGAGTGATGATGATCACATATTATCTTTAAAATTAGTAACAGAATTGTCAAATTAGAGAGCGATGTTGCCGACGCATTCGAAAATTTTATTGCGGAAATACCTATTGAGATTATCATACTCATAACACCTTGGACCTTTTTTCTATTCACTGTGTTATAGAAAAAAGACCCATACCAACAGATATTTAAGCGGTTAATCTCACCATCATCCTGTACAGTAAGTTACCATGAATTTGTTTTTATTTCAGAGGTCGCAAGAGATCTGTGATCGTAAATACCTGGCCACCGAGCTTCAGCACGTTAAACAAGCTTTGAATGAAAAGCGTCGGGCCCTTCGCCTACGTCACAATAAACGCATGAAACTGGCCAAATTCGAGCGTACACCTGCTTTACTACCACATGTCAGTGATTTCACAGAGTGACTGCAAGAAGAAACGAGCTTGAAGTATGCTTTCTGCCAAAGAAGATTAGATAGTTATTACCATCCATCAAGTGCAATATCTTCTGTGAGTGTGGTTTCTTTACATAGAAATTTAAGATTTTTTACATTAAAGAGCATACATAAGAATATGCTCTTTAATCTTCTTATATTAAAGAGCAAATAACATATATAAGAATCGATGCTCAGAAAATTCTGCAGTCTGTGAACACGTACAGGTTTTTTTCAGCTATTATATCAAATTTGATAGATTATAAAACATCGCTAAAGAACACCGGAAACAGCCAATGATGATTAACGTAGCTATTCAAATAAAATATATCCTAAATTCAAAAGGAAAGATAGCTGGGTGTTACCATCTTCTTGGAATCTTATAATTAATAAAATTAAATCCCAAAACCATACATACCACTTCTAGACTTAAAGATATAAAGAGTTGTTGCTGCGTAGACTGGACCAAAATAATTATTTAAAAACACAAGCTAGCCGTGGTGGACATTGAGATGTCGAACATCTCAGTCCGTAAACTCTGTAAAGTACTGGAATCGTGGGGAATAAAGTAAAACAAGTTAACGAACCCTCTATTTACCAGGTAGAGTTTGACATTCCCTAGACCTTAAAAAATTGCAATCACTTAAAAGTTACACAAGTGATTGAATAAAAAATTTTGTACAACCAACTTCAATATAAATAAAATGAGAATATCATCAATGTATTCAATGTCAATTAAATACGCATTATTAAGAATGTCTACACGAGAAGCACCAGTTTTAAAAAAGATCATCGAAATCCATTCACCCAGAAAAATGTTCAGAGATAACACGCATAAAAACATACAGTGAAATTGAGTAGGTACCTAATTTTTTTAATTCGATTTAAAAGTGTAGGAATGTTTAGTTGATCTGGATGCTGTCTCCAAGCAAGTAACACTTGTGTAAAGTGTGCTTGGGCATAGAACACCCCACCCCGTAAAGCACGTAGATAAAAGTTACGTACATTCGTTTTTTGTTTTGTTTTATGTATTTTATGTCGAAATATTTCTGTACAGGTTATATAGAATAATATCACAATTAAAGGAAATTAATAAAGTAAGATCACTTTTAGATGAAAACGTTGAGTTTGGTTCAGAATACGTAAGTATAAAACGTGAGTTTGACAATGAATCTGATCGTTTGAGAATGCAGTGATAGCAACAAATAGCGATATTAATGCTGAGTTTGCTCTGATTTCTGAGCTCAGAGTACCACTTTCGGAATTACGCCAATCCGGAGTATTATATTATGTATTATAAACGTAAAGATGGGGAACAAAATGGCAAAATGATCCATTCAGGATTAATATCGTAGCAGAGCTGAAAATATTCTTAACCGTTTGCCTAGTGTGACAACGGTTGCGAGAGATATAATGATATACTTTCAAAGTTTTAAACTATTTCTATCTGATAATACCATGGATGAGATTGTGAATTGTACTAATGCTAACTGTACAAACTGTAAAAGAATATGAATAAAATCGGTTTTTGGATTACTACGAGAAGTCATGAAACAAATACAACACTGTTTGAATTCCAAATGGATATAACTATAATTTTCTATCCACCGATACCGTGTAAAATAGTGTATCTGATATCTTCATTGCATCATGACAAAGAAATTGATCTTCAACGGGGTGCAAACAAAAACGTTGTGTAATAACATGCAGTGATGAACAAAATATCCTTTCAATTTTAAAAGTCCATCCACCATTTTAAAAATCCAGTTTAGCCATTAAAAATATATTGAATATGCGTCTATGTATCGTATTAGGTCTTTTCGGAAGAGCTCCACCTGCTGCCTATTCTACTACAGGAATACCCAACTCACAAATATACTTTCCTCTCAAAGGAGTCTTATACGCTTTCATAGATTCTTGGGCCCAGATTGTAAAAAGAAGAAAGTGGTGTCAATTAATACCATATAAATTATCTAAATATCACTGAAAATTCTGCGGATTTATGCAATCTAATAGCAGCTACAAGTGATTTAGCAAAATTAAGGTTATACAACAATATCGCAACAACCTAAATAGCTGATTTTTGTTGTGCGATTGCTATTTTGTTTTATTATACAACTGTTTACTATACCAATTGTAGTATTTATTGTATTGTATTCAGTGGGAGGTTAATTGGAAACTTACAAATAGATTGAAAGATAGGGAAAGTAAGGAGGTGATACTTAAAACAAAAAACAAACACTTTAATAATATACACAAAATCCACAATAAAACTAGTAAATGAGATTATCGGCATCTGGTGTAACAAGGGTCGTACAACCTCTCATCTGTAAGGAAATCGAAATGGAAACTGTCATGTCTGTGGTAGCTGAATTCAGCCACATCACAGACTTGAGTTATGTTTGACCCTAAATTTATAAAACTATAATATCTTCAGTTCTATTTTAAATTAAGGTTTTATTTTCTTTATCCATTACTCAGAATTAGTTTCTCGTCTTTTCCTATTTCTTTGAATCAGACAACTGCAATAATATAATAAATATGTTACAACAACAACATTACAGCCCTTCACAAGTCCACTGCTGAACATAGGCCTCCCTCAAGTAATAATAATATAGGTACTCTTTGACATTATAATAACATTTATTAATCAGAAATTTGTGTAATATCGTCTTAAATCGTGAGATAGGCAACTTTCTGACATAATGTATACATAACACAATGTTGTCGGTTTAAATAAAATTAAAATTAACGGTTTTAATAGTTCTTGTTTTTGTTCTAAATTTGTAATTAACACTGTTTCGTATCACATTGGTTTATTTTAAGTTTGTAAAAATGCACATAGTCTAGTTCATATTAATTTACACATAATTAGTCAATTTCACTGTCACTTGCTCACAATATAAACAATCGTCGTTTTCTCACAATAGTCTTTATATTTTCAAAGGATAACGTTAGCGCTTTTAATGTTCACAATTTTACACATCTGATCACTTTTGCAATATTTACAATCGAACTTATCCATTTTTTAATTTAAAAATATACAGGGACCTGACGTTTACACGGCAGTGGCGCCAGTTGTCTCCAACGAAGTACAAAGAACATATATATATACATACATATATATATATATATATATATATATATATATGTGTGTGTGTGTGTGTGTGTGTGTGTGTGTTTGTACGTGTGTGTGTAAAATAAAATGAAAAAAGGGAAAAACAATCATCATCATCATCATTACAGCCCTTCACAAGTCCACTGCTGAACATAGGCCTCCCCCAAGTAATGCCACAAAGCACGGTCCTGAGCCACCTGCATCCATCGACATCCTGCATATCTTACCAGATCGTCACTCCATCTAGTGGGGGGTCGCCCTACACTACGCCTACAGGTACGAGGCTGCCACTCGAGAACCTTTCTTCCCCATCGGTTATCGGTTCTTCGAGCTATATGGCCGGCCCATTGCCACTTTAGCTTACTAATCCGTTGGGCTATGTCGGTCACTCTGGTTTTACTGTGGATATCATTATTTCTTAGTCAATCACGCAGAGAAACTCCGAGCATAGCCCTCTCCATAGCTCGCTGAGCGACCTTGAGCGTCCTCATACGGCCAGCAGTGAAGGACCACGTCTCAGATCCGTAAATCATCACTGGTTGTACAACACGCACCGGTTGTACTATCTAGTTTTTAGAGATTGAGGTATACCTGACGAGAAGATATGTCGTAATTTCCCGAACGCTGCCCAGCCGAGTTGAATCCGTCCGAAACATATATATATATATATATATATATATATATATATGTGTGTGTGTGTGTGTGTGTGTGTGGGTGTGTGTGTGTGTTTTCATTATATATACATAATATTAAAATAAAAGGTTATTATTACCAAAATACCAAAGTCAAGGTCTATATAGTCACTATTTTTTTACGTAAATGTAAGCATAATAAAGCGGTCATTACTAAGCAACGGTTTAATTCTCATAACCATGTCCGAATTTATAGAGGAACTGGTAAGACATGCAGGAAGTCGATAGATGCAGGTGGCTCAGGACCGTGCTTTGTGGCATTACTTGGGGGAGGCCTATGTTCAGCAGTGGACTTGTGAAGGGCTGTAATGATGATGATGATGATGTTGTTTTTCCCTTTTTTCATTTTATTTTACACACACACGCACAAACACACACACACACACACACACACACACATACATACATATATATATATATATATATATATATATATATATATATATATATATATATATATATATATATATGTTCTTTGTAGTTCGTTGGAGACAGCTGGCGCCACTGCCGCGTAAACGTCAGCTCCGTGTATATTTTTAAATTAAAAAATGGATAAGTTCGATTGTAAATATTGCAAAAGTGATCAGTATGTGTAAAATTGTGAACATTTAAAGCGCTAACGTTATCCTTTGAAAATATAAAGACTATTGTGAGAAAACGACGATTGTTTATATTGTGAGCAAGTGACAGTGAAATTGACTAATTATGTGTAAATTAATATGAACTAGACTATGTGCATTTTTACAAACTTAAAATAAACCAATGTGATACGAAACAGTGTTAATTACAAATTTAGAACAAAAACAAGAACTATTAAAACCGTTAATTTTAATTTTATTTAAACCGAAAACATTGTGTTTTGTATACATTATGTCAGAAAGTTGCCTATCTCACGATTTAAGACGATATTACACAAATTTCTGATTAATAAATGTTATTATAATGTCAAAGAGTACCTATATAAGCAAAGCTTATATAAAGCAAAAATATTTGTAAGGCTACATGGAAAGTAATACAGGAAAAAATTGACACTAGACCGCAGTATAATAATTATATAGATTCCATTGAATATAAAAACAAAGTTATAAATGATCCTACATAGATAGCGTCTATTTTTAACAATAATTTGATTGAATTGACAAATAAAAAAAATGCAAACATATTACGTGAAACTCCTAATGACATTTTAAATAATTTTATTTATTTGATCCCCATCCCCATTGACGAATATTACGTTAGAAAAATAATTTTATCACTGAATAATACAAATTCAGAAGGCTACGACGAGGTATCTACAAAGATTATCAAGATATGTAATAAACAATTAGGTGCTGTTTTGGCGTTTCTGATAAATCAGTCAATGGTAACTGGGATATTTCCAGACAAATTAAAATTCTCCTTGGTGAAGCCATTATTTAAAATGGGTAAAAAAACACTCGTAAGTAACTACAGGCCCATTACGCTGGTTCCTATCCTATCCAAATTGTATGAGAAGGTTATACATGAAAAACTTACATCGTTTCTTGATAAATATTAGGTACTCAAAAACAATCAATATGGTTTTCGGAAAAGTAAATCCACTACACATGCGGTATATGACTTAGTGAATGAGACCCTTACACAACTAAACGCCAAACAATATACGACGGCGCTCTTATTTGATATGTCGAAAGCTTTCGATTTTGTTTCTCATGATCAACTTATAGCAAAGTTGGATCACTGTGGCGTTAGAGGCATTGCTTTGAACTTGATCAAAATATACATGCAGAATAGAATGCAATCAGTCGAAATAGCAAAACTTGACTCTAACCATGTAGCTGAAAATCACAGATCTGAGTTTAGGAAAAACGAGTTTGGCGTTCCAAAAGGAAGTATCCTGGGACCTCTTCTATTCCTGATCTATATTAATAATCTCCCAAATGTGACCATGTATCGATGTATCCTATTCGATGATGATATATCTGTAATAGTGACAACTGATAAAAAACTAATATTAAATGAACACAAAAAAGACATCAGTGAAACTATAATTCAAATAATTAATTGGCTTAGAAATAATAATTTAATTATTAATATTGACAAAACGAATTTAATTAACTTTAATAATATACAAAATTTGACTTTGAATATAAATTATTAAGCACAAATACTTAAAAATACAATAACAACGAAATTCTTGGGTATAGAAACCAAAAACTAGATTGGAAACAACAAGTGGAAAAAGTGTGCAATAAAATCAATCATTTCGCGTTTGCAATTTATAAATTAACAAAAATAACAGGAAAGAGAACAGCCTTTACTGCGTACTTTGCTTACGTTGAATCAGTACTGCGATACGGACTCATTATATGGGGTAATAGCACAGATATAAAAAAGGCGTTCATTGCACAAAAAAGTGTGTTAGAGCTATATGTGGTACTGTACCTAACGAGCCATGTCAGCCCTTGTTTAAATCCTTGAAAATTTTGACACTTCCTTGTCTATATATTTTCGAAACGGAGAAATTTGTAAAAAATAATATATATTATTTCACACAATTCAAAGACTTTTACAAACGAGGCACTAGAAATAGGAATAGGCTGGTTTCCACTATAATACCCAAGAGCGCGAGATTCCAAAATAATTGCTATTGAATGTGTATGACAGTATATAATAAGATACCACAAAAAATTCAAGACCTACCTGTCATTAAATTTAAAAGAAAGTTATACAGATGGCTCAGTGAAAAGGCTTTTTATACTGTAGAGGAATATTTGAACTGCGATATGTGGTAGCCGCTGCACTGATGTGGATTTGCTGGACCAATTGTAAAATATTTATTAAGTACCTATTACCTATTTATTGATTAATTGTTGACATTTTATTATTTTAGACATTTTACTCATAAATATTACTATCGCATTATTTTATATTTGTAAGATTTGCATGCCATTAATAATGGCTGATTAAGCGGATGTTTAATTATTACCACCATTTTAGTTACTTAACCAAAAGCAAATAAATAAATATTTCATATTTCAAATATTTCATTATATATATATATATATATATATATATATATATATATATATATATATATATATATATATATATATATATATATATATATATATAGATTTTTATTTTTTTTATGGGGGTGTGTGTGTGTGTGTGTGTGTGTGTGTGTGTGTGTGTATTTTCATTATATATACATAATATATATACATCAACGCCCCCGAGCAAAAAGTCGGTAATCGTAAAACTTAAATTTTACACAAAAAAAGATTTTTTTTTCAGTAAAAAGGTTCTCCGGTTTTCTTACACTATCCACAAACGAAACACAGCAACATTAAGCGTCTATTTTAGGTGATAATATGTGGTTTTAGCCCGGTCTAGCCTACTCGTTCGTGCCACAGCAATAAAATTGTGGCAGCGTGACTCTACCTACGCTAGTGACAATTCAACGTTCTCTAAATGTATGAGTTTTTCGTATTCGCCTTATATACATTGACAGTGGAACTTCTTATTTAATTCTGATCTTGAATCTTCAAAAGTATTCCTAAAAGTAGTGTATTTTTTCTGTAAACGTGAAACACTGACCTCCACAATATTAGCCAAACGAATTATCTTACTATTTTTATCATGTCGCCATTTATCAAGATTCAACAGTATTTTTGCATCATAATTAAGGAATTATTTTTCATTGTTCTGATTACATCATTTATCATTTATCACAGCCTACCAAAAGTCTGAGAATAGGGATACTTGTCATAGTTTTTAAACAAAACTGCGCATGCAGTTTTTTAAAAATTATTTTCAGTTGTTAGTAGAAAGATACTGCTGCCTCTCGAATTTCATTTTTTTCTATCGCTTTTTACGGCACCCATTAGATAATAACTTCAGATTGCATTAATTATCTTTCACCGGCATAGATTTCAAAATATTGTTGTAAATTTATTTAGGAGTATTGACAACTTCTTTTGTCATGTTGATTGTGCCAAAAACCTGTGCGTAATGGAAATCGCAAATAAATTTGGAGGCAAAGACATCATACAAGGATAATTTATTCATATTTTATTTGGCCGTAGCAACCATCAGTATAAAATGAAAATTTGTTAATACCTGTTTCATTTTCAGTTCTAAAGAATATAATCTAGCAACACACTATTATCATTGGTCATTGCAAGTACATAGTAGAGACTTGTAAGAAATTTATATAAATAATATGATAATATACGTAAATGATAATACATATTGAAGTAAACCTTCTTTACGCACGCTTACTCCCGTCGGGCAAGGCGAACGCGAGTTGAGTAGGGGATAAAAGCAAGAGAGAGCAGTGCGCGCGCACATTTTCTTTCTCGCTTTCTCTCATAGCCAGTTACGTTCCATATATCTCAGCACAATTTCGTTTTGAACAAATTTATTCTCTACGGTTATATATTTTCTACGTTTAAAGTGAATAAAATTGTAAATTTACTTTGAAATTCAGGTTTTGTGAATTTTCGGTTGAATAATAACAAATTATGGAAGGAAGCCGATAGTTAATTTAAATATTTGTAGAATGCATATATAAGCATATATATATATATATATATATATATATATATATATATATATATATATATATATATATACAGATGGAGCTAAAGAGTTTTTACTTCAGTCGTGTGGTCATAAGCATACTCGTTTTTTGTTTAAAATAAACTAATACCATTCTTATAAAATATAGTTAAATTCGATTATTTCTTGAGTTAACATAAAATAGTACTACAAAAATATAGTTATCGCGTTTACTAAGCACTTTATTATTATGCATTTAAGCCGGTAAAGTAATATACCAAATCAAGCACAAAAAAATATGTTTTTGTATTGATACGATACGTTAATTTTCTGGTCATTAACAAGATTGGAAATTTTCGTACAATAAAAGTGTTATTTAATATATCTTCTCAAATAAACGTATAAAAATCTGAACAAAATTACCGATTACGAATCTGACAAAACAGTATAAAGTATATAGCAGCACATTACCGGTTTTTTACATACATACATCAGGAGCTTCTCCGAAGAGGCCTAATAAAATGCAGAGATGCACAAAATGGCTTTTTAATGTATATAACATGGATTGCCTTAAAAAAATTCACCAAATGTAAGGCGTTTTATTTATGAATTACTATTGATATTAATTTATTATATTTAGACGATGAAGTGATTTCATTAGTAAATTTCTCACCTACGTTAGATACATCTGTAAGTGCGTTATCACAGGTGCATTATTTCCTTACTCTCATAGTCAGGAGTAGTGAATAGGTCGGAAATCTCTAACGACAGGAAAAAACCAATACTGGTTTTAAGTGCTTACTGAGCACGAGGGCGACACACCACCAACTTCCAGACTCTGAGTTGCTACTGATAATTTCTTGACATATAAACCCGGGAAATGATAGACAGTCACCACCGAAACCATTGGACTAAGAAGGCGATCAAATCGATAATATTTTCATATATAAAAGACTAAAATATCGATATAAATTTTGGAACAGTACGCACCTGATAAGCTAAAGCGTTCATAATAATAGAATAGGGCACCAGTCCTAACGGATGCACCTCTCTCATGAGCACGTTAGCCGGAATCTTGTGGAACTGAATGTACTCGAGGAAATTTCCTATCACATCTTTAAGTGACATGTTCTGATTCGTATCACAATACTTCTTACTCCACATTAGGGCTGCCTGAAATCGAAAAATTTATCATTAGTCTTAAGACACCGTGTGTTGAGGTACTAAAATAACCCATCACCTAAAAACTCAAAATATCTTGTAGCTTTTTAAATATGGCAACATAATCATTTAAAAAGTAGGGAGAACTCTACGTACAAACAATTGGCACTCACTTTTGGTACAAACATTGACCCTGTATAACATACAAGTGCCCGATGTCACGTTTATATGATGAAATCAAAAGTAAATCTAATTCGATTGTTACCTTTATCAACAAATTCGTAATTGCAAATTTAAGTGTTCAATAACGCTCACCGAAAACATTATCTCCAAAAAAAAAAATCGAAGACATGTAAAGCCCACCAACAAGTATTTGGTGTAGCGAGGCGTACTATTACTTTCTCCAAGCTTTCTCAGAAATGAACGTAAATCTATGATCAGCAGTTGGATTTACTTGCCTTTTAGTCATTATTAAAACCAATTCCATATTCATTAACATCATCATTTCCACCTGTTACAAGTCCACTGTTGAACATAAGCCTCCCCCAAGGAATGACAAAGAGCACGGTCCTGCGCCACATGCATCCATCGTTTTCCTACCAGCTCATCACTCCCTCTACCATCACTTCATCTAGGGATCGCCCTACACTTTACCTACTGATACGAAGCTACCACTCGAGAACCTTTTTCCCCATCGGTTGTCGAGTTTTCGAGCTGTATGGCCGGCCTGTTGCCACTTCAGCTTACTCATCCGTAAAGCTATGTTAGTCATTCTGGTTCTACTGTGTGGATATCGTCGTTTCTAAATTTATTACGCAGAGAAACCCAGAGCATAGCTCTCTCCATAGCTCGCTGAGCGACCTTGAGATTTCTTAAACAAAATCAGTTAATATTTTTAAATATCATGAATGAAAGTATACCATAAGAAAATTTTACGTTATTAAATTAGAAGTAATTTTAATTTGAATTTCATTAAGCATTTCAAAATAATTGTTGAATAAACAATTGTTTTTATGAAATTTACCCTCAATGTAATAATCAATTTAAATATTTATAAATTTACATCATATTTTTTTATTATTTATTACTTTGGCAATTAATTTATTATTGTATTTAAATTTTTAAACGAAAATGCATCCGAATAGTAGTTTTATTCAAATATATATTATGCCGGATATTTGAGAACCCCTCTTAAGGAAAAGGCCTCCAGCATAAAAAAATCTATAGCAGATCCAAAACAAGCAATTTTTTGAATAAATCTAACTTTACCGCGTTACATTTTAACTTGTTATTAATACATAATATATTCATTTTCTCTTCACTTCATTGATGCTGTGATCCGAGTGCCCTATCGTTCACTCGGAGACGATATTTGTGTAAAGCTCTCGTAAACTGATATCACTGATCTAATGTGATGATTTGAATCAATCATCTAATTCTATGAGTGATATTTGACATAATATACCAGTGATGTCAGTTTAAGTTAAAGACACATTATTAATCTTACATTCACGATTTGCGGGTAAGGATGTTATTAATGAATCTAAAATGAAAACTCCAGTGAAAATCACTGCCACTCAGCTAACTAATACTTATGGATATAACGGTTACTCTGCTTCTACTGCAAATATCTACATCACGAGTTCTATTACGCGAAGAAACTAGGAGCATAGACTTTTTCGTAGAAACATTCTTGAAACAAACTTAAAGCTAACGCACCTGAAACTTTGTAAACTCATCGGCCCGAAGTTCGTCTCTTGCCAAAATTAGACGTACAACATGCTGAGGTAGAAGAGTAAATGATCCCAAGTTTAATACTTCATTGCCATGCTCATCAACGAATTCCAGAACCTGAAATAACAGAAATAGTACAATGAGCAAATTTGGTCGATTTTAGCTAAACTGAGTAAAGGAGGAGGTTTAAAATTCGACTGTATTTTTTGTGTATTTGTTACGCGATACTTTCGTCAATTGTTACCAAATTGTTGTCACCTGTTTTTGATGATTGCTTTTTACTATTACGCGGGGTGGCTGATAATTCCGTAGCCTAAGGTACGTATTATGTACGTATATATGTTACGTGGTATTAATGAAATAAAATAATATATGGTTTCTATTTTTTATTTTTCAATATAATCTCCCTTAAGTAAAATACATTTCTCACATCTCACATACAATGCCTTTAACCCAGTCAAAAATTATTCTGTATCTTTTTCCTCAAAATGACGATCAACCGACCCCGTAAGTCCTTTTTCAAATTGAAAATCAGGAAAAAATTGCTAGATGCTAGGTCTAGGCTATACAGAGGGAAGTAAATCTCTGAGAATCCCGTATCATTCAGGGCTCTCCTCGCAACATGTGCGGTATGAACAGGCGTGTTGTCTTGCAGAAAGAGCATTCCACATGTTAATTTCACACGTTGTTTCTGTACAATAGCCTCGCGAACCTGAATTAATAAATTAGCATATATATTGGGCATTCATCGTAGTTTCCATGGGTAGGTATTAGATAAGCAAAATTCCCTCGCTATCCCAGAAACATTCGCCATTTTCTTGGACCGAATTTTCCAGCTTTAACTTCTTCGGCGGCTTTTTTCATTTTTTATCCATTGTATGGACTCTTGTTTGAACTCCGGATCATATTGGCAAATCCATGTTTTATCTATGGCGACTATCTGTTGCCAAATATCTTCTTTGTTATCGCCGACTAGCTCCAAAATATCTTTGCTTTGAAGTACCTCTAGTAAATAGATGTACACTTCATACTCAAGTGAGTTTAACATAAATTATATATATATATATATATATATATATATATATATATATATATATATATATATATTTGTGGTGATATTTCAAGAATTTGAGACGAAACACTCACTTTTATACTGCTTCTTTTATTTTCATTTAGTCACAAAAAACATATTACATCTTACTATCTTGATTACAATGACATTTTTTTAAAAGTGACATCTTACAATTTTATTTTCAGTTCAATAATCCAAGGAGGTTAATATTCTACAACAAACAATAAAAATAAACTACTCATTGCTAAATTATCCCACACGGCCGTCCTGATCATTCATCTGACCCAGATGAATCGTCTTCCGGCGAAATCCACGGCTTCATGAGATCAGCTGAGGTGGTTGTATTAATCGGGCCTTCGCTGATACCAATCTTCTTTACAACATAACGATCGTTTGAATTGCATTTAACAACTTCATAGGGTCCTAAGTACTTAGGACATAATTTACTTCCTTGTGAGAACTGTGTCTTTTTTATGGCTACCAAATCTCCAATATTAAAGGGTATTGCTGCTCTTCGCTTTTTATTATAGTTTTTTATGTTTTCTTCTTGTACTTTCTGTATAGATTCTTTGGCCTTCTTTCTAAGTTCTTCTCTTTTCTCGTTAAAATTCTGTATGCTTTCTTCTTCTATTAATTTCTGAAGTTCATCATCTTTATCTCTCATTTTAGTGCCAAAAAGCAGTTCAAATGGTGTCATTCTTATACTTCTTTGGTATGTTCCATTCAAACATCGTTGTACTTTGGACACACGGCGATACCATTTAGTCGGGTTATCAGCACTTAGTTTGCTCAACACGGCTATGATAATCTGATGGATGCGCTCAACTTGACCGTTTCCTCTGGGTTGTCCGGTGGTAATTGTACAGTGCGTTATATTCTCACTCTTACAATACTCCTGGAAGTCTCTTGAAGTAAAAGCAGCGTTTCGATCAGTAAAAATTCTTTCAGGTGCTCCAAAGGTTTGTTGTTGTAGTTTTAGTTTCTCTAAAGTCTCTTTCGTGGTTAAAGTCTTAACAGGGTAAATCCATGTAAATTTCGTATAAGCATCCACGACGGTTAGGATGTATTTGTAATTCTTGTGAGTCGAAGTCATTGGCCCTAGATGATCCACATGATATGTCGATAGTGGGACATTACCTTTGTCTATCGGGTGTAGGAATCCTTCTTTTTTACCTCTTTTGTGCGACATGAGAATGCATTCAATACAATTACTTATGACTTTTTTTTATTTTTTCAGTTAAATTTTCAATGAAATATTCCCTATTAATCAGTTCTTCAGTTTTTAAGATTCCAAAATGTCCTTTTTCGTGATTTTTCCTGATTATCTCATACTGCATTTTCTTAGGCACAACAATCAATTTACTGCCATCTTTCTCTTTATATAGTATTTCGTTCTGTATGATATAATCCTTGTATTTTTCTGTTTCTAAAATTCTTTTAATCAGTCTCACATACTCGTCTTCATTCTGTGCTTTCTTTAAATGAGCTGTAGTTTCAGTAAGTATCATACAGATAGGATATCTGCTCAGTGCGTCGGCGTGTCTCATTCGTGTTCCTGGTCTGTGTTCGATCTTGTAGTCGTATTCTTCTAGAAGCAGGGCCCAACGAGCGACTCTAGGTGGTAAGTCCTTTTTTTGTAGTGTCATAGTAAGAGCAGAGCAATCTGTAACTATTTTAAATTTTATCCCAAGAAGGTAAACTCGGAACTTCTTTATGGCAGCAACAATAGCTAAAATTTCTAAGTAATAACTATGGTATTTTCTTTCAGCTGGAGTTGTTTTTTTACTCATATAGTGCACGGGGTGAAATTGATTGTCTTTAGGGCTTCTTTGTAGAAGTACAGCTCCATAACCGTCAGTACTTGCGTCGGTGTGTAATTCTGTCTCTAAATCTGGATTGAATATTCGGAGAACTGGTGAGTTACACAATATTTGTTTCAATTCTAGAAAAGCTTTCTCACACCTTTCATCAAAATTGAATACAGCATCTTTCTTTAACAAATCCGTCATCGGTTTTGCAATCAGGGAATAGTTTTTTATAAACTTTCTGAAATACCCTGTCAGTCCAAGGAATGACTGCACAGTTTTTATATTGTTTGGTTTCTTGAAATTCGCTACAGCTTTAATCTTTTCTGGAGACGGTCTTACTTCGTTGTCACAAATAATATATCCAAGATATTGGATTTCCTTCTTTAAAAAATTGCATTTCTTCCAATTAAACTCTAGACCGAATTCTTCGCTTCTTATAAATACTTTATCTAGCTTACTTATTCCTCCTTCTTCTGTTATCGAGGGTATGATTAAATCATCAAGGTACACTAGCAGTGTCCCATCGGTAATTAGATAGCTGAAGATATCGTTAATAAATCTTTGAAACACAGATGGCGCTGTACATAATCCATAAGGCATTCTTTGAAATTCGTACTGGCCTTGGGGTATTACGAATGAGGTGTACTTTTGACTATCTTTGTGTACTTTCACATGTAAAAAGCCATTCTTCAGATCAAGAGACGTGAAAATTTTGGCCTCCTTTAACTTGTCTATCTGGTCTTCTATTATAGGTAGGGGAAATCTTTCTTTAATTACCTTTTTATTTAATCGTCGATAATCTATACACATTCTACGTGACCCATCTTTTTTATCAGCCAGAACCACAGGACAGGCGAAATCAGATTTGCTAGGTTTGATTATTCCTTTGTCTAACCATTCTTTTACTTGCATATTCACGGCATTCATTTCTAAGAGTGACAAACGTCGGGGATTCTGAAAAACTGGTTCTTCATCGGTAAGTATTATTTTCAATTCAACGTTACTTTCTTTCTTCTTTTCACTAGGTCTGTACTCTTCACACATCTTACGAATCTTTTCCGCGTATTTAGAATCTCCTATATCATATTCTTGTTCATTATCCTTTTCCTCCATTAGAAGTGTAAGATGCATAATCTTTTGTATAAAGACACCTTCAGGAGTGAAACACACTTCGAAATCTTTAAGGATAGGATTTCCAATCAGTAAAGTTACCGGTATCTCGTTGTCTTTTACAACATGAAACTTGACATCTGTGTAGTAATTGTCAATTTGAACATTGGCTGTAAACATTCCTTCAGTAAGAATTTGTTTTTCGGCTATTCCTGTTATACACGTTGATTCTGTTTTATAATCTTTAATTCTCTCTTTAACCTTCTCGAATTCTGATTTTGTTATGAGGTTAATATCACTTCCAGTATCTATTAAGGTAACAAATTCTTTACCATTAATCTTTATCTTTTTGTAGGGTACTTTCTCTTCTTCACTTTTATTTCTAATTTTCAGCGTCTTCTTAGGTTTGCTTGTACATTCAGTTGATTTGTGACCAAATTCATTGCATTTAAAGCATTTGACTCCCCTTTGGACAGGTGGGCGATTGATGATCCAGTTCGCCACAGTTGTAACATCTTTTTCCATGAGTCATCTTACGGGTTGAATGATGCCCATGTGATTGGCCAGACTGTGCCGATTTGTTAGGCACCTTCGTTCTAAAAGCACTGTAGATTTCTAACTTCCTGCGAAAATCCTTTATGTCTGTAGCGCCATATAAAATAACTTTATTGGTCTCTAAATCACGAATACCATCAATGACATACTCAATCAGCGCAGCGTCTTCAACCTTGCCATGAAGTGCTAATTCTTTCATAGACAGGAAATATTGTTGGTAAGTTTCATCGTTCTTCATCTTACGCGATGCAAGTTTCTTATGTATGATTGCGCTATTAATCTTGGGGCCAAATTCTTCCTTAAGTGACTTTTTTCAAACTCGCGTAGTCCTTTACTCTTCCCAAAGATCGTAAAAATAGCTTGGCAGTACCGTCTAAAAGTCTCTTTGCATAGACCAGCTTCTCGACTTTAGTCCACTTCATAATTTCGGCAGTATCTTCAAATTCGTCAATAAATGTCTCAATAGGATAGGTATCATCTCCAGTAAAAATGTTCATTGACTTCTCCAAGTCTTTAAATGAAATCTGTATATCTAACTCCTGCCCTTCATCTTCACTTTCTTTTACATCTTTCTTCGGCGGCATTGTGGTTGTCAAACTACTATTAGTCTTTCTTTTTCTAGTCGTGCAAAATGACAGCTTATTTGAACTCATTAAGTTTTCAGTCCTTAAAATAAATTTTCATATCCAAATTCCAAAACGTTGTAATAAATCTTCAAATCTTTAGTCTTCGTCTCGCCTAAAATTTTGGGCTATCCCGGACGAGCCCCCAAAGTTGTGGTGATATTTCAAGAATTTGAGACGAAACACTCACTTATATACTGCTTCTTTTATTTTCATTTAGTCACAAAAAACATATTACATCTTACTATCTTGATTACAATGATATTTTTTTAAAAGTGACATCTTACAATTTTATTTTCAGTTCAATAATCCAAGGAGGTTAATATTCTACAACAAACAATAAAAATAAACTACTCAATTGCTAAATTATCCCACATATATATAATTTTGTTTGTACATATTTTATTTCTATATGCATATTCGACGGTGGACTATTACTGATTTTTAGTATTGTTGACGATAATGAATGACAATGTACGAGTATTCGATGTTAATACTAATATTTGAAGTAGTAAAGTAGTTTTCAAATAGAGAAGAACTAAGCCCTGTTGAATCCACTGTTTTTCTTGGCATCACTCTTGACGCAAAGCTTCAAGTTGGGTCCCATATATCTAAGCTAACAGCAGACTAAGCTAGTAGCAGGTCGATTAGTTTATTTCATTTATTTCTTTAGCATAAAGTCTTATTGGATTTTGAACACATATTTTCTAAAACAAAATTTGTAAATAGCTTGTACAACCTCTTATATTGCATTATTTACTTTTTTCTTAAAGTCTCGCTGGGTTTCTTGCTGATTCTTCCCAGAACAGAGGTTGGTTTTCCGAACCAGTGGTAAAGCAATTATAAGAATGACAAGTTATCTATACTGAATAAAAATTATTTTGTTCTATTAAAGTAACACATTAGTTAATGAAAATATGAAGTAATTAGATATTGATGTCTTGCACATTCAAGTACTGAAAAAATTTCTATAACGAAAATATACTATACAAACTATTACTAAGCATTACATTCATGTTCCAACGATTTGTGAGATAGAGGAAGCTAATACGATTACAGGCTATGAAGCATTCTAATTAAGTCCTCGTGAACACAAACAACTAGCTTGATTTAACTGTAAGAGTCGATGTGTTGAAGCTGCGAAGTCCCCTTAAATATAGTGTAATCTCGCTTGTCACTCTAAAAATTAAAATTTCAATGAAACATACCTTTTGAACTAAAGATTTCGTGCATTTGTATTGGATATATCTTTCCGCAGACGCTAAAAGGGCGCACACCGTATCCACTGTGATGCAACATTGGACAAAACCAGCGCAAGCTCGCCGGAGCTCATCCAGGCCATAATAATCCGCTGCATTCATCACACCTTTCAAATATTAAACATCTTATTAAAACATCTGTTCATTTATCGTTTGATCAACAAAATGAAATCTTATTTCTTTAAGTTTTTTGAGTATGGATACATCTTTCAGTCATGTAGCGTCACCAAATGTTAGTATACAATCGCTAATTTTTACTGAACAGGATTCTCACTTAATAATGAACATTTTTTTTAAATAAAAATTAAAGAGAAATTTTTTTATCGCAGTATTATTAATTGCAAGTCATAAAAATCTTAAATATAAAACATTAGCAATTACAATAATATGCTTTTACATTGCGAGGGTATTTTTTTACTTTAAAGTAAATAAGTTGATAAGTCAAGATATGAAATTATTAACTTAATTTTGCATAAAAGTATCTGATTCTTTTTACTCAAATCTATTAAATATCAAAGAGTAATGGAGTCTTTTAGAAGAATAAAATGAATACCTATTCGTCGATAGCTCTCAAAAATGGACGATGAAAACTTATTTAAGTGCCCGCCATCTTCGCCTATAATCTAATTTGCAATGTCAGGGTATATAAGGTATTAACAAGAATCCTTAACAGAAAATATAAAATCTGTGTCATGACTTTATTTTCACAATTTAATTAAACACATTCATGGTAAAATCGTGTAGTGGCAGTGTAAGAATATCCACTACCCCATATCATCCTGAAGGTGGCGTAAGAAGCGACAGAAGAAAAATGAAACAGGAGATAGGCAGCATCATCTTCCTAATAACTATTCAAAATAATAAAAAAACTTCGGTTGCCAAGCGTGGCAACTATGGCAAAATCCCCCTATGAGTTAATCTATGAGAGAGGCCTATGTTCAGCAGTGGACTTTTATATGCTGTAATGTAATGAAAATACCAGAATACATACGTTGTAAGATTTCTATAATAAACTAATTTATATGAATAAAATTTCGTATGAATGGGTATTGCAATATAGGTTTCTCTCTCTCTCTCTAAAAAAATTATCATCGTAATACAACACTTCGCAATGTTGTCTTTTTATAGGTTAAATATATATTTCCCTCAATCAAGAATCAAAATGTTGCATGATTCGTTTAAGGTTTAGTTGATTATTTGTGCAATAATATTAATTGAATTTTTAGTATAAATATTCGGGTACTGGGCTTGATTTGTATTTTACTAAGATCTTGACCAACAGTGTCACAAGATTGATTAAAAAACAAAGGAACTAACAGCTGCGGCACATACGCCGTTATTACAAAAATTATAAAAGGTGTCTAAAGCAATTTAAATTATTTTAATTACTAGCTGTTACCTGCGGCTTCGCCCGCATGGTCACTGGGAAATGAACTATCCATTGCTTTTTGAATTGAAAGAAAACTGAGTTTTATAGATTTGTCAGAGATGCAGCCATTGAAAGGAAACTGAGCAAACTTGATTAGTCAGCCTATTTAAATGTCTTGAAACGCAGCGCATAGGAAAGCATGAAAATAGCCTGTTTATTCCAAATGGAAATGGGATATTTTTTTAATTAAAGGAAACTGAGCATAATTATCCGCCAGGGATGCAGACTTTTGAAAAGAAACTAAACTAATTTAGATGGCTGACGGTTTTTCTAAGTTGACCCCCGCTACCTGTAACGTTTGCCCTTGCGCTTTATTAATTGTCATTGCAAAACTGAGCTTAATAGGGAACTGCAACCTTTTGAATTGAAAAGGAAGATCTGTGGGAATTATAGGGGCACGTGGTATAATAACATTTTCACCTTTTCCTACGCCTGTCAAAATTGTAGCACCGATTATGTTCCGTCCAAGATGTGTCACACGCAGCCTTGTCGCGTTACATAGCCGAGGAGCATCTAAATTTCGCATTAGCATGACTGGGATGCCTAATTTTAATTGAAGCTTATGTGAGGGCACACCTGACAACTCTAGAGAATTAGGAAACTCTACGGGATATACGGATACGGTGCTCTGTTCTGTGTCCATAACTGTGTCTACTGACAAATACTCTGTTATTTTTCTTGCTACTTCGCTTAATATATCTGAATTTATTTTGTTAACGCTCTCATTTTTTGGTGCAAGAATCGCCTTTTCACATAACCATTTGTATGAAGACAAATGGTTATGTGCATGTTGTTCGTTAAATTTGAATAAACGCTCGCAATTAATTCGAAATGACTCTGTACTAAATTACAAAAATCTCTCGTCAATTAAACGCAGCCCTCAGCATACGTTTCCAACCGCCCACCGCCAATTTTTAATAGTGTGTCAGCATAGTTTCCAGCATTGATATCATTATACAAATGCACTCTCATATTCGTAGTTAAACTGAATTTTGTCACCTTGTTCCATAAAATAGACGACTTGAGGCATGCTTTAATTTCATCTGCAGGGTCACACCTTTTGAATGACAGGTAAAGTTTGGCGAAAGTCATCAGCCAGTAAAACCACCATTCCTTCTATTACATCGGTATTGCTGCGCAAATCCTGGAGCGTTCGATTTAGTGCTTCTACCGCTTTTTTATACGGCATTTTCGTCCACACTAAAAGTTTGCATTGTCGTAGATTTTCGTGCACTATTTTTGCTAAAGTTCCAGATCGGCGATTCTTCCTGGGCTAGATTTAGAGGGAGTTTTAAAACAGAATGTGCAGTTAGGCCCCCGCTTAGCAGCGTGGCGGCTATACCGGAGGAACCTACGGCCACAGCAAAGTTTTTATCTTTCCGTACTTGCGCTAATAATAAATTTAACAAAAATGTCTTCCCAGTTCCTCCAGGGGCATCTAAAAAGAAAAGTGCACCATTTCCAGATTCAATTTGTCCTAATACTTTGTCAAAAACTCGTTTTTGTACGGGAAGCAAGCGGGGTACAAATTCGGCTACTTGCTGCTGCAAAGCTGGTATACCGTAGTTTGTTTCACGTATAATTTCATCACTTAGTTCATTTTCGGTTGTTCGCTAAGGGCTTATCATTCCAAAGTCGCTTATATTTTTTCTGTCTACCATTGCCATTACTTTATGTTCAATTTTTTCAAGTGCTTCATTATAAATGTGTTCATTGTATGTCATGTTCGCGTTTGTCTGCTGTAGCCTTCGCAAAATATCTTCCGCCATGTACTCTTTATATTTGTCCCACAATTCATGTGCATTAGATAGCCCGCAAGATGATATGAAAGTTGCATAAAGATCCCTAATTTTGGCTGGTGACTGGCACTGCACAGCTTCCTCCATGGTTTCATCCCAGTGATTATCATTTTCTAAAAGATGCAGAGCTTCACATACTTCTCTATAAGTTGCGCATTCCTGACCGTTGACATTTTTAAGGTCTTTATATCCTGTAGGATCTCGAACATGGTGCAGCAGCAATCGTAAACAGAAACATTCAAAATTAGTTACATGGACGGTATACACACGACCAAGGGCATCTGATGACTTTACACCGGGCCGATTGGCAACAGGCGCGCCTTGAATACGGCGTTTTCACTCCTTCTTAGATATGTTCCAAGTATAATAGCGGGAAACTTCAGAATATAACAACGTTTTTGCAAAGGCGTCGGTTTGACAAAGTTGAAAGAAGGCTGTTAGTGTAGTTTTTGGCGGTGATGCAATTCTTTCTTGGAAATTTCTTTCGGTGAAATATACATGCTCTCCATTTTCTAAGTGCACAGTAAGGTGACTAACTGTTGGGTGCCTTTCGTGTAAAGGGAATCCAAGGAGACGCCACGCTGTCTCGTTACTGCTGACATAACGCCCTGCTAGAAAGGTCTGAACTTCATTAACGGGATTTGCCTCACCTTCACTCCTGAGATTAAATATTGCTTGGTCGCTTCCTTTATTTACTTACAGATATACTTGATTGCGCGGACGGAGCTACATGCTTCTACATTAATGTGGGCATTAAACATTTTACATAGAATGGGACAATCCAGCTGTTATCTAAGGTTTAAGTTTTAGTTAAGGTTCGAACGCTCCAGAGCGAGATTTGATTGTAACTTTCCTGCCACCATCTTTGGGAGCTCTGCGTCTGTATAAAGGGTAGCCATTGTCATTTTGCACTGTTTCTTTTAATAGCTGTTTAGGGAATTTCTTTGTACATTTTCCTTCTTTCATACATGGCATTTTCCTTCTTTCCATGGCGATATTGAATTTTGTGCTCCACATGGACCGTGAATCGTATTTCGGAAGATGGTATCATACAATTCTTTATCTTCTTCAGGATCCGGAATCTCGGCGCTTATTATGTCGTCTATTTGGCTGGGCCGCAACTTCTCTTTAAGCCACATTAGAATGTGGGCATGCGGTAATCCTCTTTTTTTGCCATTCAATTGAATACATGAAGCACTGCACATCTCCGAAAATTTTCCCTTCGTTAATTACATACATTAATTTTTGTACTTTTAATCTAAATACTCTAGCAACTAATTCGTATGTGTCAGTACTTTTTTGGCCCGGCATTAGCTCCTCGGTTATTTCTTTCCACGTGGGATTGCAAGTAAAAGTAACAAAAAGATCAGGTCTTCCGTAAGTTCGTACATAGGCAAATTCGTCTTGTGTGTAATCATGTAGGTAGCGGGGACTGTTAACGAATTATGAGGGCAGAATTACCATTTTACCTAAATCTCTGGGGTTTACATTGGCGTCGCTAGAAACTGCATCTTGTAAATGTATATAATTCTCAACGCGCAGCTTTTTTGATTTGAAGATATAACGGAGATGTTCACTTTCTACCTTCACATACATGCCTACCAAAAATTGATGAAATAATTATCTACACCGGGCTAAGAGGTTAAAATCATTTTCTCGCAACATCATATGATACGCATAAAAATCAATACATGATACTTTTTTGTTTGGATTAGGCTCCTTTGTGACCGGGTTAATGAGTGGAATTTGAAAATGATAACCCTCTTGTCCTTTGCAATAAATCAATGTGTATTGCAGAGCGTCATAAAACTTGTGTGTATCGGCTACCCGTTGCAACGTATCATCACGTGCTCGCAAGACAATGTCTCGTGAAGAAAATTGATCACCACTAATTACTGTTTCTATTTCGTTTATCAAAGGTGCATTGTAGCGCCTTTCATGCTCTCCTCGAGGGGTCCGATCTGCGTGAATGACGACTTTATAATCCTCTTCAGGTAGGTTTTCTAAAGCAGTTTTAAATGTTTTGACTAAAATGTTACGTTCATGCAAGAATCTTTGAATTTTGTACACTGTGTCTCTCTCAACTCCCTGGATAAATTGGCAGCGACATTCTACCTCAATTTCTTCATCACCCATAAAATATACTTGTAAAAATTTATGCTGTTCGTTTTCAACTGGAAAAAGTTAACCTATGCTATGATAAATTTGCCCTTGCACCCTAAATGTAGGCGAAAATCCCGGCATTATTATTTCCCGGTCAACTCCGAAGGACGTCATTTGAAAGCATGAGTTTCCGGATCCTGTTTAAAAAGCGCCGTAACTCATTAGCATCACATAAAAAGAGAGTTTTCAAAGGTTCTTCTAGTTCCCCAAGTAACAGAAGAGACACTTTACCATTGGAACAGCACATGCCTGCGGTCTCACCTTCCATTTTAAAGCGCTGCAAAATCGACATGCCTTGTCCATCAGTCCGATAAAAACTAACCTGTGATTTTTTATAATCAATCAACGGATCATAATTGAATGCTGCGTCATTAAAAACCGACCAATTGTTTCTTTGAAAATTTTCTCGACGTTCAGCTTGTAGCTGCGCATTTGCATCTCTTCGCGCCTGTGTCTGTTCTGGTGTTTCAGATGCCCTTATAGTAGATTGACGTTCAGCTTGCTCAATGAGTCTGTGTTGAGTTTCATCAGGTGTTTCCGCGGCTCTTAAGACGGCCTGACGTTCCGCTTGTTCGAATAGCCTTTGCTGACTTTGAGCAGGTGTTTCAGTAGCTCTTAAAGTAGATTGATGCTCTGCCTGTTCAAGACGCCTTTGCTCACCTTGATCAGGTGTTTCAGTAGCTCTTAAAGTAGCTTGACGCTCTGCCTGTTCAAGACGCCTTTGCTGACTTTGAGCAGGTGTTTCAGTAGCTCTTAAAGTAGCTTGACGCTCTGCCTGTTCAAGACGCCTTCACTGACTTTGAGAAGGTGTTTCAGAAGCTCTTAAAATAGCCTGACGCTCTGTCTAATCAAGACGCCTTTGCTGACGTTAAGAAGGTGTCTCAGATGCTTTAAAAGCAGCCTGACGCTCTGCTTGTTCTTGCCTTCTCAGTTCAGCATCTTTTAAAGATTTCTTTAGCTTCTTTAGCATCGAGCTAATCTTTGTGCTTGTTTTTGAGAAGATACTCTTGAAAGGCTGGACTTACGTTTGCAAGGCATAATGAGGCAATAAAAAATTAAATTTCCTTTTAAATATTTTTTATAAGCAAATTCAAAATATCTAAAAGGAATAAATATTCCTTTTAAATATTTTTTTAAAATCAAAACAACAAAACCAATTCAAGACGCAACACGAATCTGAAAACGATAGCCAAAAAAATCGAATCAACTTAAACCAAATCACAAAACAAATCGCAGAAAACCGAAATCGAAAGCAGTAGTCAATATAAATATAATCAACGAAAAAGAAGTAATCTATACTATCTATACTCTTAATATTCCTTTGAAATATTGTTAAACAACCTAAAACAACGAATACCAATTCATGATTCTAAATAAACAAAATCCAAAATCAAAGCCAGAGTCTAAATATGTATAAAGGAATACCAACAAAATCAACAAAACCGATCCAAGAAAATATACAAATCCGAAAATGAAAGCCAATATAAATCCATTCAACCTTAATCAAATCACAAAGCAAATAACAAACAACCGAAATCGAAAGCAGGTAGTCGAATAAGCTACGAAATAGAAACAATTTAAGCGTATAGGTACCGCATGCACTATAAGTTGACGGGACGCTCAACAGCGGGAGTTAAGTACATGTCAGGAAATATTCCGTTACCGCGTTTTAACAACCTAGTAACATCTAGCGGAATCAATTTTAACTATGTATACGTTAGTTAATACGAACTCTCAAAAATATTTTTCTTATAATTTTGCACAATTTTTCTTATTGTAATACCGATTCATTCATAACCACATATAAGAACTGTATTCATTTCCGTTCAATAAATATTACTAAGGCTTATTAATAAGGCTTACTAAGAACTGTTTCTACCACAGTTAAGTATTAGTTAAAGGTGAAAGCGTGACAGGTGGTGATAGTATTTCTGATCCATACTTATAATCACGCCTGTAATCCTTGCGGGGTAGGCAGAGCATCAACGGATTACTTAATATCGTCTGCGAGGTTATCGCCTATTCTGTGAATTACAATGCACCAAAACGTTTGAAGAAAAGCAGCTGGTGAATTTTATGTTTTTTATCGCTCTCTTTCCGGTCCTGCGTGGAAAAATACAGATCCATACATTTTTTATCTTAATTTTGGTAAAAATACATAATAATCCAGATATTCTGTCCTTCTGTGTTCGTTCATGGTACCGTCGTCCGTCTTCTAGAATCACGGTGGCGCCACCTAGCTGAATTTAATTTTGCAACATATTCGATTTTCCCACGGGAATGATATGTTTTTCCGCTGAAAAAAGTATCCTATGTCACTCTACAGCCACCAAACTATCCCCATACCAAAATTCTAGCCTTGCCGACGCTCTGTTGCGACGTGAAAGAAGGACAAACTTTTGCAACATATTCTATTTTCCCACGGGAATGAGGCTGTAGAGTGACATAGGCTACTTTTTTCCGCGGAAAACATCTCATTTCCGTGGGAAAATAGAATATTTCCCACGGGAACGGGAATGAGATGTTTTTCCGCGGAAAAAATAGCTTATGTCACTCTACAGCCACCGAACTATCCCCATACCAAAATTCATGCCATGCCGACGCTCTGTTGCGAAGTGAAAGAAGGACAAACATTTGCAACATATTTTATTTTCCCACGGGATTTTACTTTTTTTTTTCACATACCAGCGTAAAATAGCTTAATGTTGATGTGTTTCGTATGGTGAGTCTAGAGAACCGGAGTCCCTTTTTACGGAAATGAGGTATTCCACCTTAGTCCTCATGTGTGACAACTGACAATGCTGCTGAATTTCGATTCGTTATCGAGGATAGATGTAGATGTCTATGGGCCACAGCAACTACTTACCATCAGGTGGACTGTGTGCTCGTTTGTCACCCTATCCTATAAACAATAACTTTTGGATTAATTAGAAATTTTACCCGTCAAATACATATAGATATTCACACACTTAAAATTTTCCAAAGAATGTATATTTCATTTTAATTTATTGATTGTATTAGCTTATAGGCCAATTTCGCCTAGAATCATAACAAAGACAATTGGCTGAGAATCATTACAAAGTCAAAGTTTGTTCATGTCTCTGGATTTTAATTTTAAGTTTCCTAGCTTTATTCTTTTTAGTTTTCCCTTATATAAGTTAGTGCCATGTTCAATATGAATATATTTTTTTAAGGATTACTAGATGATACTCGCTCTCTTCGCTGGGTGCACGATAATATTTTATTACTGAACCTAGATGTAAAATATCAAGCAATATTTTTTTTTGATGGGACTATCGTGAATTCCGTTCTTAGTGAGTGTCTGCTATGCAAAATGAGTAACTATACAAAATTTAAAGTCAATCGATACCGAATATATAGTTTTAGAGTTCTCGTGATTAGTCAGACAGTCAGTGGTATTTCGCGTATTGTATATAAAATTAGAGTTTATATGTTAATGTTACAATCTATAGTTAAAATTTTGATTAAACTCTAATTTTATTCCTTGTCTATAGTTAATGATATTTAAGTCTTATTATAATTTATGTTTAACGTCTATATAAAAAATGAAAAAATACCAAATCATACCTAGTAGGGTCCGTGGCTGAAGTGTTACACATCCTGTGTGAATGTATTCTATTAATTGTCGGAAAACATCGGGTTCAAATTCTTCGATTATAAGAGTTTGATGTTGCTGAGACGACGGCTGATAAATAAAATAAATTATATTAGAGTTAATTAATACGCAATATTAACATAGAATACTATAATACATACATAATAGAACAGGGGAGTGGGCGGCGCCTGTGTAGCTACTAAAATGTCACTAACATGTCAATTCACACGAATAAATGTCAACACGAGATGTGTTTTGACGTTACAATCGTTTCCAAATTTCGCATGAAAATTATTTAGAAAATGCCAAATTGCATGCTATTTACAAATAAATATGTATTAAAATCTGTCTGTCAACACAGCGAATCGTGTTTGTAGTAGTGATAATATAGGTACGAGGGCGGCACTGAAAATTTCGGGAATCAAGGAAGTGATACAACATTACTATTTAAAAGTGTATTTATTGCTTTTCCAAGTATTGTCCGCGAAATTTGACACATTTTTCCATACGATGGAACCAATCATTGTATCAACCATTCCATTCGGAAGTTGGGGTCTCCAAAATGGCCGTTTTGTAGGATGAAAATCTATGTCCACGCAATTTATGCTTTATTTTAGGGAAAGTACAAATCATTAGGGCTTAGGTCGGGGCTGATCGGCGGATAGTCTAATACTTCTATATTTTCTTGCTCTAAAAACTCTTTTGTTCTGTGTGCGGTGTGAGAACTCGCATTGTCGTGATGGAGGATGACGCGGCGGTTGCAGTTCTCTTTACGGAGTTCAGAAACGACCTGTGGCAAACCAATGCTAGCATACCATTCTCCAACCCTTCTTTCCTCCAACCGTTCTTTGTCCCTCAAGAGGAATAGTCGTAACATGGCCGGTTTTGGAGACAAACGTGGCCACAATTTTTTTTGCAACACTCCGTGAACGAACAATTTTTGTTGGCTTTAACTCATTTTCGAACACCCAAACTCGACACTGGTTTTTTATTTTGGGTTCGTACGCGTATATCCAGGATTCGTCACCTGATACGATGTTGTATACAGCATTTGAGGATTCTGCGTGGAATCTTTCAAGAGTTCTGATGCACCAAGTAACGCGAGCCGCTTTTTGCTCTTCACAGAGCGAATGCGGTATCCATCGGGAAAACAACTTATTTACACCTAATTGCAATATAATTTTTATTTGACTCATGCCAATGTCTAAAGTTGCCCGAATTTCGCGGTATGTCACATGTCGATCTTCCTCAATCAGCTTACGCACAGCATCAACGTTTTCTTGGGTGACTGCAATTTTTGGACGACCTTGACGGGGATCATCTCTGAGCTTGACACGTCCACGTTGAAATTCAGCAAACAGTGATAAATTGCAGTTTTGGATGGGGCTTCATCAGCAATTGCATAAATCATCCGGTCAACACACTGTTTTAGTGTTAAACCACTTCGAAAGTCATAATAAATCATCGCTCTCGAGTCAATTGCATTTTCTCAACGACTGAACAAGTTTGACAAAACCTTGTGACAATACCGAGAATCTTTTTTTAAATAAATAAATGGTATTCGATTTTTAAAACCAAGGAGTTTTCAATTAAAAAGATTTTAATATGACAGGAACAGTGGAATTATTCCATTCCCGATACTTTTAGTGCAGCCTAGGTACGACGTAATTGCTAATATGTACTAATTATGTTATAATAGTTGTAATGTGTTTGTATTATATAATAGTTGCTGCCCTTTTTTTTCGGATAGGCGACGCCTATCCTCGAACAAAATAAGGTTGACAGCCATCCTATTGTGTATTATAGTATTCTATGAATATGAAGACGTCTTGTGCCCAATATGTATTGATATTGAGTAATTTTGCAGTTCTCTTCACCTTATATTTACCTCCATAGCACATATTACTAACTCTTTACTGAGAACTCCAAAAAATTTAACCAACAGTAAAAGTAACAAGAGAGTAAAATATAACAAGATATTCAAAAAGTTTTATTTAGGATCAGTGGCGAACGTTTTTAGTAAAATGTATAAAATGTATTTTTATTTAGCATACAAAAGCGCTTCCAGACATACTAATGCACGACTTTTTGCCAAATCGATAAAAATGCGTACATCATGGCGCAATAAAAATATTTAAGCGAAGTGTCGACATTAATTTATGTAATGCGTGTTATTAAAACAAACATTAAGCGAAATTAATCATTATAAAAACATAACAACCCACAAATATTTAAAATTTTCATAAATCATGATATGAGCACCATGCTTTTAAAAGATTGAAAGTTTAAATATAAGAAATCGAGATCATAGTAACACTAACTATTAAAACTTACATTTAGAAATTTCAAATAAAACCTAATAAAAAATGAATAAATAATCATGCAAGTCAGTGTCCATTTTAGAACAAAATTTCAGTCTCGATTTATGCAGACTATAACGAACCTAACTACAACAAGTGTATGAAACAGTAAAAATTTTAAATTGATTTTGATATTAAATTTTTAAAATTGTCTTCCTACAACACCGTTAATTTTGCCTTTACCTCTTGTATTGGAGCCAATTGCTGCGCGAAAGTTGACCTCTGTAGTAGAAATAGTAAAAATAATTTTGATACTTTAAAAACTTAAACGTTTATGTTACAAATCCAATTAATTGTCTAATCATGAGAAATTGTCGCATGGAATTGTTCATGCAATGAATGAACAAATTCGTCAAATGGTTCTTAAAGGGCTACAGAATGGTTATTATCAATATTCGAGTATTTATAGGTTAATTTTTTAATGTTTTCAGAATTATTAAAAGCGTTTACATGCTGAAACTATTTAATTAATGAAGGCCTTAATATAATACATATTAAGACGTAGTTTCGGTTTGATGTTCAAATGAAGTGAATTCATTATATTTACTGAAGCTATTTAACCCATTACACACGTACAAACAATGGTAAGCGAATAATCAATTATCTAAGGTTGAATTATCCTTTAACGCTCTTCAATCAATTTAAGTACTTATAATATCTTTATTCATCTTATAAAATATTTAAAACTTATGAATGTTTTTCGAAAAGAGTGATAATAATATAGCTTTACCTGTTGTGCTGCGTTTTGAAGATTTAATAATGGCTCGGATGACCTTTTTAGGAATAGTCTCAGTTTGTTTTCGCGCGGTGCAGGTTCTTTTTTTCTCTGAGGACTTGGTGCTTGATAGAGCATTTTTTGGAAAACCCTGTACGGAAAAGAAAGTAACGATGTATTTTATATATAAAATATATAAATTAATAAGAAATGTATTAAGGTTCTTTCCTTATACAACAGCAACGTACATTTAGCTGTAATTGAAATAGTTAAAAAAATATATTTGTTTTAATCATTTCAGAATTTATTTGCAAATCCGTTTAAGAACACAAAAACCACGTTACGTAAAGATACTTGTATCAATTAGTCTAATTTCCATAAGTCGGTCGATAAACAACCAGGAGATGTAATACTATTTCTTTAAATTATAATATTTATTATTTTATGTTAATCGAAAAAGTCATTTTATAGTATAGTGCAACATATTTTATTCACCTGCTTCGTGCTGCCAAAACAGCTTTGACAGCGCACACGGGTTCTCTAGTGTCACCAACTAGAAACGTGACGTCACACAACTCGGGCATCGAAGCTAAGAACTTCATGTCCTCTGCTAATCCTGATTTGTTTTCAAACGTGCTGAGGTCTGGCTCCGCCTCCATTGCTGCTAAAGCCCCGCTTCTCATTGACGTCTAAAATTAGGAAAAATACTATCTTTAAAAAGGATATTGCATGTCACGGGAACTTTTTTTATCATTGCGTCACATAAATGTAATAAAAGTACACTAAGAGAAATGAGGGGAAAATTATTTCACTTGGACTACTTTTATTAGAGATAGACGGATAGATGGCGAAATAAATACGTTTAAACTTGAATGACCAACGTGGATGAAAAAGTATATTTACTAACGAAATTAAAAAAATAATAATTGAAAAAAAATGGAAATAATTACTAGAAACACTAACAACAAAATGTGATATATTTTAGATTTAACTTACTTCGTCTAAACTAAAATGTCTGGTCACAGTTATTTCCATTTTTAATATTCAATAAGGAAAATAATACAATCGTTCGCTATCGGCGAGTCTCAAACAGCGACTGTCTGTAGAAAGGAAATTATGGGGAACGCTTCAATTTCCACAAAGTGAATAGCGTCTGGTCCAAATACACAGGGAAACGCCTTATGTAATAATTTTGTCTAAACTAACGTCTATCAGAAAAATCTAACTAATTACAAAACAAAGGTTTTCTAAAAAATTATGCTCTTAAAAATATATGCAACATTAGTTCAAATTAAGAAAACGAATACTTGACACGATAAACTACACAAAGAAAAATATATTCTACATTGATCCTTAAAATCACCAAGAGAAATAAAAGGGCAATCAACAAAAACCCCTGCAAGATTACATGAAATGACCAAAAAAGGTTATACACCTTGCTTTTATGTAAAATTTAAGCTAATTTAAAAATGTTTTATTTAATCATGCAAGAAACTACAAAAAGTCTTTCAGATAGAGTTAAGTGTTTTTTTTTTCACTTTAAGATAAAAATACTGACTAATAATTAGTAAGAAGCTTATAGCCGTAAACAAACGAGGTAAGAGTCCTCCCGTATTTTTATCGCAAAAACCTCTACACGGTAATGTGCTTTAGTTTTCCCTATTTACTGTAGACTAGTTTAAAGTTAATAAGTATTATGTAATCATTTACATTTTGTTAGTAATTGACAGGCTTAATAAGTCGATTGACTTTCACAAATCAAAAATATATATACGCCTATGTATCTCTCGAGAACCATATTCTAGTATTGATCACTAAACCTGATAAGCGGATTGGCGATCCTTCATATTTAAGACTCCGCTCGCTTGTTGATTTAAGCAATCAGTGCGTCAGGAGACGAAATGTTGCCCCCACTACACTAATGCAATGAAATAAATGTAATAATAATCAATGAAGTTCTTGAAAGGTTGTCCATTACTATAGAGTGCGGTATAGTAGCTGCGGTATTATGAGCACTTTCCTAACGGGAATGAAAATGGAACTCTAAGACCTGTGACTAAAATATACTGTTATATAAAATATTCTGCATACATTAAGTACTTTCTATATAATGCAACTAAGTGTCAGTTTTTTAAATGTTTGAAATCAGTTAAACAAAAGCTTACTCTGAAATTGGTCTAGGAGAAATAAATTTTAAAGTCTGCATGTTTTTACTATTTCAATATAGGCCTTTTTATACATACAATTTGTTTCTTTCATACATTACATACATTACATTTTAGTCGAAGATGACAAGCTCATGGTTTAAAACATAAAAAATAATTTTAAGTTCAATGCAATGTAGACTAACTTTAAAGTTTTAAATCACGCAGAATGTATATGAAACATAAATCGATCCAGTTTTTTCATATAGGCTAAATCCGTCAACGACATTGACAAGTAAATTAAAAAGCGTTCCGTGCGAATATCAATCATCGCTAAATGTTAATAACTCTTAGTCCATAATTTACTACCGTTGATTTAAAGCTTTAATCAATGCATAGATATATATTTCCTATGCCACCACAATAAATCGTAAAAGTTCACATTTGGACATAGTCTCTACCATAGTTGAGAGAATTACCTACAATTGCCACACTTGCTCGCTCGCTGTACCAGACGTTTCCTATATATAAAGATATTTTTTACCGCCGCTAGGAATAGTAAATCTATAATAAGTACGAGGTGGTGATACCGCCATTTATCTTAGGCCACGAATTCACACCGTAAAAAATTATATTGTCAACTATTAAAGAATTTAGTTTGTATTATTGTGTGCGTTATTACTTATTATGTATACCGTTATTAATTATAATATATGCGGATGTTACCAGTTCTATCCGAGTGCGGTTGATTAAACTTATTTGTACTGTTAAGTTTGTATAATACCGAAATACTTAATGATTAAGTAATATCAGCGATAATAGGTTAAGGTGCAGTTGCAGTGCGTTTACATATTGCAATCGGATGCATCTGGTATAAGCCGGCTAAACATATAAATTATAGAGCATTTTTTTTATAGAAGAGGGGGCAAACGAGCATACGATTCACCTGATGTTAAGTGCTACCGCCGCCCATGAACATCCGCAACAACAGAGGAATTGCGGGTGCGTTGCCGGCCCCTTAGAAAGGAGTAAGCTCTTTTCTTGAAGGTCTCCAGGTCGTATCGGTCCGGAAAAATCGCCGGTGGTAAACCATTTCACAGAGAGGTCTTACGCGGAAGAAAACTCCTAGTTAAACGTACAGTGGTGGACCGCCAAGCATCCAGATGGTGTGGATGGTTTAGGGAGTTTTGCCGCGTAATGCGTTCATGAAATTTGGCGGCTGGGATTAATCCAAACAATTCCTCAGAGCAATCCCCGTGATAGATGTGATAAAATACGCAAAGAGATGCAACATCTCTTCGCAGCGCCAGTGAATCGAGCTGATCGGTAAGCACTCGGTCGTCGATGATTTGAGCCGCTCTGCGCTGGATGCGGTCAAGTGGAAGGAGCTGGTACTGGGGAGTCCCAGCCCAGAGATAGAAACAGTATTTCATATGCGGCCATACCTACATCTTGTAAATTTGCAGGCGATGTGCCGGCATGAAATACTGTCCCGCTCTGCTGAGCACGCCAAGCTTTTTAGAGGCCAATTTGGCCTTCACTTCCAAGTGACCACGAAACTGCACGTCACTCGATATGTCGACGCCTAGGATCCAGAAACTGGCCGAGGCAACAAGGGGGATGCCTTGAAACTGAGGAGATAACACAAAGGGGTTCTTCTAAGCGGGTAACGCGCAAACTTGTGTATTCTGAGGGTTAAACTGGACTAGATTTAGTCACCCCCAATCCTGGCACGGCTGGTGTACAGAGCATCACCAGTGCTGTCATCTGCATAGCAATGAATGTTGCCAGTTTGCAACATATCATTGTTATGCAGAAGAAACAGCGTTGGAAATAGCACGCAGCCTTGTGGAACACCAGCATTAATAGGCTTGTAATCGGAGCTTGCACCGTCTACAACGACCTTGATGCTGCGATGATGCGATCTGCAAGAAAGCTGGTGATCCAATTGCACAATTTCTCGGGAAGCCCAAGGAAGGGAGCTTCGAAAGAATCGCTTTGTGCTAAACCCGATCGAAAACCTTCGCAATATTCAAACTAACGGCTAATGCCTCCCCTTTGAACTCTACTGCCGCCACCCATCTATGAGTCAGGTAGACCAGAAGATCACCAGCTGATCGACTAAGACGAAAACCGTATCGACCGTCACTAATCAGCTGGTGATCCTCAAGTTATCTTATGAGCTGGCAGCTTACAATGGACTCCATTGTTTTGGAGAACAAGGAGGTGATGGCGATGGTGATGCCTAGGGAGTAGTAGTAGTACCGGAAAAGACGCAAACTCCAAGGGTAGGATGGAAAGAAAGACCTATCCTCATCATCCGCATCCTATCCCGATCAGCTGATCTATAGTACCAAACACGGCGGCGGCCTGCATAATGCAACCGCGAATTCAAGCGTGAGTGACACCACACTCCGGACAAGACAATCGTCCGCAGAGCCTAAAGGGACGTCGACGGAAATCTGATATCCGTCCGGATGAGAGGTCAGCAGAAGGTCCAACGGGGAAGGTGCATGATCCTCTACATCTGGAATCTCCGAGGCGAAGTAACCAGTTGTGTCAGACCATATGCCAAGGCAAAATCATGAACAGATCTCCCCGCATGATCGGTTGAACGTGAACTAAGCCATTCGGCGTGGTGGGCGTTAAAATCGCCGTGGATCACGATCTCTGTGGAGGGGAACTGCTGTAGCAACGAATCTGTAGCCATTTGGACGTGTTCGAAGAGTCGGTCTGTTTTGGCATTACCGCTATGGGACCTATATAGGCGCGCGGATGATTGTTGCCGTCTCCGCGTAGCCAAAGGATGGACAGGTCCGAACCTTCAAGAGTGCCGAGGCGTCGAGAACAGATGTCCTCTTTGACGTATACGCAAACTCCAGCCCGAGGCACAAACGAGTATTCCAGTTTGTACCCCGGGTAGGAGAGATACGAAGTATCAGCCGGAGAGGACACCCGCGTATCGGTTAGAAAGAGCAGAGCTGGCCTTGTTATCTTTAGATGGTAGTGGACTGCGTTTAGGTTAGAATGAAGTCCCCTGATATTGCAGGAATTCACAGATAGCGTGGCAGGGGTCGCCTTGGTCTTGTTGCTCAGCTTGCCCCGAGCAGTTGTTTTGTTGGGCGGAATTTTGCCCCCACCCCCCCAGAATACGCGGGGCAGTCTGAGCACCCATGCTCAGGAGTGGAGTAACTTGGTCGTGGATGCTCAGCGAGGGATTTTCCAGGGGTGCTGGTACCCTCCTGCGGTAGATCTTCACCTAATTTCACTACTACGTTAAGGGGGGGGGGGAATGAATTGGGTCTCCGGCCACCGACCCCCACCAGTCGAAACGCAGAAGCAGCGCTTCCACTTCCCGCCGGTATTCTGTGAGGTCGTGTTACCACCCCGGTTTGAGCTCCCTCGTTCATTCATTTCCAATAATATTATTCCTAATAATTTGTACCGAGTGAGTAAAATAAGCTACCAATATAGATTTTGTATATAAATTGTATTTAATTTCCCGGAAACAACTCTAATATTTAGATATAGGTGTCATTTCTATTTAAAGAAAAATGTTTTCCCACAAATAATTAAACATTTTTTTAGCAACAAGCGAAGTTCAGTCGTCCATGTATTTTAATTTCAAATCTTTAAAAGGGTATTTCATATTTAATGATTCCAAATTAAGTGTTTCAAGACATTGTGTTCATGTTTTATATCAATAGTGACAAACGAGTAAGGAATCCACATAAATCATATCTAGCCTTTTTGCTGAGATACGGCCACTTTTGTGTCGCGACGTCTCGGCATGTGCCGTATCTTGCCAAAGGAAAACAGGAAAATTTTGGCATTTTAAATCAAAATGCTGTAGTGAAAGGTTGTTTTTGTTGACTCTGCTATGTATACAGAACAATTTCTTTTGTTCTTGGAAGGAAATTTTGAATGCACCAATAACAAAAATATTATTTTATTATTGATTCAGAACGTAGTGACGTTGAATGCCTTATGATAAATATAGGTGGCTATGACTCCAACACTTCGAGTCATGAAGAAAAGTGTCTTTTTGACTTTCGTTTATGATTACCGTTTAGTGTTGTTTGTACCGGGCCCCTTGTCCCCTTTTCCGAGTTTTTTTTAGGTGGGCCCCCCCAAGGGGGGTTGTTTTTTTTCCCCTTTTTTTTAAAAAAAATCTACCTACTCATAAGTATTTTTCATTTGAATTCTTTTGCTACCTAATTTATTGTAGTATACCTGTTTATTATTTATATTCGTATATTACTACAACAACCAAAGTAGAATTCTATTTTATTCTTAAAACAGAAAACGTTCATTGAACAAACACGGTAAAAAATAAAATAAAATAAAAGCAGTCATAAGTGCGCCACCGGGTGTACCGACACTATCTTAGTGATCAGACTATAACTATATATAATGTGCTAAGTGTTGGCGGCGTAAGAGAATCCATCAACACTTTACGTTCCGTAGGATAGATGTCCTTCCTATATATCGTGATATCGTAAGAGGGAAACTGAAATACGAGATGGATAGCAGCTTCTTCATGATAACATCCCAAAATAATAAAAATCTACGGTTGTCAACTCGCCCGTTGAGAATGGTATATAAGACAAATTCTTTGAGACACTCATAGTTTGACAGGCTGTGATAAATAAATAACAAAGTAGGAAATATAAACGTTATAATGGTTAATTTTTGGAAAAAGCTTTCCTCATTAATGCGTCCCGTCGACCGTAATTATATAGGACACGAGCATTGAGCAACGACCCGAAAGCATTACACTCTCGTTGGCTTATATTGATTTTGTTTGAATATTAAGAGCCTTAATGAATGTGCAAATGTTTCCTTTAAGTTACATAAATTGTACGAATACACTAATGCATAAAGACATCATAAACATACGAAGAAAGTTGGAGAAGATTGAGAAAATATCTTCACGAGTCTAAATTCGTAAACATAATCATGTAATTTGTTTATTATCGTAATCTAAGAGAGAGAAAATGCTCCACCCACACAGTTCAACCAGACTATAGAGCTAACACATCTAAGAGCCCTACATCTATATTCTCATGAAATTGCTATATTATGTAAACAATCAACCTACCTGTTGAGTTTTCCTTTTGTGAAGTGTAAAAGAAGTTCCTATCAAATTTTCCTTTTGTATCGAGCTTCCATAAAATAAGTTCCACTTAATTATTTAAATCGCGGCTTTAATCATAACATTTCGATTTAATCATGAATCAATGAATCAAACCCAAACTATATTCTAATGAGATTTAAATGAACTCTCCTAAACTACTAGGTACTTTCTTAAATAGGTCATTAAAATCAAAGCAAAAAGCACTTATTATTAAAACATGACAGATCATACAATATGAAACTACACACTGTACTTTCCTAGTATATATATTGTAGTCTTTACACTGTACACATGAGCGAATGTTAGCTAAACGCATGCGTTAAAATCCTCGCGCAGGCGCGCTCTTAATATCAATATAACACCGTTGTCACGGAAGCTTGATAGAGAATTTTCAATGGATGAATGTGAAATCCATGAATGAATACAAATAAGCAAAGCAATATTTAAAAAACAACTTAATAATAACCTCGTCAAAAGTTTCACTACCATGTCATAATCATTGAATATTTTATTTGAATTAAATTTGGAATTTGATGTTATTCATTTCAATACACTTTACATAGGTCTCTTATTTGTTACCTTAGGCCAACAAAGAAAGTAAATACGAAGGACTGGAGTAATTTCCAGTGACGCATAAACTAAGCCAAAATTATGCTTAAATTTTTGCGAAAACTCTCTAAACTGACGATGTACGTACCTAAACATATCCATCTAAAACCATCTGCAATCAACGACATAGATTTAGGTGCAGACTTTAGTTCGTGTCAGAAAGTTCAGCATCAGACGTTTATGACATCAGTTTAATACAAAGTGCATAATGGATTACTAGAGCTAAGATTTATGCAAAAACGCAAATTATTTGTTTTCGTATCTGTTTGTTATTATTGTTACATAGAACAGGACAGACTATACGAAGAAATTAAGACGAGATCCAGTACGTTTAAATACCACAAGAAGAAAGTATTCTGTTAAATTAAATAATAATTTATTTTTGTTTTTTATTATATTAAATATATTTTAATACTTATTATGTAAAGAGGACGTATTCTGAAGAAGGACATCTTTCTGTTTCGTGGGGTATTAAAATGTATCTAATTCTGGTTAAATATGAGGTTTAGAACTATCTCGCCTGTAACACGTCCTAGTTCCAAAGATATGCGTTAGATGTCATTGTCCTTAATTTAGCTGAAATTAAAACCTATGCGTAATAATAATGGCTATTGATAATTTCACATTATATTTGTCTGTACGCCACCTGGTGGGTAAATACTGTGAAGGCTCATATACTACATCTACATCTATCATCGATTAAGAATCAAAATGCAGATGCGTTGTTACCCTTGAGAACTAAGATATGAATGCCTCGTTGTAAGTAAAATGGTTCTTCAGTTTTCCCATAAGAAATTCACCATACTAAATACGGCAGCATTATACCGCGGTTTCACGGTGGTATTTTGTGAGAGCATGGCCCTACCCCGGTATAACCGACCCATTAACTCATGATGTTGTACGTATTTTTGTGTATGTAGCTATGTATGGTTTCAGTGTAAATCTACCTTGATAAAATTATTATTAATTAAACAAGATTATAACATTATTGCCATTAGTTTAAAACATGTCATTATCTTTAAATATATAATGAAACGAGCTTACTCATTTTTAAAAGGCCGATAGCGCATCTGCGATTCCCTTGGTGCTGCATTTGTTCATGGGCAGCGGTTGACACTTACCATTAGCTGAGCTGAGTGCCCGTTTGCTCCCCCATCTATAAAAAAATTACCATGTATAAAGCGCAATTTTACGCCTGCATGTAGTGATGCAGTCACAAATTGACTAACAGCGCAAAATGCCACCTTTTATTGTATTTATTAATAACCTTCATGTAGTTGAAATCAATCACGTCAACCACGAGTACAGGGACAATATAGATCATCATATATAATACAGACTCTTGGTGTACTATATGATGTATTTTAGACATTGTGTGCGGAAACTACATGTCTTTATTCGACCATCGGATAACCAGGCTGGGGTCACTCCTTTTTTGTCCATATTCCATGCATTCGAATTAGATGTTTTTATTTAGAATTACTAGTCTCGGCTGTAAATATCACGTATTTTTGGCTGACATAATATGTAAGAAACGTACATACGTTTTTTTGTCTCTAAGTGGTGACAGGATTTTGAAAAATTATATAAAAATAAATGTTTTGAGTTGCGATGTAAAAAAAATAATTAAATTAAAATAATAATAAGCAAACGTCTTGAAAATTGAAAGCTGGATAAAAAGCATTATATCAATTACAGTAAGCCGCTTAAGACTAAGATAAATGCTTTGCTTACTTGGCTGAATAAATACAAATTCAGCATTAATAAGAAATTATAACAAAACAAAAGCAATCGCTTTGATCTAATGTATTACGTATTATATTGATTTATATATTTATAGTGACTATGTTTTAGGGCATTAAAAAGACAAAATGTATTATATTTATGTTTTGTTACTATGTAAGCCTTTTTATATGTTCTTTTTATTAATCCATAAAAGTCCACAGCTGGTAATGAGCCTTTCCAATTGCAGAGAGACGCCTTTGGCAGGCAGACTGATGATCGCAATACCTACTAGACGTCTCGTACCTTTGACTCTGCTGCCTGTCGCCAAAGGGTGATGGATTTCGTCACTACCACAGCGCATTTTATATGAGAAAATATAAATCTCTTAATACACTTACATTCTATATTAATCTAGAGCAATGAGCACTTTGAAGTAATAACGAAATGCTACAATCTGCAAAATTAACACTGCAAGTAAGTGACAACTAAGAAAGTTTAGTGAAACTAAAAATAAGTTCTATGGTTAAAGTTTTCATTACTTAATCTTTTCACAGTGCTCCTCACTAGCATCTAATCAAGTTTTATGCATTAGAATTTAGAACCAATTTTCTAAACTTTTTTTTAGACCGCCTCAGATACCTGAGCCTGCTCCTACGATGCTAGAGCGCTTCCGGCTATGGAAACCGTATTACTTTTATAATTACATTTTATGTTACCCGTAAGTCAACACCTTCGGCAAAAACGAAGTAAGGCGTCAGTTTCCTTATTCAGGTGCTGAGGCTACGCGCGCTGTGATGCACTATAATTTTGCAGAGGCTTGCATATGTTGCCTCGGTCACCCGCGTGATAAAAGTTACTAGATAATGTAGTAAAAAGATTTAATCTATAATAAAAGGCAAACCTGACTGACACATCTATCAACGGACAGCCAAATCTACTGAACGGATTTCGCTGATATTTGGCATGCAGACAGTTATAATGACGTAGGCATCCACTAAGAAAGTATTTTTTAAAATTCACCCCCTAAGGGAGTGAAAAAGGGGTTAAGAGTTTGTATGGAAATCCGTCATTTTTAGAGCTAAAAACTTGAAACTTTTTTAGGTTAACGATTAGAAATAAACAATTACGTGTTCTAGGGTTTTTGAAAATTCAACCCCTAAGGGGGTGAAATATGAGGTTGAAAATTTGTATGGGGGAAACAAGACTAGTTAAACTATTTTATTCGAAACTTACAGAGGAGTACTCCTACCAATAAATGAGCAAACGATTTCACTTTAATGTATATTGTATTGTATTTATATTTATATTCAAGCAATAATATGCTGCAATTTCTCCGATTGGACTCATTTCGAGTATAACTAGAACTCTTAATATAGTGTGTATTTTTTTGAAGAAGTGCATTAAGTATTATTTTTATTCAAAAAAATATTTATAATAATATTGACTATCTATGATTACTTCATCTAGTTAAACTTTTACGGTACTGCAATACATGTTATTTCTAGAAAAAAAAATTATATACCTATTTACTATTTTATATACTTTTTGCAATTTTATTTACAAGCATACCTAATTTAGACTGCCCACACCAATCACAGCAATCACATCATAGTCAAAACTATTCCTAATAGATGCCGCTAGTTTTTTTTAATATGTATAAAGCATCAGTCAAACGTTTGGACGACTGTATCTTTAATTTTTAAAACAGTGACCACGGAATCATTTTACTTGGGTCTGTTTCTAAGCATTGGTGAGGTTGTTGAGGTATTACATTTTTTTAATAGGATAGGGTGACAAACGAGCACACAGTCCACCTGATGGTAAGTGGTTGTTGTGGCCCCTAGACATCTACATCTATCCTCGATTACGAATAAAAATGCAGATGCGTTGTCACCCGTGAGGACTAAGACGGAATGCCTCGTTTTCAGTAAAAAGGGTGTTCTGTTCTCTACACTCACCATACGAAACACTGCAGTATTAAGCTACTATTTTACCCTGGTATTCTGTGAGAGCCTGGTCCTTCCCCGGTCGAGCCGACCCATTCGTGCTACAATTATACTACTAATATGCAGCATGGTTCTACCACTGTATTCATGTTTCCGTCCGTAACACCTGTCAAAGGCGACCTCTTCTTTTCTGTTTTCTCAGGTACATGGCTGCCTTAGAAGAGCCTTTATCCATAAATCACATTTGAAGTATATCAAACACATTTGAAATCGTAAAAAGTCATTGTGTGCAAAAGTTACTGTTGCAGATTTATTTTTTAATATGTTGGTGAATTTGAAATTATGAAATTCGTATTATTATTCAAAATGTATTATTTTGTATTTCAAAACAAACCTGGCTAGTGTTTCATACAAAAAAATCGCAAAACTTTCTACGTGGCTTGTTTTATTGACAAACAAATGATTAGTAACAAAATTCAATTTTACATATATTCTTAGATTACCCTTTTCTTGGTTTATTTATAAAAATATCTAAAAGACTATAAATAATTAAACGATAAGGCACACAATATTATTATAGAGCTACCTGACGTAAAGATAAATTTAGGGTCACAGTAGATGGATGCCATGTCTATTGGACCAAAGGATTCTGCTAAAGATGGATTATCGGCCAAACTAAGATTGATCACATTGGGTTATAATACAGACATGAACTATTAAGAAATTAAATTTGAGTCTTTAACCAAAAGGATCCAGTATATACTTTATTAAATCCATATTATTTTTCGAAACATAAATCGGGTAGCAGTAATATCTATAGGTATTCACTACTATTCAACCCACGGATTGGTGAGATTTTGCCGTATGTGTAAAACAGTGATTATTGCCTAAATTTATAAATCAAATTTCATTACAGCCTCCTAACGGGTAGGTATATTTTCTTGTTCCTACCATAATGCCTTCACAATATCCATCACCTTGCGACTGTTGCGTTTGCAATAATACACGTTGGTTAGCAAGACAACAACTGATTAATTACCTACGTATGCAATAATACAAATACCCACAACATCTCCCTTATTAATAAAGATACAATATCATCCACCCCTCTTATATAAAAAAATAACTGTAACAAACGACCTTTAAAATTATTTAATTAATTTTTTATGTTGAGTCGTCGGGCCTTACTACATGTGAGAGAGTGTGGCCATGGTGTGGATGCCTCATTATTATTATTTAAATTCTGCTTACATACCCGCGTGAAGCGACCTTGTTTAAGACAAATGAAACAAGTAGCGTAAACGGTCGGACATCGTGGCATTGCACAGCGCTCGAGTCCACAGAGTGGGCAGCACAGCTCGTAGCCCTGTGAGGCGCGGCCTGTGCTGGTGCGCTGCGCGTCGCGTTATCCTCCCCTTGTTTGACACTATCTACCTGCACTACACTAGAACACATACCACTAGTACTTTAACATAGTTCGGACTAGGCTAGTAATTTGGCATAGTAGCGACTAATTTAGTGGCTAAATGTGTGCGAACCACAAAAATTTTGTCAAGTAGCATAGTGAGTGATTAAGTCGAGTCGATCTATTTTACTTTATTTTTATCAGGCAAGCAGCGCCTCCTACCACGCGTCAGTGCTCACTGGTTCACCGGCTAAACAAGTCCGAACTTGTTGATTAGTCGAGTTCATTAGTGGCCGCAAAAATTCGCGTCTCTGGAGCGAAGAAACAACTTTAAAATTTGTTTCCAAATATGTAGAACATCTTCTATCGATCCATATTCGTACCCATTACTTTTTTTCTTAATCATACAAAAAAAAGTAAAAGTAAAAATCAAGATAAAGTAGTTTTAATCAGTAAAATCATTATTAAAAACTGTATTTGTGAAAATAAAAACTTTTATACTTTAAAAATCCGGACTTTTTAAACCAATCCCTTAACTATTTCCTTCTTATAATTGCGTATTATCATTTTCATATGCTTTTATATGTGGGCACCCATGGTTGAAATGTCTTTGAAGTGTGGACCCTTTCCTCATCTACCTCTTCTAATAGCCATTACGATTAGCTTAATTAGTTTATTCACTCTATTGCGTTGCAGCCCGTTCATCTTGCAAAACACCACTCTCTTTTGTACTGGGACCGTAATGCGAACGATTTCTGTTCAGTAGCGAGTAGTTTAGCCACTAAATTACACGCTACTTTACTAAATTACTAAAGTAGTCCGAAGTAGGCTTTAGTTGACAGCTGCTCTCTTGGAAATTTTTTCAGGCTTTCACAACTTCACAGCTTTGTCCAGGACTAGTTCCTCACATCCGGATTATTGTGCTATTTATACCACACACAATTCGATCATTTATCAGCTCTTCTTCTAAAGTTGCAAACTTAAAATTTTTACTCAATAACCGCAATGACGTAACATACTGATGTATTTTTTCACCTTCCTCATAATTGCGACTAAAACATTTGTATCTAAGCAATTTAATATATATTTAGTTCCAAAATATTTGTCTTTAGTCAATATTATTTGCACATTATAACAATCATCGTCTTTAGTGAACGTAAAAGTTTGATAAATGTCAAATCCTTCTGAACCAATTAAGTTGAGAAGTAAACTTTCTTTTACTGCCGATGTCTCCGAGTGCACACCGAAACTTTCACAAATAACATGGTTTGTTGTCTCCACCTATTCCAAGCGTCAGCCCTGCTGACGGGTCCGCTTCTAACTGTAATTTATTAGGTGGACGCGCGTGCTACATTGTAAATTGCAAAACACACGTTATAGCTTATTATTATTTCGCAGTTCGCAACTTTTCATATATATATATATATATATATATATATATATATATATATATATATATATATATATATATATTGACACCATGCTGTGTTTGCAATAATACACGTTCATTAGCGAGACAACAACTGATTTATTCTTCTGCATAACTACCTACGTATACAATAATACAAATACCCAAAACAGTGATCTTCAAATTTCTTGCCTGGATCTTTATTTTGAGACGTACTTAGCTAGATCTCGGAGGTGGGTAGACAGTTCACGCAGCTCTCTTGTAGGGGGCCCTGAAAGGATTTTGTAAATTTACTGAAGCGCATCAGATTAAGGTAATGTGGATTAATTTTAACGAACTAAAAAGAGTGTATTTAGAAAATCTGACGAATTGAGCGTAACGTAAGTGAGTGGGAGGGTTACAAGTTGTAAAAAAAAACGTTGCCTTAACATTCTTGTGCATGGTTGAATTTTTTTAAATAAAAAAACATAATCTGCCGATTTTCACAAGCCGATATACTAAAAACCGTCTATGACGATGAGAGCGCGCATCTGGAGTAAAGCATGTAACTTCTACTCCGCAACACTTTCCTTTCAATTTTTCTCTATCTATGATACTCTCATCTCATCCCTCCCACCCATTCACAGTTATATTTTATGGTTATTGAAAAAAAAGTTCATAAAAAATTATAAATAAAATTATTTCTAGCAGTCAGATTATTAATATACCTCAAAATAATCGTCAGATTTTAAGCTAACGTAGTTAGGACCTCAAGCGGATCTTTATACAGAAGGTTCACTGTATAATAATCTGACACGCTCGAGTATTTCAATGTGGCGATTTTACGCATTTTCAAAATTCGCGTCGTTTTACGAACTTGCGGCATTTCGAAAACCTGTCAGTATTTTGATTGGGAGCATTTGTAGGGTTCACTTAATAACCCCTTTGAATATCTGATGCGCTGGAATTAATTTTAAACATTTGTAATAATTTCAAGTAATTTTTACATTTTTGAAAATCTATAGACGCTTACCCACCACTGAAAGAGTAAATATTATATAACTTTTTTCTTCCTATCAATTACTCTACAAAATCTAATAGGTCCTTGCGGCGCTCCTAATAGTAAGTGGATTCTACGGCCCGTAAACATCAACATCTATCATTGATTAAGAATCAAAATGCCTATTTTCCACTAAATATGGTCTCCGGTTCTCTACACGAAACACAGCAGCATTGAGTTGCTATTTTACGCTGGTATTCCGTGAGAAATTAAGGGTGGACTACGCGTCCTTATCCGGTGAGCTGACTCATTCGTGCTACAACTATAATATATCGGCAGCATGGCTCGACCACATACAAATTTCGAAAGTATGCCCACTTAATGACTTGAATTTTATTCGAACTCAAGTTACTTTCGTATTCTCGAACCGTACTGGTTTCGAGAAAATTAAACACAAGCGTGTGAGTAGTGACACAATAACCATTCTAATCGAATGGTTATTCGGATTATTAGAGAGCAAATCTTTATATTTCCGGCGATAGATGGCGGTCATAATCGCAAGTGATGAGAGTGCTTTCTCGACAAGTTTGTTTTATTTCTACATTGTAAATATTTAAATCTAATCTAATTTCTCTAAGCGTAGTCCCAAACTCATCGAAGACAGTTTTAGTAGACAAAAAGCCCTTACAGTCGCGTCAGACTACTAGCCTATCGCCATCTCTGCTCCTTTCCCTCCAATATAATGGGATCCTTTATAAATTGCCAGCTCAAAAGAGGTCTCAAACACCACCGGTTGATTTTTGACTGCCAAAAAGATTGACGTCGGGTCACCAAGCTGGTGAACTGACTCAAAGTTACGCGAAAGTAGTGTAAATCAAGGATAAGGCCTTCCTTGTTAGTTAGTTCTAGAATAATTGAGGATCGTATTTGGAACAAAGCGGTCTATTCGAAGCTTTCTTTCAATATGCTTCCTGAGAAATAAAGCGAGTAGTAGACGGCACGTGCTCCGACTGCAGACGTCCGACTACGCTCCGACGCTGTCTCTTCTATACACCAAAGTTATGTTGCAAAACTATTATTATTCGTTATTATGCAGATGACATCACATGCGATACTTTTTACCCAACCAATATTTCTTGGGAACACGTCGTTGAGGGTCGGAACTAAATTGAGACAAAAGGGAATTTTTGTTAAACAAAAACTCTGACTGGATGCAACTAAATTTGGAATAAATTCCAGACGCAAAATATTATCATTGCACATCGCGATAAAAATTCACTACACCATCCACACCTCTAGATGCTTAACGGTTCTCAACTTTACGATTTACTAGAAGCTTTCTTTCCTGAACCACTTCTTAGTAAAATTGGCTTTCACTAGCGACTTTTATAGGTCAATATGGCTATGAAGAATGATCACTATGAATATGAAGAAAAAAGCCTACTCCATTTTAAGCAGTCGGCAATGTCTGTTATTCCCTGATACTGCAATGGTTCTTAGGCGGGCGACAATAAGTGTGCAGTGAGCAGCAAGATTGTTTACTCCCTTTCCTATAGAACAGTCCGTTAGTTAGTTGTGTACCAATAATTAACGAGAAGCGAATTGTGTAAATATATAACAGCGGTTTTTTTATTATAACTTTTTTATAGCATCAAAAAGTGAAGTTGTTAAAACATTAAATAAAATTAGAATAGGGTGTGCATAAAAGTTTGTGTAAAAAATGTGAAGTTTATTAAATCAAAGTATTTACCACTTCCCGCTTTTCTGTAAAAAAATTGATTTCGTATTTATTTTTCAATATTAAATGAAAAACTTTAACTTTTAATTTACAAAATTTTGTGTTAAAATAATTGAAAAATCGATTATAAATATTTCGTTTTAGTACTGTTTATAAGTTAACTCCGAAGGGCATTTATGTAAAATAGGTACTGGTTGGGCGGCGGGCCTTAAGGTTGCCGAGTCACAATTCCCCGGTCGAGCCTTGACCCTATTACGCGAGATGTTACACTATGTGGACTGTATACGCGGATGATGCCTAAACAAGATGGCGGATTTGACACGCGGTTCCCTGACAATGCACTCGCTCTTCCAAAAAAAAACCTGTTGCTTGCCAAAGTTTATGAAGGAACCCTGCTTGATCACATTAGGAGAAATGAAATTGAGGCGGATGAACTAATAAAACACAAATACTCAAGCAGGGGACGAAAATAAGGAAGCGCAATTACCGGAGTGTTACTTCGATGCGGCTTGGACGTTTTATTGCTGCGGTGCGACTTCTGGCGGATCTCCTGGGGCCCCAGGGATGCGGTTCTGGTCGGTGGTGCGATGAAAGAGAGCGGTGCGCGACTAGATTTCACACGAGGTGAGGCGGTTACTCCTGGAGCGCGACTGCTCCAGGCGTGGTGCGGTTGAACTAGCGGTGCGCGTGGGCAAAGCCCTCTAGGACGCGACTGTCCTAGGTGGTGTGGTTCCAACTAGCTGCGCAAAGGGAAGAGAGCGCACGAGGGCCTTGTGCGCACTTATATTGCTTCGGTTCTTCTCTCAATACGTTTCGGTGGGGCGCGCTTCTCATTGGTTGCGAGAATCACGTGACATTCTAGAACTTTCTTCTTTCCCCTCTCACCCCACCACCCCGGTGTGTCGGTGGGACGATAGGTCATGGAAAGAACAAAACGCTTGGCAAGCCTACCTTCGAATAAAATAAAATACAAATGGTTTTCCGCGCAACCATCCCCCCCCGGCTTGAAGGGTCCCCTTCAAAATTAACTGAAACAACTAACGCTAAGATTAAACTAACAAAATAACTAACTAACGCTAGGATGTACCCAAATTTCGACTACAATTTCTAATCTAGAAAGCTAATTTAAACTATGGAAGGCACAAGGGGCACAAACGGACAACCGGACGCATGTAAGACCCAACCGTGGTCCTAACGCGAGCTACCCTAATTACCCCGTCGGAACCGGGAGAGGCGGCGTATTCTCTTTGGTGAACACAACCACAGTTCCGACAGGTTGAGTTGCTGTGTTCCATTTTTGCCGAGACTGCAAAGTATGCAAGTATTCCATCCTCCATCGTTTCCAAAACGATTGCACCAACCGGTCTAATAATTTATGGCGTGCGGAAATGCTAAGTTTGTTCTCGTCCATATCTACGGCGGGTAAATACTTCAAAGGCGTTAAATTCAAAAAATGTGCTGGAGATAGAGCCAGCGGCTCTGAGGGGTCACTTGACAAAGTACGAAAAAGTGGGCGACTATTCATGACGCACTCAATTTGAGCGAGCACAGTACTAAGCTCTTCGAAGGACAAAATTTGATAGATAGATTGCACTCAAACAAAACAATTTGGTACAAAGGCGAACTTAATGCCGAAAAAGGCATTCTCTGCCAGCTAACCTTTTGTAGTGTGGTGAGAGCTATTGGTAGAGCCGCGAAAGAAAGAAAAACTAACTTATTTATTCATACTATTCAAAACGCATTATATAATATTGTGTATATGTTAGTTTATACATATATACACCTATACACATACATACATATATATACATATATATATATATATATATATATATATTATATATATATATATATATATATATATATATACATACATACATATATATTTAAATAAAATATATACTAAGCCAATAAAGCATACAATATAGTATACGAAATTATAATAAACATAATCAATCAAATTAATCAAGTAATTTTAAATAATATGCCTCAAGCTTACGTTTAAATGTATTTATTGAAGGAGCTTCTTTTAAATCTCGTGGAAAGTTATTCCAAAGTGTAATTGATGATACCATGAAGGAATCCGAGTAGTATGCAGATTTATACATCGGGATTGTTAGAGTTTTGTTGGTCATCGAACGGGATAAGCTTAAATATGAAAAACGCTCTTTTAGATAACCTGGGGAACAAGGATTGTGAAGAATACCATACAAAGTGGTTAGAAGGTGTGTGTTCCAGCGAAAACGGATGTCGAGCTACTTAAGTCTTGAGCGAAATTGTGATATATGATCAAACTTGCGCAGGCCAAAAATATAGCGTATGCACAGATTGAGCAGAGGGTCGAGTTTGCTAAGCAGCTCCTCAGTTATATCTGGATAGGCAATATCGGCATAATTAAAGACAGGAAGCAACAGAGAGTTGACTAGCGTAACCTTGGCCGTCTGAGGAATAAATTTTTGCCAGAGCTTTAATGAATGCATAGTTCCAAAAATACGTCTCCTGACCTCATTAACCTGTAGCACCCAACTTAGATCGTCAGCCAAAATTAAGCCAAGGTTCTTAACCTGCCTAATATATTCTAAATCTACACCGTTTGGAGTGACCTTAGGTAGGTATTGATAGTCAAGTCGACATGTAATTTTTCTGCTCCCTATGATTATAACCTGTGTTTTGGCAGGATTTAATATTAGCCCATGACATCTTGCCCACTGATGAACTGCAGGAAGATCAGAATTCATTCTGTCAACAGATGAATTTAGGTCATTTAAACTAAAATGCTGATACAGCTGGATATAATCTGCGTACAGGTGATACTTGCTGAAATTTATTACGGAAACAAGTGCATTGATAAACACAGAAAAAACAACGGAGATAATTTGATCTCCTATTACTCGGTATAAGTGACTCTTTAGACTCTTAATATTAGTCTCCCAATTTCCCCCAAAATGACTCGCGGCTGGGACGTTCAGAGACCACTCGATGCGGTTCTCGGCTAGAATGTGAGCGAACTCCGAATTATAATACTTGCTGGCTAAGAGCTTATGTAGTTCTGATAAAATACGTTTCGCGCCGACGTAGTTCGTACCGTTATCCGAATACAATTTACTTACAGGACAACGGCGGGAAAGAAATCTTTTAAATGCACCCATAAAGCCCGCTGTGCTTAGATCGCCAACGAGTTATACATGCACAGCTCGAGTAGCCAGACATACAAAAATGCAGACGTAAGCTTTTGTAGATCTTATACCACGCCCGCGAGTGAGCGTGACCTTAAACGGACCAGCAAAATCAGACACGGTGTGCATAAAGGGCTTTACGGATTGTATTACTCAACAAGACCCAAGGTTCGCCATTTCCGGAAATGACGGCTTGGGAGGTACTCGAAAGCAAGCTATACATCTGTGCACCCGATTGCGGATTTAATTACGTGCGGAAAGAATCAATTTGACGCAAGATTGACATCAGCAAGGGGCCAGGTGAGAATTCAATTTATGATGGCAATCAACTAATAAATTCATGATAAGGTCTTTACGCGGTAAAACTATAGGGTGCCGTTGGTCGAAACTCAACTGCGTTGGACAAGCGTCCACCTACCCTGACGATCCCATCTTGTAAAAATGGCTTAAGGCGTTGAAAAGCGTGACTACAAGTTCTATTCGATTGTAATCTTGTAATTTCCTCGGAAAAATGTGCACGTTGAAGTTCACGCAATATCAGTAACTCGGCATAGTTGTAATCGGATGCTAAGATATACCAACGTCGCGGTAAAAGCTTCGCGAATCGACAAACGTAAATTACGCTACGCAATAATTTCGACCAAGAGGACAAGCGGTTCGCCAAAGCAATGATTGGAGAAACCTTGCTCGTAACGCTCTCTACCAGAGCGTGCCTCTTCTATTCCGGCGGTAGTGACACTGAAGGTTGAAATAGGGTATTGGCCATTGCGAGGGTTCAAATTGAACCCAAGAAGGTCCGCGGAACCAAAGCGGATGGTCCATTATTTGCATCGGGGTGAGTCCATGGGACAGACAATCGGCAGGGTTTTCCGTACCGGACACGTGATAAAAGTTCCGCGTTCCTAACTCGTCTTGGATCTTGGCTACTCGGTTCGCGACAAACGTATCCCAACGGTGGGGTGAAGAATGAACCCAACATAAGGCGACGGTTGAGTCGGAAAAGGCAAATATCCTTTCTATGTGAACTCTGTCATTACATGCGCTGATAACTGCGGTGATAATTAAATGATATTGGTGAAGACTAATATCGCGCAAAGCTCCAAGCGCGCCAGAGAGACAACCTTACAGGTGGAGACTCTTGACTTAGAGCAAATGAGGCTAATCGAATTTCTACCATTATTCTGGACGTGGAAATATACAACGCACCCATAAGCCTTCTCGCTGACGTCTGCAAACTCAACGACTGTGATGACGCTATTTCTATCGACGTTTATATGATGTGGTATTTTAATTTCTCTTAGTTAAGGAAGTTCCTCTCTAAAACGCTGCCACAACCGAACAATGCTGTCAGGCGGCGAGTCATCCCAATCGCATTCACATAACCAAAGTTGTTTAATCAAAAGCTTAGCGTATAGTACCACCGGAGCTACGAAACCCATGACATCCCATAATCTAGCAACGCATGACAGCATTGTGCGCTTTGTGCACGTTCCTGCGGGCGGGTTTACCATAAGGCTAAACAAGTCGGACTCCGGTGACAACACAAACCGAGCACCTTGTGCGTATCAGAATCGTCGAATTCTTTTATCGCTGAAAGACGGTGTGATAGTGGGATTGTGTCTAAAACCGGACGCGAATTACTAGTCCACTTGAAAAGATCGAATTGACCCGATTTCATGAGCTTTATAACCTCGGCGGTGGTTAGGGTGGCCTCCTCCACGCTATCGTCCGAGTACACAAAATCATCCATATATAATCCACTTTCAATTGCCCTCTTAGCTTTACGATAAGAGGGACCTTCATCATAGGAGAGCTGTCTCACCGTGCGTAACGCGTGAAATGGGCTCGAATTTAAACCAAAGCAAACGCGGTTAAATTCAAACACCATTAGAGGTTCTTTTGGGTTGAAACGATATAAAATGCGTTGGAATCGACGGTCGCATTCACGGAACCCTATGCAAAGAAACATTTGGCGAATATCGGCGGATAGTGCTATACTGCACAAACGAAAATTTGCTATTATATTAAATAAACTGCCCTGTAAATTTTGCCCACTATAGAGGATATCGTTAAGAGAAAGGTGAGTGCTAGTTTTAGCACTAGCGTCGAGCACTATACGTAACTTAGAGGTAAGTTTGTCTTCCCTAATGACCCCGTGATGTGGTATGAAAGACGACGGTGTATCTTCGTAGTTATCTAATTTCGGAGCCACTAGTGATATGTAACCTTCCCTTATATATTCATTAATGACGCCGTCATAAGCTTCCTTTAATTGGGGTGAAGCGAGCATCCTACGCTCCAAACTGTAAAAACGTTTTTCCGCCATTTGATGCGAATCGCCGAGAGATAAAACCTTTTAAGGGTAATCTCCTTTAAAGGGTAGCGCTACACTATATCGCCCGTCGCGATCACGAACGGTCGTGCGGACGTAAATTTCCTCGCATAATCTATCATCTGGGCTAACTATAGGTGGAACGTTCACCTCCTCTATCTCCCAAAATTTGCGGACATACAACAATAAGAGGTTGCCGAAATACTATCCATGATGGGGGCGGAACCAACGATGACATAGCCCAAGACGGATTCCAATGCGTAAGGCGCGGTATGCGAGGAGTTGCCCCTGACCTAATTGTGTAACAAAAGATGAGGGAAAAGCGATTCTCCAATGAGCATGTCTATGTTTCCGGGGACGGCGTAGGTATCGTCTGCCAGCGTCAAATTTTCAAATTCAATCATTGCCGAGGTGTCGACCGAAACGGTTGGCAGACGTTCAGTTACTTTATCTACTACTAACGCATTTATATCAAAGTTAACATTACGATCTAGCAGAGAATAAAATTTCAATTTTATATATCCCTGGGTAACTTTACTAGTACCTCCGATGCCTTTGACTACGGGACATGAAGGTGTCCTATTTATTGGCAATCCTAAGCGCTGACAACATTGTCGCATTATAAAGCTATTTTGGGATCCGCTGTCTAGCAATGTACGGACGCTTTTTTCGTTTCCACGCGAATCCCTAACTACGATACGGGCTGTACCCAGTAACACGGTTGAAGGAGGCTGTGTTCCCATATTCGACAATGAGCACAGAGCGACATCACCAGGTCGACCGCTAGAATCGTCGACTTTAGAAGGTGTGATTTCCTTGTCTGATTTACTTGACGCAAATATGTTGCTGTTTTCGAAATGTAATAACGTGTGATGTTTTCTGGCGCACTTGTTACACACGGAACTAGAATTGCATTTAGCAACTAAATGTTTATCGCTTAGACAATTCAAACATAAGTTGTTTGTCCTTACTATTCTATAACGTTCGCTGGGTGAATGTTTACGAAAGGTCGCACAATTGTATAAATTACCGTGTTGTTTATTTTTACATAGAACCCAGGCGCTGTGGGGCGATACATGAGCGGCGGTTACGTACGTTAGAGATCCTGCGGTTTTAGATGACGGAGTCTGTCTGCGGTCGACACCTTTTTTAACTTCTTGTTTAACGTTCGAGGAGCGCTGTATCACTTTAACTTGGTCTCGCACAAAGGATGCTAATAAATCCAATGAGGGCAACTCAGAACTACGATGCTCCATTTCAAACGCACGCACGGTATCGGGGTCTAGTTTATTTAGTGCAATGTGGAGAAACACCACGTCCATAAGGTCATTAAATTTCAAGTTCTTAAGTGCAGCCACCGATGCTACAAATTTATCTAAAAACTGCTCTAAGCCGGTGATGTTCGCAAATGATATAGGTTTAGTATCGAATATTTGGTCTAAATATGAAGAGGCTAACATTCGCTATCTTCATATTTGTCCTTAAGTGTTTCAAATATTAATGAATAATTGTTTGCTGTTGGTGTGAAACCCGAGCAAATTGACTGTGCCCTACCACTCAGTTTACTAATTAAATAGTATAATTTTTCGGCGTCCGATAACGATGGATTATTATGTATGTTGTTTTGAAAACTACTAAAGAAGAAGGGCTATATTTTAATATCGCCATTGAATACCGGAATATCTATGGAACTACGCTTTGCTTCGCTTTGAGATGGGAACTGCAAGAGCTTCGCCGTTCTTTTCACGCGACACAACACGTCTTCAAATGCTAGAAGCGGCTGGTAGTTTACTGTATACTTAGGGTCGATTTGTAATTCCAAATTATTAATTTGTTCTAATATTTTTTCGTAATCCGTCGGCAAAAAGTCCACTGTTTCGATTTCACATAAAAACGTCTCCCGCACTACTTCTACGTTAATATTCTTTATGTGATCACTTATACACTGATGAGAAGAGTATGTCCCTCTTGGCGTAAAGAGTTTTAATTTTAATTTCATTTCCACTAACTGCCATTTTAAATTACTATAATTAATATTAGATTAATGACAATTAATCGCACAACGCTGGAGGATGGACGCAATGTAATACAACTATATCTCACAACACTATTGTCTTATCGTGCCGTATTAGTAGTCGCTAAACTCACACTGTTTTTTTTTTACAAATGTCGGGTAGCCTAATAAACCGTACGGAACTAAACTATTTTAAATGAAAACACTTGTGCCAATAACCAATAAATTCCAAACTCAAACCAAACAAACACTATTTTAAATGAATAATTCTATTTGCGAATAACTAACCAAACTTTAAATTTAAACTGAGCGAACACTATTTAAATGAATAATTCTATTTGAGAATAACTAACCAAAGTTTAAATTTAAACTAAACGAACACTATTTAAATGAATAATTCTATTTGCGAATAACTAACCAAAGTTTAAATTTAAACTAAACGAACACTATTTAAATCTATTCAATATTAAATTAGAGTGCATTGTCTAAGGAATTAATCCAAAATGAAAGAAGTCTAGCAATGGTTGGTGAGGCTATAAAGCATCAGTCCAAATCCGGCCGAAGGATCAGAAAATGGTTGGGCGGCGGGCCTTAAGGTTGCCGAGTCACAATTCCCCGGTCGAGCCTTGACCCTATTACGCGAGATGTTACACTATGTGGACTGTATACGCGGATGATGCCTAAACAAGATGGCGGATTTGGCACGCGGTTCCCTGACAATGCACTCGCTCTTCCGAAAAAAAACCTATTGCTTGCCAAGGTTTATGAAGGAACCCTGCTTGATCACATTAGGAGAAATGAAATTGGGGCGGATGAACTAATAAAACACAAATACTCAAGCAGGGGAGAAAAATAAGGTAGCGTACTTACCGGGGCGTTACTTCGATGCGGCTTGGACGCTTTGTTGCTGCGATGCGACTTCTGGCGGATCTCCTGGGGCCCCAGGGATGCGGTCCTGGTCGGTGGTGCGATGGAAGAGAGCGGTGCGCGACTATATCTCACACGAGGTGAGGCGGTTACTCCTGAAGCGCGACTGCTCCAGGCGTGGTGCGGTTGAACTAGCGGTGCGCGTGGGCAAAGCCCTCTAGGACGCGACTGCCCTAGGTGGTGTGGTTCCAACTAGGTGCGCAAAGGGAAGAGAGCGCACGAGGGCCGTGCGTGCACTTATATTGCTTCGGTTCTTCTCTCGATACGTTTCGGTGGGGCGCGCTTCTCATTGGTTGCGAGAATTACGTGATATTCTAGAACTTTCTTCTTTCCCCTCTCACCCCAGCACCCCGGTGTGTCGGAGGGACGATAGGTCATGGAAAGGACAAAACGCTTGGCAAGCCTACCTTCGAGTAAAATAAAATACGAATGGTTTTCCGCGCAACCAGGTACTATGTAAAGTATTTGGGTTAAGAAGTGAAAGAGAATTAATTGTTACCAATATTTATTTAATTTTGCCAAGTTTGCAAATTTCATTAATTTCTCCTTAAGCCACAGCCAACTTCTGTTTACACTAAAAGACGTTCAATAAGTCTCATTTATTATGGATTTTATTATTTTTGATAAGGATATTACGGAGAGTGTCCTATCCACCGTAATAAAGTTTATAGGGCTACTAACGCATTGCAAAGTAAGCAATTTAAGATTAACTTCATAAATAATATGCTAATAGAAACTTCCATAGTAATACATTGTGCGATAATAATACATAGTACGATTTATTTTGGGCTAGAATATGTATCATCGTACATAATCTTTCCTTATTATTATTATTTTTAGGATTAAAACACTTTAAATTAAATTGTTCGTATTTTTCGTAGTTTTATAACATCGAGCTTGGTTAATTTTAGCTTTAAATAAAAAATAAAATAATAGAAGACATTTCTGTTAAATATAATATTAAATATTTTGATTTAGTATTCCTCTAATTTTATTTCAAATCCTTATTTTGAATAATTCTAAGGCACGTACTTTTATCGCAAATTCAATGTTTTATTTGTTTAGGGAGATTTTATTGAAATACATCGACATATATTTCTGAGAGGACAATGAAGAAGACTGTGATTTGAATTACCTATTAATTCAAATACAATTTTTTAAGCGGCAGAGCCATGCTGCAGCTATATACTTGTAGAAGGAACAGGTCGGCTCGAAGAGGAAAGGACCACGCTCTCACAGAATACCAGCGTGAAATAGCAGCTTAATACTGCTGTGTTTCCAATGGTAAGTATAGAGAACCAGAAATCCTTTTTATTGAAAATGAGGCATTCCACCTAAGTCCTCAGGGTTGAAAACGTATCTGCATTTTTCTTAATCGAGGATAGATGTAGATGCGACGCTATAGTGAAAAGTCGGAATGTGCCAAAAAAGGCACGTATGGCAAATCACAATGCTGTTAGTCCCTACTTTGACGTACGGTAGTAAGAATTGGGTGTGGCAAAAGAAACACGAGAGTGGAATAAATGCAGTAGAAATGTGGTCACTAAGGAGTATGTTAGGGGCGAATCTGAGTGATAGGGTGGGAAATTGTGTGATAAAAGAACAGTGTGGTTTGCAAAATAATGCTGTGACCAGGATTAAGAAAGGAATGCTTCGGTGATTTGTTCATCTAGAAAGAATGAATGAGAAAAGAGTGACAAAGCTTTATGTTGCAGAAGTGAATGGAAGTGTCGGAAAGGTACGTCGTAGGCGAAAGTTTATCGATCAAATTTGCGATATATTGAAAATGGTCCAAATTAATTATTTGTACCCTTAATTGACGAGCATGTATGAGTAGGTATATGAATGTGGAGGAGGCGAGAGGTGTGTCAGGATCGTGCCAAATTGGAAGTCTGTAATGTCTGCATACCCCTCTGAGTGACAGGGTTAGGCTTGAGTGTTTGTGTTATGTAGACGTCTATGGGCCACAGCATCCACTTATCATCAGGTAGACTGTGTGCTCATTTGTCACTCTTATTCCGTAATTAAAATAAAAATAAAAAAACATTGAAGTAGAATCGTCATTTCTGATAAACAGTGTTATAACAGTAAGTTGATAGTATGACTCGAAATTTAAAGTGTTTACCTGCATCTGTACGGTCTGCAGGTTGTGTTTTCTGCACACCATACAACTTTTTTACCTGGGTCCGTATACATTGTGCAAATTATAATTAATTACCATTGAATCTTCCATTAAATATCATGTTGATTTTTTTTTATAAAATTGAAGTGACAAACAACTTGTAGTGACCACTTACAACTAATTTTGATCACGAAATGCTACAGATGTGTTGTCACCTCTGAGGCCTAACATGAGATGCCGCCAGCAGCAAATTCCTTTCAGATCGGAACACACAACAAACGCACTACTGCCTTGCAACAGAAATAGGTAAAAGTGTGGACCCACCACTCAAGTTTTGAACTCTAATAAAAAAACACGTCATCACATTTAGTCCTGGAGAAAGACCTTTATAAAAATGGACCGGCTAGCAAGTATACATTGAAGATTATGTTGGAACTTATATTCCCACCATTTGCATGGATCTTTGTGTATCTGTCCATAGCGACAATGTAAGAAAATTAACTACCACATCAACTACCTGCAACTATTTATGGCAAAAAACCGTCCAAGGAAATAATTTATGGGGGAGTGGAGCAGTGTGTTTTTGACATGCATGCATGGTAATGACGTCATCGAAATACATTTCAAATGGCAAAAAGTATTTGCAAATATTATAAAAGAATCAAACTAAACAATAGTTTGGCAGTTGCATTTAAAGTAATTCAACAATCCTCAAATTTCTAACTTCAAATTACCAGACGTCTCTCTCGCAAGCGCTGTTTGCCAAGCTGTTATTTGGAATATAATTGCTTTTCTAGTACCTACTGGTGCTGTAGTTCAGTATTGCTTTATTTTAATTACTACATATATTTTGTAACCTGTTAACGTAGTTATAACTTATTTAACGCAATATTAGCTTTAACTAAAAGTTATTTTGGTAAAATATAGTTCAAAGCGCTGTGTAATATTGTCTTCGGCGCCTCAGATGTTCCAAGAAGCTGCTCGACGCTATGCATTTACAGAAAAGACTAACGGAATACATAATATACGTTTATACGTGGTAGAGCCATGCTGCGGTTATATTAGTAGAATAGTTGTAGCACGAATGGGTCGGCTCAAACGGGGAAAGACCACGCTCTCACAGAATACCAGCGTCAAATAGTAGTTTAACGCTGCTGTGTTTCGTATGGTGAATGTAGACAACCGGAGACCTTTTTTACTGTAAATGAGACATTCCATCTTAGTCCTCACGGATGACAACGCATCTGCATTTTGATTTGTAATTGAGGATAGATGTAGATGTCTATGGGCCACAGCAACCACTTACCATCAGGTGGACTGTGTACACGTTGTCACCCTATCCTATAAAAAAAAATAATGACAGTCACCTCGTAGGTCTTGTCCATATAAATTTTATCTGTTTTAGCTTTGATGAGATTTTTGTCTTGAGGCGGTAGAGGAAAATAACTGAGATAAGCACCACACCTTCCTAATAACAACTAAAAATAAAAATATGCCTTAACAACCGCAGCTTACCTCATTTACCAAGCGTCACAACTATGACAATCTATGAAGAAGGCTATGTTCCGTAGTGTTAATAGGCTACTGTCAACTATAGCAAATGAGTCCCATGTGGTATTTTATGGGGGGAGATCTATGTTCAGCAGTTAACTTACATTAGGCTGTTACGGTAACAGAAATTACAGGATCCCAAGCAAGTGGTAGCATCCGTAATGATTTCTTATATTTACGCCAACAATACACATTAAAATAAAACTAGTTTTTACGCATACTATCGCGTATATAAATTTATGTTATATTCCTGATGTTACGAGTACTTTACGGCATCCATGGTCACGAGAGGGACTGAGTTGTTTGCCGTTCCAACGTCATAGTTAACGACGGCTACTTCTAAATTAAAATTATTAATTTTTGTTTTAAGAGTATAACCTATATATTGAGTTTAATGCTTGGGTTGGGATTTTATTTTAAAATATAAAATATAAGATCCTAAGCAGATGGTAGCACCCAGCCATCTTTTCTGTTGAAATTAGGGTGGTTTTTGATTTCAATAGCCTCGTGAAACATCCTTGGAAGCAATCGGTGTTCTTTAGCAATGATTTGTGATCTATCAAATCTGATGTAGTAACAGAGGCGATTTTGTACGTGTTCATAGACTGCAAACTTCCCGGAGTTCGCTGATTCTGTCACATCAGATTTGTGTTCTTTAATGCGGAATTTTATTGACATTTTTTTTTTTATAGAAGAAGGGGCAAACGAGCATGTGGCTCACCTGATGTTAAGTGACTACCGCCGCCCATGATCAACCGCAACACCAGGAGAATTGCGGGTGTGTTGCCGGCCCTTTAGAAAGGAGTAAGCTCTTTTCTTGAAGGTCCCCAGGTCGTATCGGTCCGGAAAAATCGCCGGTGGTAAACTATTCCACAGAGAGGTTGTACGTGGAAAAAAACTCCTTGTAAAACGTACAGTGGTGGACCGCCAAGCATCCAGATGGTGTGGATGGTATCGGGACGTTTGACGTGTAGTGCGTTCACGAAATTTGGCGGCTGGGATTAATCCGAACAATTCCTCAGAGCACTCCCCCGTGATAGATGCGATAAAATACGCAAAGAGATGCAACATCTCTTCGCAGCGCCAGTGAATCGAGCCGATCGGAAAGCACTCGGTCGTCGAGGATTCGAGCCGCTCTGCGCTGGATGCGGTCAAGTGGAAGAAGCTGGTACTGGGGAGCCCCAGCCCAGAGATAGGAACAGTATTCCATGTGCGGCCGAACCTGCGCCTTGTAAAGTTGCAGGCGGTGTGCCGGCATGAAATACTGTCCCGCTCTGCTGAGTACGACAAGCTTTTTAGAGGCCAATTTGGCCTTCCCTTCCAAGTGACCACGAAACTGCACGTCACTCGATATGTCGACGCCGAGGATTCCGATACTGGCTGAGGCAACAAGGGGAGTGCCTTGAAACTGAGAGGATACGACAAAGGGGTTCTTTTTAGCGGTTAACGCGCAAACTTGTGTCGTCTGGGGGTTAAACTGGACTAGATTTAGTCGCCCCCAATCCGAGACTCTGTCCAGCAGAGACTTGACTTCAGAGACAAGTTTGTCCCGGCACTCGGAGACGTTTTCGCGAGAAATATTGGCTCGGCCGGTGTAAAGAGCATCACAAGTGCTGTCATCTGCATAGCAATGAATGTTACGGGTACGCAACATGTCATTGATATGCAGAAGAAACAGCGTTGGCGATAGCACACAGCCCTGTGGAACACCAGCATTAATAGGCTTGCAATCGGAGCTTGCACCGTCTACAACGACCTTGATGCTCCGATCTGCAAGAAAGCTGGTGATCCAATCGCACAATTTCTCGGGAAGCCCATAGGAAGGGAGCTTCGAAAGAAGCGCTTTGTGCCAAACCCGATCGAAGGCCTTCGCAATGTCCAAACTAACGGCCAATGCCTCCTCCTTGAACTCTACTGCCTCCGCCCATCTGTGAGTTAGGTAGATCAGAAGATCACCAGCTTACCGACCACGGCGAAAACCGTATTGGCGGTCACTAATCAGCTGGTGATCTTCAAGGTACCTCACGAGCTGGCGGTTTACAATGGACTCCATTGTTTTGGAGAACAAGGAGGTGATGGCGATTGGCCGGTAGTTGGACGGGTCAGAGCGGTCGCCTTTTTTAGGGATCGGGTGGACGTAAGCCGTCTTCCATGATTTTGGGACTACGCCTAGGGAGTAGGAGTACCGGAAAAGACGCGTTAAAACCGGTGCCAACTCTGGAGCACACGTCCTCAGCACAATTGGGGGGATTCCGTCAGGCCCACTCGACTTGTGGATGTCCAGGGAGAGGAGTGCTTTTCGAACCGAGCGCTGTGTGAAATGCACTTCCGGCATGGAGCACTCACACCGCGGGATGGTCGGCGGAGTACTCCCCCCGTCATCGAGAGTCGAGTTAGACGCAAAGAAAGAGCCTAGAAGATCGGCTTTCTCCTTTGCGGTATGGGCCAGTGAGTCGTCCTCCCTGTGCAGAGATGGAAGAGATGGCTGACAGAAATTCCCCTGGACAGCCTTGGCGAGAGACCAGAATGCACGGGTTCCAGAAGGAAGGCGAACTAGTTTCTCGCCAATTCTGCCTATGTGCTCTGACTTTGCCTTGGCAATGACTCTTTTGAAGGACCTAGAGGCGGAATTATACTTCTTTTTTAGAGCGCTGGTGTTTACATCCCGGGACGCTGATGCATTAGCCCAGGCTTGGTAGCACTCCTGCTTATAGCATGATGCTATTTTACAGGCGCGACCATACCATGGCTGAGACTTGCCTCCAATGGGCACCACAGAGGAAGGAATAAAAAGTTCCATACCCTGAAGTACCACATCAGCAACAGAGTCCGCAACAACGTTGGGATCATCCGGCGAGAAGCAAACCCGCCCCCAAGGGTAGGATGCAAAGAAAGACCGCATCCCATCCCAATCGGCTGACCTATAGTGCCAAACACGGCGGCAGCCTGCAGAATGCAACCGCGATTTCAGCGTGAGTGGCACCACACTCCGGACCAGACAATGGTCCGAGGAGCCTAAAGGGGCGTCGACGGAAATCTGATATCCGTCCGGGTGAGAGGTCAGCAGAAGGTCCAACAGGGAAGGTGACCTTTTTGTTTGTCTTATGTAAAAGGAGACCACATTCACAATCAAGCTTGTACATGCCTGCATCTTGCAGAGGCACATTATACTTGACTGATACTTGCTCTAAAGCGTGCTTCCATTGAAACATACTTGCTTGAAGTATGTTTCGGAAGCGTGCTTCCAACGCTTTAAGATGTAGCCAGTGACACCTTTAGATTTTTCAAATGGCTTATAATTTCTAACATATGGCAGTACAGCAGAAAGACGCTCGACTGTGGTCGGCTTCACTCGTTCACTGTGACGTAAGCGCAGAACCTGAAGATTGTTGTCAAGCAAAACTTGCTTGACGATTAAGAGCTTGGCGGCCAAGTCTTTACTGTTACAGATCTCTCGTGCTCTTGAAATAAAAAAAAATAAAATACCCACAGTAGCAGAATAGATAGAATTACCATTTCAATATCTACCTGTATGGGTCTTTCTTCTATATATAGTGTAGATCATGGTGTTACCAGGATTCCGAATTACTAACACATCTAAAAAAGCTAAAGATTTGTTTGCCTCCAACTTCATTGTAAATTGAATTTTAGAATTTATAGAGTTTATATGGTCTAAAATCCAGTTAATTTATCCAAAGGTAGAAGTGTAAAAGTGTCGTCTTCTTACCGCTTGTAGAATTTTGGATTTAGGAGAGAAGTAAGCAGGCTTTCTCCTCAAAATATTCCATGAATATGTAGGCGACAATGGGAGATACAGGTGAGCCCATCGCCACACCATATACTTGCTTGGAGATCTCCTTCTACAATAAGTAGCCAGATATAACGCAGTCTGAGTAATAATGCATCTTCTACGGGCATATTGTTTTCTTCCAGTCTTCTAGTTACAATTGAGATACAGTCTTCAATTGGTAAGCATGTGAACAGTGACTGCATATCATAACTGATCATAGTTTCATTTTCTGCCATATGTAGGTCCTTAACCTCTCTGACAAAATGGTAGGAATCGTTTGTGTGCTCTTTTTTTCCCTGAGTGGCGAGAGTATATTCGCTAAGTGTTGAGCTAATCTGGAAGTCAGTGAATCAATTTGGCACTCTGTGGGATGTAGTGGAGCACTGTATCCAGCTGCTTTTTCTACAGAAATTTGCATTTTTATTTTAAATTTCAATTGCTCGTATCATAATTTGTAGGAATTTATGTTCTTTCGAGAGGATGTATTGGTCTGTAAAATACGATGTAATGACGTGAACAGTCTAGGTTAATATAACAGACCCAAGACTGCAAATCTACCTAGCCGTATAATTTTTTTTACAGGATAGGGTGACAAACGAGCACACAGTCCATCTGATGGTATGTGGTTGCTGCGGCCCATAGATATCTACATCTATCCTCGATTTCAAATCAAAATGCAGATGCGTTGTCACCCGTAAGGACTAAGATGGAGTGCCTCGTTTCTAGTAAAAAGCGTCTCCGGTTCTCTACACTCACCATACGAAAAACAGCAGCATTAAGCTACTATTTTACGCTGGTATTCTGTGAGAGCGTGGTCCTTCCCCGGTCGACCCGACCCATTCGTGCTACAACTATGCTACTGATATTGCAGCATGGCTCTACCACGCATAAATCTAACGTAGTGTTTGCGTAAATATAAGGAATCAATATCTTAATCTTAACAGTTGGATTAAAAATGTTATTAGTTGAAAATTGAATAATAGTTATATTTGTCAATAAAACTGTGTTTTTGTACCAAAAATTTTAGCTGCCTAAACCCGAAGTAAACGCACTTCTGTACTTATATTTTATGTTACAGGAATCTTAAAAGAATAGAACTATTAATTCTGTTAGAGGAAACGTGAATTTTGTACTCTAAAAGTATGTACAGCTAAGCCCTCATATATTATTCTGTCTGCATCTTAGAGGGTGAATGAATTTTTCCCTTTCAAATGGCTACTTGATACTAAGAAAATTGAAAAAGTTTTCAAATTAACATAAATAGCATGAGGGTCAAATGACATTGTTCAGAACTTACCAATAAAAGCAAAGACACCACATAGAGGAAGCTTGCATTAGGATATTGTTAGTTATAATCAGAAATATTATACGTATAATTAAACGCGATAAAATCAATAAAATTGGTTTCATAAATGTGTAGTGTTGGTTTAAATGATATATATATATATATAGAAATTAGAAATTTTACAAATTCAAACTGTGTACATTATTTAATCATCGTCATCATCATCATCATCATTACTGCCCTTAAAAAACACTACTGAACATAGGCCTCCCCCGAGGGACACCACAAATCACGGTCCTGAGTCACGTTATTTAAATAAGTATATTTGTATTTGTTTATTATTAAACATTATTAAGAAATATTATCTAATTGAATAAAACTATTATTTACAGATTTTATCGCGTTTAATTACTACTTTCATTTATTTTTATTATACGGGTGCTTTACTGCACCTATGGTTACAGGGGGCTACCTTCAGTTTTTGAATATTAATTTTGATCCGATTTACGCAAAACGAGCTTATAGTATCATGAACTCTTGCAGTGGTATGCTTGGGTTTGGGTTTAATTTTGTTAATTATAGGATCCCAAGCAGATGGCAGCATCCATTCATCTTCTCTATTGAAATTTGGATGTTTTTTTTTAATTTCAATAGGCTCGCGTATCATCCTTGATAGGAATCGGTGTTCTTTTGGGAGAATTTGTGGTTTATCAAATCTAATGTAATGGTGGGGACGATCTTGAACATGTTTGCAGATTGCAGACTTCCCGGAGCGCCGGTGCTTCACGTCAGCTGTATGTTCTTTCACGCGGGTTTTTATAGATCTTTTCGTTTTACCTATGTAAGATTGACCAAATCACAATCTAGCTTTTACAATCCTGCATCTTTCAGAGGGACATTACACTTGACTGATAGCAAAAATTAATTAATCTTCTTGGCGGCTTTAAATGTTTTAATGGATCCAATCATGTCAGTGACACCTCTGACATATGTCAGTACAGAAGGCGCACGCTCGACTGTGGCCGGCTTCACTCGTTCACTGTGACGTAGGCGCGGGACCCGAAACTTATCATCTTGCAATACTTGCTTGACGTGCTGAAGCTCGGCGGCCAGATATTTTATGTCACAGATCCCTCGTGCTCTCTGAAACAAAGATTTACCCACATTTATTTGCCTCTAGCTCCATTGAATTTGAATTGTATTTTAGAATTTATGGAGTTAAGGTGGTCTAAAAATGCAGTTACTTCGTCGGATGGTAAAATAAATTAAAGTAGTAATTAAACGCGATAAAATCCGTAAATAATAGTTTTATTCAATGTGCAGTGTTCGCGTTAATTTAAGAAATCATTATAATATTATCTAATCTTCAAACTCTCATTTATGCAGTGCACTGCTTATGTATTCAAAAATGCTGTATCCAAAAATACACAGACCCAAAAGGACACAGTCTGACAATAGACTTCTGCGACCTTTTCAAGTGTGGTACGTGCCTGCTAGCCAGATAAAAAAGGTGGAGATGAAAGGCCAACATACAAATGTCTTAAAAATATAAAAGTTTTTTATGCGTGTATTTGTAATTCTTTTTCGTCTAAATGGCTTAACCGATATTGATGGATATAGTTCTTAGCTATATATAAGTTGAACCATCACTTGAAATTTCCAACATAAGGTAGAAAAATAGTACCTATATTTAGTAAATAAATTGTTCGGTGATTTTCTAGCTGTTACCCTTGAAGCTTTTACAAGAGCCATGGTATCGTAGCTAGTGGTCGCAAGCATATCCAAGTTCGGATAAAAATGGAACGACGCACTGACATTGCGTATATTTACACGAACCATTACAAGCCACTTTCGAACCACTACAGCTCGAAAATAATTAGACTTAAGTACACATTTTTAATGTTGCATACCTAGTAAAGACTCCATAAATATTGTATCGTGGTCCTGAAATATAGAGATTGTGAACAAAGAATAATATTCCTGGTTGCTAAACTTCTTGTTTATTTCTGTTTTGCTAACTTTTATAAAGCTGATAATAATATTATCAACGGCGTCGCCTTCAGTAGGTATCTTTGTGTCATCGAAACCTTCTTTATATGTGTAAATAATCGGAATCACGGACGAAATTTAAGTACGTGAGCTACTCAATTTGCGTGTAGACTTTTCAAATGGCTTATAATTTTAAACCATATTTACTAGAAACTTTTGAGAATTCAATCCATTATTAATATTTGTCTGTAGCTTATGTGCAGTAAAGTTTATATCGTTAAAATCAGCCAATGTCATAGCATGCTTCATATTTGAGCAACTCTCGCCATGCAATGTTATATTTCATTCACTCAGCATTGATTGAAGTTTTTATTGTAAATGCATTGTTAATGTGTTCTGCCTTCACTTTAAAACAACGTTTAGGTGGTTGAAGTGTGCCGTTATGACGTGACAGCTTAGGCTGAGATGTGAAACATTCGTACTTGCCTCTGGCCACAGTATATTAGTCGTGAATGATATATATATATATATATATATATATATATATATATATATATATATATATATATATATATATATAATTGACCTTTTATAGTAAATACTTTTATAGTATATATATATATACTAAACGCATCAGCCATTGAAATCCTAAACTTTCAGCGAAGTTATTTGGCAAGCCTTGTAATGATATCATTTCACTTATCCGGCAGTCAATTATAAATTATCACTAAAACTACTTGTTTATTTAATATAATGATTATAATTAGTTACAACTTACTACTGACTGGAAAATAAAACAAAACAAGCCAAACTAACCAACAGGCAGCGAAAATGAAACTCTTTCTATTGTTCGAATGAAACACGTGATGGCCTGGGCCTTCTGCTTCTGCGCGTGCGAGAATCGACTAATGTCGCCTCTACACGTTGGCCAACGCAGTGGCGAATGTAGTGGCGAATATATTGGCCGAGAGTTGGTGACGGCGTCCACACGTTGGAAGGTCGTTCAGTTTACTTCGGTTCGGGCCAATGTGCGGACGAATTTATAAGCACCGTGGCGCAGTGGCTCAGCAATGAGTGGCTGCACCGGGCGCCGCGGGTTTGATCCCGCACGGAACAAGTATTTGTATGTCCTAAAAATAATTATTTCGGGTCTGGATGTGTGTCCTTGTGCAATTTATGTTTGTAAACTGCCTGCGCGATACGGGAGAAAATCCTAGTGTGGGGTTAACGTTTTTATAAAAGAATTATAAAATAATAGTGGATATTAATGGGGTTGTAAATAGATATACGATATACGATTAACTTTATTTATTCTTTACATGCGTCATAAACTGGAATAAATACCATTAATAAGAACTTAACTTATTTTAAAGTTAAAGGAGTTATAAGCGATTAGTCTATGTTTTAAAATTGGGTTTTGATTTTAAAGTTTAGCAAAATATGTACGTGCATTTCTATCAGACATTTGACGTGTATAAAAGCACCTTATAATTTATTTGGTAATGTAATCATTTTTTGAGAAAGACAAAAACAATAGCAATAAAAATATAATTAACACTGACTTAATAATAGGTACTAATTTTAACTTAGAACATAAATGAAAAATTCATGACGAGAAAAGTGGCTCAGGACCATGCTTTGCGGCAGTCTGTGGAGGAGGATGTTCAGTAGTGGACTTGTGAAGAGCTGTAATGATGATGATGATTCGAAAACTTGCACGATTAAATTATAAGAAATCGACGCTTTTTTATACAGGATAGGGTGACAAACGAGCACACAGTTCACCTGATGGTAAGTGGTTGCTGTGGCCCACAGACAACTACACCTATCCTCGATTACGAATCAAAATGCAGATGCATTGTCACCCGTGAGGACTAAGATGAAATGCCTCGTTTCCTTTAAAAAGTGTCTCTGGTTCTCTACACTCACTATACGAAACACAGCATCATTAAGCTACTATTTTACATTGATATTCTGTGAGAGCGTGGTCCTTCCCCGGTCGAACCGACCCATTCGTGCTACAACTATACTTCTAATATAACTGCATGGTTCTACCACGTATAAACGACGTGCTTCATTTTTTTTTCATTTTAAAATTGTTCTCGTAATAATCTGATTGCAAATAAATGTTCATTATTTATAAATAGCTTATCGATTAAAACAAATATTTAAAAATAATTAAATCGCGCTAATTAAAGTAGTAGGAATGTTTAAAGTGGGAATTGGCACTAAAAGACTGTTAATTGGGTCATCCACCCTACAAAGCGTGAATATAAAATTTTAATCAGATGCGTGTAATCACTCTGGGAGCTTGTAGCAAACTAAACTCGCGGCCAACGTGTGGACGCGGCGACCAAACTCTGCCAACAATCCTTTGATCTTTTGTAAAACACCGACACCACACGGATCTCGCGCCAACTTGCGGGCTATCGTTCCAATACATACCAATGAAGCCCGAACACCCCGTCTACACGTTGGCCAATGCTATTGGCCACTACATTCGCCACTGTGTTGGCCAACGTGTAGAGGCGCCGTAACGCGGACGAATGTTTAAAATAATGTGAATAATTTGCATAAGAGAATGCAATTGCAAATATACGTCACATCCCTAATCAAGAGTACTAGTATTTTATTTTGAAGTTATTTAATCTTACTTATTTTTTTAACCTCAGATAACGTATTTTTTATGTGTTTTACTTTAGATTAATAATCGATATTATACAACCGATTATGAAATTTAAAAGCATGTTATTTTTTGACAAAAAATCAGCTTGATGGTAGCTCCGAATTAGTTTGGAAACTTTTATTCGCAACTGATATTCTCGCAACTAATACCTAGTTAAAATATTTAAAACATTTATTTTTCCATAGTGATTCCATGTATTAAATGCATAATATACGTAAATGTGTATAATGTTTTCACAAAAAATTTCTTCTTAAACTGACAGTTGACAGTAAGTTACTGACGGAACAAAAGCAAGTTATTTTAAACAACTAACTTTATAACTTAATTTTATATTTTACAAAGACAAAATTAAAACTAAATCTTTTCTTAAATATAAAATGGGCTTTTAATAGTTTAATAAATAACGTATACATTTTTGTGTTTATATCTAATTAAAATAGTATAAAAAACGTAAGTTTGACGAAAATCGATTTCCATGTATTTTAAATTATAAATTCAGTCTTACCACAGACAAATTCTAACACATTAATTTTGCTTAAACACCGCCACACCTGTTGGGAGAATATTTAATTATATTTTAAACTCATAAGATTATGAACGCTCTAATTCAACAATATGAAATATTCAGACATTAGTTTGTAGAATAAAAGTTGTTTAAAAATGTTTAAAACATAAGGTATTTACTGGCGATATTTGAATGTATTTTAAATAAGAAAATGTTCTCGTTCCCTAATTTGTTTTCAGTCTTGAAATGAACTATCTGGACATAAGAAGGCTCTTATACCCATAAGTAACCTTAAAATAATACTTAATATACCATTTACCTAAATCTCATTATTTATTTTTGCTATTGCATAATTTAGAAAGAGGCTTTCAATTAAAATTATACATATTTAAACCAAATACAAGTAGTACGAAAATTATAATATCTATAACTTAAGTCTTCATAAACATAGGTCAAAATATAAAGCAGTGATAAAAACTACAAAATAACTATTTATAAATATATTTTAATACTGCAAAAAAAGCAGTAAAACTTGATTACTGAAAGCATTTTAAATACAAAATATTTTTATTTATTAAGACGACTCTGACACTATATATAAATGCGATCAATTTTCAATGTAACGATTTCCAGCAAAAAATATGAAGACTTGAGGTGCTTTAACAATATTTGTAAATATGAAAGAGTATTTAGTATGTAAAGCACGTTACATTGGGTATCACCAGCTTTAGGCATAAAAATGTATTGCCTCCTGCGTTCTTGGGACTAAAATCATTATCATAAGCCCAAATTTTAACTATTATTTTGCGCCGCCATAATTCTGTTTGATAATTTTTTTTTTTTAAATTTTATTTGAAACTTTCTTACATTTTAGCCATAGCGTTACTTAATAACATTCTATACTGTACGTGGTAGAGCCACACTGCAGCTATGTTATGGTTGTAGCACGAACCGACTGGGGTACGATCACGCTCTCATAGAATACTAGCGTATAATAGCAGCTTAATGTTACTGTGCTTCGTATGGTTAGTGTAGAAATCCGGAATCTCATTTACTGGTATTTCATCTTAGTCCCAAGGTTGATAATGCATCTTCATTTTGATTCTTAATCGAGGATACATGTAGATGTCTATGGGCCACAGCATCCACTTACCATCAGGTGAACAGTGTGCTTGTTAGGTACCATAATTCAATGAAAAGTAAAAAAATAAAAGTACTTTGCGTACAGATCTGGCATAATCTAAAAAGTCTTCCCTAAAACTGCTATAGTGCTGCCAATACTGCGAGTGCTCAAAATTAGATATTCAGTAAGTATAAGTTGACATTTACACGTTATTATTAATGATTTCTTATATTTACGCGAACACTATACATGATTAAAACTACTTTTACGGATTTTATCGCGTTTATTTTTACTTTTTATTTACTTTTATTTTTAATTCCCGACGTTTCGGGTGCTTTCCAGCACCCATGGTCACGGGGGACTGAGATGACTGACGTCCCGATGTCATTGTTAAACCCGGAGTACCTTCAGATTTTTTTAATTATTGTTTATGGTCCGATCTATGCAAAATGAACTGACTATGTCCTGAGGTCTTGCAGTGGTATGCTTGGGTTTAGTTTTAATTTTATTGATTATAGGATCCCAAGCAGGTGGTAGTACCCAGCCTCCTTCTCTATTGAAATTAGGATGTTTTTTAATTTCAATAGCCTCACGTATCATCCTTGGTAGGAATCGGTGTTCTTTCGCGAGGATTTGTGGTCTATCAAATCTGATGTAATGGTTGGGTCCGTCTAGGATATGATCACAAACTGCAGACTTCCCGGAACGTTGATGCTTCACATCAGCTGTATGTTCTTTTACGCGGGTCCTAATTGATCTTTTTGTTTATATAGGACTACTAGAGACTAGAGAGATCAGGCGCAGAATCATAGACTTGTCGCGCTTTACGAATCATGAGGATGAAACACCATCAACTTTGTGACTTCGGGCTGATACTGAGAATTTCTTGACAGAAAAACCCAATTACTGATTAAGCCTCAATTAAGGAATTAAACACTAAACTACTACTAGATCAACGAAGCAGTCGACACAATTACAATAAAATTTTGCCACCGTGCTTGGGCGTCCTGATACTGAGTTTTTTATTGGGAAACTAATATAAAATCAGCCAAATGTTATAGGACATTGGACTCCTTTTTTAAAGACAACCAAAATTTTGCTTTTACAGAAATTTTTGATTGGTATTATTATCATAAATTAATTTAAAAATATTCTTTTCTTAGGGACGTAATTATCCTTACTTCAAATTTATTATTAATGCACGAACGATAAAATATGCTATAACTTATCATGCTCTCTGTGAGACAATTAATGCAGAGAGGTTATAATATTTTATAGTACACCAATACTACACATTTGAGTAAAACTAGTTTTTACGGATTTTATCGTGTATACTACGTCACGGGGCACTGAGATGATAGTTAAACACGACTACCTCCAGATTAAAATAAAAAATTAAAAAATTAAGGAATAGATATAAGCATATTACATATAAACATATACAGAATGAGACCTAATTGTAACTATTTAAGGATTGATTATTGTAAATATATTCAGTATCTACTCAGCAGTCTTGGCTTTCATTTCTCTCTCGTGCCACAACATTACATAATTATTAATTTTTGTTCCGATCTACATAGTTCGTCGAGAATATAAAATAAGGTAATATATGCAATAAAATCTAATATTATTAAGATGCAAGAGGTTTATATTAGGTAGTGGACTTTTGATAGGCTTTTTATTAACCTAAACATCACAGGTCAGTTTCAATACCATTTTGCCGTTAAAATTTAGATATATTATAATTACATGTGTTACGATTCCAATATATAACATAAAGTAAAATCTTATTAGACTATCACAAGTTCACTTACTCTGCTATGTCGCAGTATCCTGGATGTGGATTTTGCTTGTTACAAGTGAATACCCGTGCCATCTCTCGGCAACAACCTTTGTTCATAAGGTAACTAACAGAAGAAGACACATTAAACGCTTTAGGGTGTATTTAAATTGGGTCATATTCTCAAGAATAACATAAATGAAATAAAATATTTTTACATCTTCCACGTAAAAAATTAAATTTTCGTTGGTAAAATGTTTTTTTTTTTATATACGAAAAACTACTAACGTTTAAATAAAGGGATCCTCTGAATAGAGAAGAAACGGCAAAATATAAGCTCCACAACTATCCTTTTTCGTAATTTTTATAGTCCCACATCCCGAAAGAAAAATACGGAGCCCCTAGAGGATCATTAGATCACTTACAGACTTATTAGATTTGTCCGTCAATCCATTGTCCGTCCGTCCAACCGTTAAGCGGGCTACATACGACATGATATCGGTGACGGGGTGGGTAGGGGGATGCCTCCTAGATTGCCTCTAAATCGTGTCGTATGTAGGGCCATTCTAAGTCGTAGCCGATATCGCCTCCTTAATCGGCTGGCAGGAGCAAAATGCAGCCGATGCTTCCTAGATTGGGGCCCCGCCCCCTCCGTATTGCGTGTGTGTAGGCGCATCGGCCCGATTTCTTTTGGCAGTCGCTGCCAGCAGCCCTCGCGGAAGGACGTTAACGAAACAGTGATACTGAATGACTTTTTTTACATAACAAAATTTTTACAATATGTGAACGGAGTAGAAGCCTATGGCACTGATATTTTACAAAAAAATACAAAAAAAAATTGAATAAATAAATTAATTAAAATCCATCGAAATTCAAATCATATCCACCCTAGCCTGTGACCTTGCGAAGTCAAGAGTGCCTACCAAACTAATTGTTTTATTGCCGTTCATAAAGTAGGGTGTATGAAGTAAGTAAGGAGAAGGTAAAGCCTCTCCTCAACAACTAATCTATTTAACTTATTCCAACGTTAGTTTTTTTTAGTTAACCAGTGGTAGAGCCACGCGGCAGCTTTGCTGTCGCACGTACGGGCCGGCTCAAACCGGGGTGGTACCACGACCTCACAGAATACCGGCGTGAAGTGGAAGCTCTGCTTCCGCGTTTCGTCTGGTGAGTGCAGGTGGCCGGAGGCCCAAATCCCCCCCCCCCCATCAACATGGTAGCGGAATTAAATGATAGACTACCCCAGGAGGGTACCAGCACCTCTGGAGAATCCCTCGCTGAGCATCCACGACCATGTTTCTCAACTTCTGAGCGTGGGTGCTCAGGCTGCCCCGCGTATTCTGGGGGGGGGGGGAAAATTCCGCTCAAGACTAAAACTGCTCGGGGCAAACGGAGCAACAAGACCAAGGCGACCCCTGCCACGCTGTCCGTGAATTTTTGCAATATCAGGGGACTTCACTCTAACCTAAACGCCGTCCACTACCGTCTCCAGACGGCGAGGCCGGCTCTGCTCTTCCTGACCGAGATGCAGGTGTCCTCTCCGGCTGATGTCTCGTATCTCTCTTGCCCGGGGTACAAACTGGAACACTCCTTTGTGCCTCGGGCTGGAGTTTGCGTTTACGTCAGAGAGGACATCTGTTCTCGACGCCTCGGCAGACTTGAAGGTTCGGACCTGTCCATCCTTTGGCTACGCGTAGACAGCGACGACCATCCGCGCGTCTACGGGTGCCTCTATAGGTCCCATAGCGGTAATGCCGAAACAGACCGACTCTTCGACCACGTCCAAATGGCTGCAGATTCGTTGCTACAGCAGATCCCCTCCGCAGAGATCGTGATCCTCGGCGACTTTAACGCCCATCACGCCGAATGGCTCGGTTCACGTTTAACCGATCATGCGGGGAGATCTGTTCATAATTTTGCCTTGGCATATGGTCTGACACAACTGGTTACTTCGCCTACGCGGATTCCAGATGTGGAGGATCATGCACCTTCCCTGTTGGACCTTCTGCTGACCTCTCACCCGGACGGATATCAGATTTACGTCGACGCCCCTTTAGGCTCCTCGGACCATTGTCTTGTCTTCATTCTGCAGGTTGCCGCCGTGTTTGGCACTATAGGTCAGCCGATTGGGATGGGATGCGGTCTTTCTTTGCATCCTACCCTTGGGGGGGGGTTTGCTTCTCGCTGGACGAATCCCAACGTTGTTGCGGATTCTGTCGCTGATGCGGTACTTCAGGGTATGGAACCTTTTATTTCTTTCTCTGTGGTGCCCATTGGAGGCAAATCTCAGCCATGGTTTGGTCGCTCCTGTAAAATAGCACCATGCTATAAGCAGGAGTGCTACCAAGCCTGGGCTGACGCATCAGCGTCCAGGGATGTAAACACCAGCGCTCTAAAAAAGAAGTATAATTCCGCCTCTAGGTCCTTCAAAAGAGTCATTGCCAAGGCAAAGTCAGAGCACATAGGCAGAATTGGCGAGAGACTAGTTCGTCTTCCTTCTGGAACCCGTGCATTCTGGTCTCTCGCCAAGGCTGTCCAGGGGAATTTCTGTCAGCCATCTCTTCCATCTCTGCACAGGGAGGACGACTCACTGGCCCACACTGCAAAGGAGAAAGCCGATCTTCTAGGCTCTTTCTTTGCGTCTAACTCGACTCTCGATGACGGGGGGAGTACGCCGCCGACCATCCCGCGGTGTGAGTTCTCCATGTCGGAAGTGCAGTTCACTCAGCGCTCGGTTCGCAAAGCACTCCTCTCCCTGGACATCCATAAGTCGAGTGGGCCTGACGGAATCCCCCCAATTGTGCTGAGGACGTGTGCTCCGGAGTTGGCACCGGTTTTAACGCGTCTTTTTCGGTACTCCTACTCCCTAGGCGTAGTCCCAAAATCATAGAAGACGGCTTTCGTCCACCCGATCCCTAAAAAAGGCGACCGCTCAGACCCGTCCAACTACCGGCCTATCGCCATCACCTCCTTGTTCTCCAAAACAATGGAGTCCATTGTAAACTGCCAGCTCATGAGGTACCTTGAGGATCACCAGCTGATTAGTGACCGCTAATACGGTTTTCGCCGTGGTAGGTCAGCTGGTGATCTTCTGGTCTACCTAACTCACAGATGGGCGGAGGCAGTAGAGTCCAAGGGGGAGGCATTGGCCGTTAGTTTGGACATTGCGAAGGCCTTCGATCGGGTTTGGCACAAAGCGCTTCTTTCGAAGCTCCCTTCCTATGGGCTTCCCGAGAAATTGTGCGATTGGATCACCAGTTTTTCTTGCAGATCGGAGCATCAAGGTCGTTGTAGACGGTGCAAGCTCCGATTGCAAGCTTATTAATGCTGGTGTTCCACAGGGCTGCGTGCTATCGCCAACGCTGTTTCTTCTGCATATCATTGATATGTTGCAAACCCGTAGCATTCATTGCTATGCATATGACAGCACTGGTGATGCTCTTTACACCGGCCGAGCCAATATTTCTCGGGAAAACGTCTCTGAGTGCCGGGACAAATTTGTGTCTGAAGTCGAGTCTCTGCTGGACATAGTCTCGGATTGGGGGCGACTAAATCTAGTCCAGTTTAACCCCCAGAAGACACAAGTTTGCGCGTTAACCGCTAAAAAGAACCCCCTTGTCGTATCCCCTCAGTTTCAAGGCACTCCCCTTGTTGCCTCAGCCAGTATCGGAATCCTCGGCGTCGACATATCGAGTGACGTGCAGTTTCGTGGTCACTTGGAAGGGAACGCCAAATTGGCCTCTAAAAAGCTTGGCGTGCTCAGCAGAGCGGGACAGTATTTCATGCCGGCACACCGCCTGCAACTTTACAAGGCGCAGGTTCGGCCGCACATGGAATACTGTTCCCATCTCTGGGCTGGGGCTCCCCAGTACCAGCTTCTTCCACTTGACCGCATCCAGCGCAGAGCGGCTCGAATCGTCGACGACCGAGTGCTTTCCGATCGGCTCGATTCACTGGCGCTGCGAAGAGATGTTGCATCTCTTTGCGTATTTTATCGCATCTATCACGGGGAGTGCTCTGAGGAATTGTTCGGATTAATCCCAGCCGCCAAATTTCGTGAACGCACTACACGGCAAACGTCCCGATACCATCCACACCATCTGGATGCTTGGCGGTCCACCACTGTACGTTTCAAAAAGGAGTTTTCTTCCGCGTACAACCTCTCTGTGGAAATAATTTACCACCGGTGATTTTTCCGGACCGATACGACCTGGGGACCTTCAAGAAAAGAGCTTACTCCTTTCTAAAGGGCCGGAAACGCACCTGCAATTCCCCTGGTGTTGCGGTTGATCATGTGCGGCGGTAGTCACTTAACATCAGGTGAGCCACATGCTCCTTTGCCCCCTCTTCTATAAAAAAAAAACGCTATCAACACAAGACCACACTCAGATCTCTTACGTGCCTTCATCCTCTCATCAAAAACCAACTCCTACTCCTTCACCATTTCCACATCAACAAACAAGCTATATAGAAGGGAGTATGTCCGAAATTAAAGGTTTCTTTATGTTTAAAAAAAAGATATAAGCTATTTTATTTTTTGATAGTTTTAATCCATAAATAAAGATTACATTAAAAAAAGTATACATATTATTATACAAAAGTATTTTATTTCTTTGTTTGTTGTGTGGATTACATAACCCGATTTTGTTATTTCTTTGTTTGTTGTGTGTAGTACATAACCCGATTTTGACCAAAGCAGAAATGAACAAAGAGAAGAAATAACTAAATAGTATAGGTAGGAGAAATTTATGTTTTTATATAAGTTGCGAAATCATAAATATAGAAAAATTCTAGAAGGTTGTAAAAACTGTCTTCATCTATCCGGAGAAAATTAATCATGTCTTTGGATTACAGACCATTTAGTACGTTTATGTGGCTTCATTTTTGTCTCTTTTGGGTCCATTTTTCACCCAGCAACTTCTCTTTTTCTATTTTCGAATAAATTAACGAGAGGGCTAATTCCAAACCAACACGTTGGTGTTTTAAGAGAGTCGGAGGCATTTTGAAGAACTATACCGCATATGCGTTCCGCTCCAAGTCCAAACGCGTATTGCTAGGCAGGCCCGTGTGTAGGGTCTGCCTCGATAAAAGCCTCGATTTCTTTCCACCCTAGATCGCCACCGATATCGTCTCGTATGTAGCCCGCTTTATTTACAGCGAGCGTTAACCATCTGAGCTACCACGGCTATACCACATAACATTGCAACAAAATAAAAATTGTAAATATAACCCGGATATATTTTCAAATATTACAAACATACAACAGTTTTCTAAATGGTCATACATCTAGCATTTTATCCAAAAAATAATTCCCAAGTTTCTTTTTAATTGGTAATTTGCAATTAGATCTACCTTGCCTTAGCCAATCTATTTCTTTAAAAAGCTTTGGTATTAAATATTTTGTACATCTTTTACCATATATTTTGTACATCTTACCATTTTATTTCATTTATATGTCGGATTTCGACGTTCATTACAGATATTAAAATAAGCAGAACCATGAACTCCGTCAGAGTCATCAGTTCTGCTATTAAGTTTATCCATGACAAACACACCACAATAAAATAGCACTTCAAGGGGCATGCATATCCTTTGCCCCTTTTAATTTATATTTAAATTTCTTAAATTGTGTGTAAAGTGTGATAATCAATCAAATGGTTCTTTCATTCTTTTCTTCTTTCTTCTTGACTTATTATCTCTATAGTATAGTAGTATACTTTATTACACACAAATATAATAGAGTCCACAGTAATAACTGATTAACAGAAATAATAGCACAGTCTACTTATTTAAGGTTTAAATTAGAAAACAATGACTGCTGATTATTAAACAATTATTAATCAGTTGAAACTCGAATGCAATAATAATAAGATATTCAAAGTGACCATATTTAAAATAATTATGATTGAGCTTTTAATATATAATTTTAATATATAAATATTTAATAATGTAATTAGTATTTTACTATTAGTTATTTTAAATGGAATAATTAAATTTCAAATATTACTGGGTAATAATGCATTAATTCATTAATTAAGATTTCATTTAAAGACCGAAGCGCGTTCGGCGACATGTAATATGTTATATAGATCAAATTTAGTATACAATAATATCACTCTATGTAGTCTATGATATGAATTTATTTTTTAGTTGTTAGGAGTTGTTACAAAATCAATTACTAATATTGGTAAAATCAAAAACAAAATATATTTGCATGTCTACAACCACAATCGAAGTATTTAAGGCACAATATTATTTTAGTAATAAAACTTATTTCGAAGGATTAAAATTTTAAAGCGTAAAATCTGTCTCCAAAGAAAAAAAACTAATAAAAACAAATGTTTGAGCTTCTACAAATATTACTAAATTGTTATTAAAGTTTTTATTCCTTATCTAATCAAATTAAACAAAAGAACGATAAATGTAACAGTGATTAGAAAATTTGAGGACCTAACTATCACAAAAATTATACTTAATAAACTCACATTAATGCCTTTTAAATTAATTAACAGACAACTCTTATTATACAATAAGTAATTTTGTTCTTCTTAAAAATCAAATCAGTCTTAGGAACATTTTTCGATTATTACAAGGATTGATAAAACTCTTGGTAATGCAATAAAATAGCATTGGTATCACATAGACTTATTAAATCCTTATATAAATCATTTGAAATGGGTAGACAAATCAGATGACAAATCATAAGCGGGCATGAGTTCATTTTAATTCTGAGGGCTAATATTTGTTTTATTATGTGATGACTGATGAGGTACGTTTTGTAGTATCTAGTGTTATTTCTCTCTCTCTCTCTCTTTCTCTCTCTCTCAGGACATGCTTAAACTTCCTTTATTTTTGAGAAAATTTTATTTTATTTAGAAAAGGACTTTATTGTCGTTTGTATCGTGAATTCATTTTTTAAAAGATGTTACTTGAGAGTTAAATTTGTAAAAATTAGCCTGTTTCATTTCATTAACAGTAAATTTATTTTGAATTTTCGCATTCATTATTATTTAGTATAATTAATCAGGTGTATATAGTGTTTTATTTTTCATATTTTTTTATGCAAGCATGCATTGAGTCACACTCGCTTTGTATATGTCCTGTCTGTAATAATCGGTGAATAATTTCTAAGTGTAATGTACGTGAAACAGGTAGTTACATCGAAAAACATGCCTATTTCTAATCAGGCTAGAACAACTGTCGGAGTTCGAAAAATGAATTATTATTAGATTATGTCTCTACAAGATTCCGCTTCAAAAAAATTATAAAAGCAACTTGCGATTTGAATTTGCCATAAGAATAATAACCCAATAACGTCGTGATATTAAATTATATGCTGGGTATTTTCTTTTATAACGGAAAATACTCACATTTGATTGAGGCAGACTTAGTACCATCTCCAAGTCAAATACAGCTACAGTTTTTGATTTTGGGTCTGCTGAATCTTTTTCCTTGTTCTTTATTTCTCTAACAATATTCTTATTTTAATATGACTTTCATATTGCTGCTGGAGCTGGAGTTTAGCTTCTTCCGTTGCATTTTTATATTCACTGCATATTTTACAAATATATTTTTTCGGTCTAAAAAAAGGAAGGTTAAATTGCATACTAAATATTTGAATATAGTGGTATTCGCTTCCAACTTTCATATTTTGAATGTTTTCATTTCCTGAAACCCAGACTTTATATAGCTGGTGCATTTTAAAAATATTTAAGTCCTGTGATAAATATTGTCGGATTGTTTTTTGCCGTAAATAGTGAGAGTCAAGACAAGGGAATGATTTTATATGTTGTATAACACTTTGCTCGGTGCCATTTGTTGTTCTATGAGGTCGGTTTGCGTGATTACCCCGTAGGTCTGTTATTTTTTTACCATTATTACACTTATCAATGGACGTGTAAACAGTTCTCTCACGTTGTTTTACAAACTTTGCTTTTTGTGGCGTATCCTACATTATTCTTTATTAGCAAATAATGTATCAAAGTTCAATATCTTACCTGTTGTCTCTGAACTTTAATAACTTTAAGTTCTGTAATTTCTGTGTTATTCAAAATAAAATGCCACTGAATCGCAAGAAAGCTTGTAGCCCTAAAATACTTAAATTAGTTAAGTCTATCTTCATGTTAAATAGTTTAAAAGCACTTCAGCATTCAGCAGCAGTTTTTGTGGCTGTACGCCTATATTTCGAAGTTTCTTTTTTCTTACTTTTGTCTACGTGTCTACGTTTCTTTGACTTTTTCTAAGCTTGTGGTCACCCTTAGTCACTAATAATAGCTGAAACACAGCTGCTTCTATTTCCGGAACTACGACTATATTATTTTCTGAGGTGATGGGAGGAGCTGGAAGGTTAATCATATTAGCTGAAATAACAGATGTAGAGCCACATGAAAGAAGTGGAGCAGTAATTGTTTCTTCATGTTAGTTATTGGATAATAAATCTAGGACAATTTCATTTATTATTTAATATTATTTCGTGAACAGCTGACAGCTGTTTACGAAATAATATTAAATAATAAAAACAGCTGACAGTATCCAACATACATGTATACGCTCTAAGCTTACAGCATACACTGGCAAGTGGCGAGTCATACGCCGCGAGTGATCGCAAATATCACTCTGCCCCTACGTCCCGCACCAACGTATCACGTTTACTCGTGATATTATGGGTATGTTACAAAATATAACCAGTGTACTGTCCAAAGAAAATGACGTCATGAATCGACGCCATACTGGTGACAGGTTCTAAAACATAGGACAGTATTTGATGTTATATACATATTTGCGCCATATTGGAAAAGTGTTGGCGATTTTATACGTGGTAGAGCCATGCTGCAGTTATATTAGATGTATAGTTGTAGCACGAATGGGTCGGCTCGACCGGGGAAGGACCACGCTCTCACAGAATACCAGCGTGAAATAGTAGCTTAATGCTGCTGTATTTCGTATGGTGAGTGTAGAGAACCGGCGACCCATTTTACTGGAAACGAGGCATTCCATCTTAGTCCTCAGAAGTTACAACACATCTGCATTTTGATTCTTAATCGAGGATAGATGTAGACGTGTATGGGCCACAGCTTCCACTTACCATCAGGTGGACTGTATGCTCGATTGTCACCCTATTCTATAAAAAAAAAAGATTATTTTGTCATTTTTTGCTCCAAAAATCATTATATCCTCCTAGTGGAAAAACCAGCAACCATTTTATAATTTTTTTTGTATTCGAATAAGTAACAACAAATTCTGGTATGCTTCATTCAGCGTACACACAATTTTTTTTTATAGAAGAGTGGCAAAACGAGCATGCGGTTCACCTGATGTTAAGTGACTACTGCCACCCATGATCAACCGCAACACCAGGGGAATTGCAGGTGCGTCGCCGGCCCTTTAGAAAGGAGTAAGCTCTTTTCTTGAAGGTCCCCAGGTCGTATCAGTCCGGAAAAATCGCCGATGGTAAACTATTCCACAGAGAGGTGGACAGTGGTGGACCGCCAAGCATCCAGATGGTGTGGATAGTATCGGGACGTTTACCGCGTAGTGTGTTCACGAAACTTGGCGGCTGGGATTAATTCGAACAATTCCTCAGAGCACTCTCCATGGTATATGCGAAAGAAAATGCAAAGATATGCAACATCTTTTCGCAGTACCAGTGAATCGAGCCGATCGGAAAGCACTCGGTCATCGACGATTCGAGCCGCTCTGCGCTGGATGCGGTCAAGTGGAAGGAGCTGGTACTGGGGAGCCCCAGCCCAGAGATACGAACAGTATTCCATGTGCGGCCGAACCTGCGCCTTATAAAGTTGCAGGCGGTGTGCCGGCATGAAATACTGTCCCGCTCTGCTGAGCACGCCAAGCTTTTTAGAGGCCAATTTGGCCTTCTCTTCCAAGTGACCACGAAACTTCACGTCACTCGATATGTCGCCGCCGAGGATTCCGATACTGGCTGAGGCAACAAGGGGAGTTCCTTGAAACTGAGGTGATACGACAAAGGGGGTTCTTTTTAAGCGGTTAACGCGCAAACTTGTGTCTTCTGGGGGTTAAACTGGACTAGATTTAGTCGCCCCCAATCCGAGACTATGTCCAGCAAAGACTCGACTTCAGATACAAGTTTGTCCCGGCACTCGGAGACGTTTTTCCCGAGAAATATTGGCACGGCCGGTGTAAAGAGCATCACCAGTGCTGTCATCTGCATAGCAATGAATGCTACGGGTTTGCAACATATCATTGATATGCAGAAGAAACAGCGTTGGCGATAGCACGCAGCCTTGTGGAACACCAGTATTAATAGGCTTGTAATCGGAGCTTGCACCGTCTACAACGACCTTGATGCTCCGATCTGCAAGAAAGCTGGTGATCCAATCGCAGAATTTCTCGGGAAGCCCATAGGAAGGGAGCTTCGAAAGAAGCGATTTGTGCCAAACCCGATCGAAGGCCTTTGCTATGTCTAAACTAACGTCCAATGCCACCCCCTTGGACTCTACTGCCTGCGCCCATCTATGAGTTAAGTAGGCCAGAAGATCACCAGCTGATCGACCACGGCGAAAACCGTATTGGCGATCACTAATCAGCTGATGATCCTCAAGGTACCTTATGAGCTGGCAGTTTAAAATGGACTCCATTGTTTTGGAGAACAAGGAGGTGATGGCGAGAGGCCGGTAGTTGGACGGGTCTGAGCGGTCGCCTTTTTTAGGGATCGGGTGGACGAAAGCCGTCTTCCATGATTTTGGGACTACGCCTATGGAGTAGGAGTGCCGTAAAAGACGTGTTAAAACCGGTGCCAACTCCGGAGCACACGTCCTCAGCACAATTGTGGGGATTCCGTCAGGCCCACTCGACTTGTGGATGTCCAGGGAGAGGAGTGCTTTGCGAACCGAGCGCTGTGTGAAGTGCACTTCCGGCATGGAGCACTCACATCGCGCGATGGTCGGCGGCGTACTCCCCCGTCATCGAGAGTCGAGTTGGATGCAAATAAAGAGCCTAGCGTGCTTTCTCCTTTGCGGTATGGGCCAGTGAGTCGTCCTCCCTGTGCAGAGATGGAAGAGATGGCTGACAGAAATTCCCCTGGACAGCCTTGGCGAGAGACCAGAATGCACTGGTTCCAGAAAGAATGCGAACTAGTTTCTCGACAATTCTGCCTATGTGCTCTGACTTTGCATTGGCAATGACTCTTTTGAAGGACCTAGAGGCGGAATTATACTTCTTTTTTAGAGCGCTGGTGTTTACATACTGGGACGTTGATGCGTCAGCCCAGGCTTGGTAGCACTCCTGCTTATAGCATGATGCTACTTTACAGGAGCGACCAAACCATGGATGAGATTTGCCTCCAATGGGCATCACAGAAGAAGGAATAAAAAGTTCCATACCCTGAAGTACCACATCAGCGACAGAATCCGCAACAACGTTGGGATCGTCTCGCGAGAAGCAAACCCGCCCCCAAGGGTAGGATGCAAAGAAATACCGCATCCCATCCCAAATAAAAATTGTTTTGATATGGGCGGATATCCGACACAATATGACGGCGGCACGCCAGTACAATATTGCGTCAATTGATGACGTCATTTGTATTCGGCAGTATACTGGAAACGTTTCAAAACATACCCTATATAATTTTTTAGGCTTTATTATTACTTTATTTTATTATTACTTACTTGGTCAACATGTATTTTTTTTCGAACGAAACAGCGCAGTAATCGTTCTTATTTTATATAATTTTTGTCGTTGTAAGTAGACATAATGATTCAACTATTTAGTAATTTGTGGATGATTATCATAATCTCGTGTAATTAAGTAGCGAAGAAAAAGAAAAAAGCGGATAAAGACATTATATCCGCTTTTTTACCACAATTATTTATGTTATTTGTATATATAACTTATGGTACATAGAAATATGTTATAACGTTTAAACAAACATCAACATTTTTGCGTATATTCACTTATTCCGTTATTGACTAATTTAAAAATCTGAACTGTCAAACGATGTAAATTATGTTTTCTAGCATAAAACTGCCAGAATTAATGATAAAAATATAAAAAATGTGCATATGTAACTTTAGTCGCACATACTGATCATATTGATAACTAAAATTCAAAGTAATACTAAGTATGCCTTTTCCCATGAGGGCACGATACGTTTTTATTTATATTCACCGATTTCTCGGGAATTAATATTGTTGCGCGCTATAATTAGCGCCTGGTATGTGGCAGCTGATTATTAGCGCCATCTGGTATCAAGCAGCAGAAATAGAGCGACCGCTTGGAATTTACCATGTGAATGCGACTGCATGGGAATTTTATGGGGATTGAAGGGTTAATTAATAATACTAGTTTTGCAACATAACTGTGATATACAGAAGAAATAGCTTATGTGATAGCACCAGCATTAATAGACTGGTAGTCAAAACACGTTCCGTCTACTACTTACATTATTTCTCAGGACGCCCATTGAAAGAAATCTTCGAAAGGAGCGCTTTATTCCCAACGATCCTTGATTATACTAGAACCAATTACCAAGGAAGGTCTTTTCTTAAATTCCACTGCTTTCCCGCAACTATGAGTTAGGTAAACTCTTAAAGTTTTGACTACCAGTCTATTAATGCTGGTGCTATCACATACGCTGTTTCTTCTGTACAACAAAGTTATGTTGCAAAACTAGTTTTTTGTAATTTCCCATGCAGTCGCATGCATCTGGCTAATTCCGAGCGGGCGCATGCGACCGCACCCACCCACAGCACTTAAAACCATTAAAACTTATATTTAGAGACTACTTTTCTATGAAAAAGTTTGGCATTATAAAATGCATTACAAAATTTTCTATCCTGTGGTCTAAACAAAAGTTAGGTTTTACTTCATTGCTAAAAGATTTTATTGTATTTTGATAACAAAAAAAAAACATACCAAGCGGATGTCGGCAGTGTGGAAATCACAATTATTTCTATATATTACTCGAAATTATTTACGTAAAAAGATAAATTATATCTCATCGACCCTTAACAGGTCGTTTCTCCATCTAGGGGTGCCGCCCTAAATTTTGCTTGCCGGTACGAGGCTGCCACATGAGAAGCTTTATTTAAGTGCATGACGATGACGATAATGGTGATAATAATCATTACAAAAGGAAGTTAATTATATTGGTATTTTAACGAATTAACTCAAGATCCCTTTTACTACTAACGGGCATACCATAACTCAGGGGTGATAACATATCTGTTTTTTAGGTACGAGGTATCCACAGACTGCAGCATTCTTTTACGTGTAGCGGCATTGTAAGAAAATTAACTAACACATCAACTATCTGTAACTATTTAAGCGGAGAAGTGTTTTTTTTTTCACTTTGTAGTTATAAGGACGATGATAATGATGTCATCAAAATACATTTTAAATGTCAAAAAGTGTGGATAAAAATTATATAAGAATGCGTTTGCTGTGTTTATAGTAATTCAACAATCTGCAAATTTCTAACTTCAAATTACCAGACGTCTCTTTCGCAAGCGCTGTTTGCGGGCTATTATTTTGAAATATAAATTGCTTTTCTAGCACCTACTGGTGCTTTAGTTGATTATTGCTTTGTTTTGATTACTACATATATTTTTAACCTATTAATGTAGTTAAAACTTATTAAATGTAATATAAGCTTTAACTAAATGTAATTTTAGTAAAATATAGTTCACAGCGCTATATCATATCGTCTTCGTCTCCTCAGATGTCCCAAGAAGCTGTTTGAGATTATGCTTTCGCAGAAAAGAAAGAGTTGTAGCTACTACGGGAGCTGTAATTCCATCCCCAAGTTTGAGTTCGTCCAGCGTTTTCTTCACTTGGTTGATTTAGGTTTCAGCTTCCGACAGATTCTTTAACGGAATAATTAATATAATGTCAGTCCCCTCGAAAGTCATGTCCATATAAATTTTATCTGTTTTAGATGTCACGAGGTTTTTGTCATATAAAACGATGAATATCTGCAAATGGGACTCCGTAAGAATATTTACTACACCATATCTTTCCGTGAGTGTAGTAAGAAGCCATAGAGGGAAAAAACCAAGATGGGATAAAGATATGGTTCGACAACCGCAGCTTACCCCGTTTGCCAAGTGTCACAACTGACAAATATGAAGTTATAAATATGGAGAATGCTGTGTGCCGGAGTGGACTTAGATAGGCTATTATTAATAGATAACTGATGAGAAGAATGAAAGTTTTTATTGATCTATGAATGTTAATTAATTAAGTAAAAATGATAACTAGAGTGATAAAAAAGTTTTACACTAATCATGTTTTGATAATTTGATCATTGTTTTAAGCCTATCGAAGGTAATGGTTGATGCCTGATCCACTAACGCTTATTCATAAGACTTTTTTTGTCCAAAATGGAGACCCGGAATTTTTTTCTTAACAGACAAATTAATTTCATTAGGTTACTAGCTGTGTCCGCGACTTCTTTCGTTTGGAATCAGTACTTTTTCTGTTATGAGAATGCCTACAGTGATATCCTTGTTTATATATATGAACAAGGATATCACTAATGATAAATATACCGCGTTTTCGGTTCCGTTATTTGGTAAAGCGTGGGTAATGGATAGGTCGTGGAAACTATGCCAAATATGAGACAATCAATGGAGAGGTCTACGTGCAGCAGCGGACTTTAAAATTCTGTAACGGATATTGGATAAAAGTGAGAAACTTATATTTGCTGGTTCAATACAAACATTTCGTTGAAAGCAGCAAGCAAAGTAATTATTTACATGTGTTTTTCATATCTCGCTTATAATCAAACATTACGGTGCTTGAAAATACTTATAGCGACATCTATATAACATTATATTAGTTAATTTATTATTACAGCAAAATAAAAATTAAATGATATTTAGAAAAGAACGGCTAGGAATAATATAACATGAACCAAAAATCGGGTCACGTAATTTTTCAATTTCACGACAATGTAAATTTGAAACTTTTTGGAACTACAAAGGGGAAGTATCATATGCCTACTGCCATGCTCCTATGATAATCACCGGAATAAAAAACAATTTAATAGCTCTTTTGAAATAGGCGGTAAAGAAACAAATTATAAGCGAACCCACTTTTTAAAATACAATTTACGTATGTAGCGGTTTGAGAATATTTATTACCCTATATCCGTCTCCTGGGTGTTGTAAATGCCGACAGAGGGAAAGAAATCAGGAGATGAGTAAGCAGCGTCTTTCTAATGACAACTGATAATAAAGCAGCTAAATCGCCTGCCAGACGTGTCAACTATAGCAAATGAGTCTTATGATATATTTTATAGGGGAAACCCACGTCCTTTTAATAGGCTGTTACGGTAACAGAAATTACAGGATCCCAAGCAAATGGTAGCATCCATAATGATTTCTCATATTTACGCGAACATTAAAATTAAACTAGTTTTACCGATTCTGTCGCGTATTTAAATTTATGTTAGGCCATCTACTTGCTTATAAATCTCCTCCTTCTACGATAGGTATCCAGATATAAGGTAATGTCTGAGTAATATTGCTTCTTAAACGGGCATGCTGTTTAATTCCAGCCTTTTTGTTACGATTGAGATGTAGTCTTAAACAGGTAAGCATGTTAACAGCGACTGCACATCAAAACTTGACCATAGTTTTATTGTCTGCCAGATGTAGATCTTTAATCTCGCTGACAAAATGGTAGGAATAATTTGTGCTCGTATCATAATTGGTAAGAATCTATGTTCTTTCGCGAGGATTTATTGGTCTGTAAAATATGGTTAATATCACAGACTACAAACTGCAGACCTGCATAGCCGTCGAGTGTAGAGTTAGCGTAAATGTAAGGAATCTATATCCTAACAGTTGGATCAAAAATTACATTAGTAAAAAAATTATATTAGCTATATTTGTCAATAAAGCTGTGTTTTTTGAACCAAAAATTTTAGCTACCTAAGCTCAAAGTAAACGTACTTCCTTACTTATATTTTATGTTACATAAATCTTAAAAGAATAAAACTATTAATTCTGTTTCAAGAGACGTAAATCTTGTACGCCAAAAGGATTTGCTAAAGCGTACAGCCAAGCCCTCATATATTATTCAGTCTGCATCTCAGAGGGTGAATGAATTTTTCCCTATTCAGTGGCTACTTGATACTAAGAAAATTGAAAAAGTTTCAAATTAACATAAATAGCATTAGGGTTAAAGGACATTCTTCACTTACCAATAAAAGCAAAGACACCACATAGAGGAAGCTTGCATTAGGATATTGATAGTTATAATCAGAAATATTAAACGTAATAGTTTCATCAATGTGTAGTGTTGGTGTAAACAATATAAGTATAAGAAATTAGAAATTCAGAAATGTTACACATTCATAATGTGTACGTTATTTTATCATTATCATCGTCATCATCATTACGGCCCTTTACATGTACACTACTGAACATAGGCCTTCCCCAAAGAACGCCACAAATCACGGTCCTGAGTCACGTTATTGAAATAGGTACAATATTTATTTTGTTTATTATTAAACACTATTTAAAAAATATTATCTAAACACCAACCTCTCATGTATGCAGTACACTGCTCCTGTATTCAAAAATGCCGTACCCGAAAATACACAGACTCAAATGTCTGACAATAGCGAGCCGAATTCCAATGCGGCGCTCTGCGACCTTCCCAAGTGTGGTGACTTCCCTGCTAGATAGATAAAAAAAGTGGAGATAAAAGGCCAATGGTTGGACCCGGTATATGGCGTTGTTATCGAAGTCCAGAAATCAACCGTGAGAAGCCGAGGCGGACATCTAGCAAGTTTTGAATTTTGCTTATGTCACATAGGCGACTGTTTGATTACGGAAACATACAGCGTGTAAAAACTCCGTGATACGTGGTCCATTATATCTTTAGTTGGTGTGACGAATTAAAGTTACATACATATCAAGTGATGGTAATTTAAACAAGTTGAAACACTAGAGAGGCACCTTCAGTGACATTTTCAGAGATATGCGTTGAGGACTTTTAAATACAGCAGACCACAGCTAAGCCCGGAAGCGCAACGAATGTACCCGTGAAATATATAAACTTATTTGTTTTATTGAAATTTCCAACGTAAGATAGAAATATAGTACTTATCCATATTTTGTAAAGAATTCATTCGGTGATTTTCTAGCTGTTACTCTTGAAACTTTTAGAAGAGCCATGGCATCGTAGCTAGTAGTCACAAACATATCCTAGACTAACAGTAGTTTGTTAATCAAGTTCGGATAAAAATGGAACGACGCACTGGTATTGTGTATATTTACACGAATCATTACATGCCGCTTTCGAAGCACCATAGCTCGAGTTGTTAAGACCCCATAAATATCTAGAAACTTAACTTATACTAATAATATTATTGTAGTTCTTGAGTTAAGTACTAGCTTAGGTCTGAATAATGCCACTGCCACTCATCAACTTCTAGGTTACTTAGAAACTTGAAATTTGCGTCAATGCGGATCGTTAGGCCTAATCAAATTAAAAAAATTGAAAAATAGAAATTACCGATATTTGTAGTTAACAGTTATTGGTGCGCTTATTTCCAATAACTGAACTTTAAAATAACCACACTACTAAATTTGTAGATATTTTATTTTTATAGTTCAAATTAATGAAGGAAAACTGTGAAGCATAAACGCAAGAATAAACTTTATATTTCAATTATATAAATTAGTAAAACGATAGAATTTTTTTGAAATAATGATGTGTCATATTGTTATAATATAAAAAGGGGACAAAGTTCGAGAAGTTCAAGCAACACTCGATGTTATATCCAAAGAAATTGCTTAAGTCGTAGGTTCTACAGGAGTCTATAACGTTCTATGAACTACTCTGTAGTAGTACTACTACAGAACTTGGCGCCCATTCGGATCTCAAATATTTTATCGGCACGGACGGATACTTCGTACGTCACTTGTACCGAACTTTGTCTCCTTTTTATACTCGTATATCTTTCTGGTGGGATATGTAATTTATTTACCCCTCTTACTGATAAACTACTATAATTTTTTTATTTGATATATGTTGAATATGCTGTATTGATAGAGATAAGAATCTAAGTTCTAGTTTGTACAAACGTGTTTTTTCAACTTTGATACTTCCAAGGATTCCAGAGATCATTTTGACAAGAAAATATTTCACGAATCAAATAATTTTTTTATATGCTGGTTTTTTATCGTTTGTTGTGTACGAAAAATATGATGCAGATTATCAAAAATGTGTAAAAACATTTCATAATATAATACGTGACAATATCATCATGACAGCCCTTCACAAGTTCACTGCTGAACATAGGCCTCCCCGAAGGAATGCCACTAAGCACGGTCCTGAGCCAACTGCATCCATCGACTTCCTGCATATCTTAACAGGTCGTCACTCCATCTAGTGTCGCCCTACACTACGCCTACATGTACGAGGCTGCCACTTGAGAACCTGTTTTCCCCATCGGTAGTCGGTTCTTCCAGCTATATGGCCGACTAATTACCACTTCAGCTTACTAATCTAGAGCATCAGTGTGGAGGGCGAAGTCGAAGCTTAAATGTTCATTGATTGCGGTTAAATCATTATTGACAAAGTTACGGCAAATTGTTTACATTAAAGCCCGGAAACATTTTGATATGCGAGATTGCTGGACTCAGGATGGTGTAATCGTGGTGAAAGCTGCTGATGGATCAGGCATAAAATCACTTCCTTAGACAAGCTGAACTCTTTAAAGCAGATATAACCCAAAACGGCAGCTGTGCCCTTGGTTGATGGCAAGACCGCATCGAACTCTCTTTCGAAACTTCGTAAGCGATGAGAATTGAAGTTTGTAGTTTCGTGTGTTAACGTTTCATTACGTTAATATAAAATCTCACAATTGTTTTTTAAAATTTAAAATGTACGTAATTTTATTTTGCCTTATTTCTAGCAAAAGTAAATCCAAACTGGTTTCTGTGTTCACTACTAAACGTTGTATACGTTATATTTTTAAAATAATTATATCCTCTTTCTTTGTTCTTATAACATGCATATTATCGTATTTATAATCACAAAGATAATAATCGCTATTTAATCCATCGAACTAAAATGTACATTATATTATAAAGAATAAAATATAAAGAATAATTATAATTGTAATAATTTCTTTTCTAGTTAGTGTAATACCAATTTGTCGTTTGATAACTTAAGAGTAATATTTCGTTCGATAACCTAGTAAACGTAGTGTTATAATTTATAGTCTATACACGTTGTGCACCGATTAACTTTATGAAATAATTTTGTTTGTATTTTTTTTTCATCTCATTCTGTTGTAAACTCTGTTTTTTATAGAATATTTTTTTTAATTCATTTTGCTTGTTATTTGGTACATCAGTCATTTAATGTGCGTATACACTGACCTCTATATATACAAGCGCGTACTTGTATATATAGAGGTCAGAGTGAGTATAATATTAGCTGGCGGGTGGTGCAGAGATGATAGTAAGCCTTGGTTTACATCCTAAGTTAGGTACGTTTTATAATAATTAAATTAGTTTTATATATTTAATATTGTATAACTATATAACATAATTTTTTTTATTAACACTGATGATGATTCTTTTTTCTGTCAACAAAACATCTACATATATTGACGATAGTTTTTGTTCCATAACTGAAACCTTCCTCAAACCTCCTAAAGCGTCACCTAAAATCCTTCACATGCGTTTTTTGAGTCGTATGAATGTAAGTTAGTTAGTTAGTTAAGTAATATAAGTGAGAAGTTGTATCAGGATGCTTCTAAAATAACCCGAGACATTATGATAGCCGCTCCCACGGTAGACGAAATATATAACGCATTTAATAACATATTAATTGATCTTTATAATATGCACGCTTCTATAAAAAAATTAAAGCTACAGTGGCTGCCTTCACCTCGACAGAGGTCCGCATTGTAATGAGGCGTAGAGACCGGACCTTTCAGAAGTATAGAAAAGTGCGGTGTGAGGAAAATTGGTCCACATTTAAAACTGCATAAAATCGATGTAACCAGATGATACACAACGCAAAGCGCCGATATATTTTTAGCGACATCATATCCTCTTCACCCGCGGACATCTGGAAGTTTCTTGAAACCATTGGTATTTACAAAAAGTCCCATACTGAGTTTCAAGGGGCAATTGGTTTGGAATCGACACTTCTCTTCACACACACACCTTTGGATCACCCAACCAAGTGTCGAACTGTTAGTCAGTTAATGGGTTTACCTCGTCCTAATATCGCTCCTTTTCGCTTCTGTTCAATAGCGATGAATGAGATATGAAAGGTAAAACCCTCCATTAAATCAAATGATATAGGTTGTGACAATATCAGTCGACGTATGCATAAAGTCGGTGTTTCTTCATTGAGTCGAACAGGGATTTCAGTCTGTAGGAAAGCAAGCTCAAACCGCTTTCGGCGTTAATCCTATACAAACTAGCCCTCGCCTCTATGTCTACATAAAGATCAAGGGGCGTTAGGCACAGAAGTGTATTAAGAACCGCTCCAGGCGCTGACTTCATCGCTCCAGTTGTCATGAAAAGCGTAAGGTTTCATGCCACAAAAATTATTGTAAGGTAACAAAGTTAATACGAGTCAGTGAAATCTGCAACTATGATAATATTAACGGAACTATTCAGTCGCCTTTTTTCAAATCTAAGCAAGTTAATTTTACAAAAATCGTATCGTATCGAAAAATAAGTGCCACTTATCAGAATATAAAGATAATTAAAATTAATCAAGGTTAAAACAAATCAAAAATTGTTCCCATATGCAATTTTCCTTTAAAAACTGGTAAAATTATCTAGAAGAAATATTTTTTATTTATGTAAGAGTCTGGAAGGGACACCCTAGATGAAAGTTTATTGACCAAATTGGCGGTATATTGAAGATGGGACAGATTAAGAGGAGAGATAGTACGAATGTCACATTTTCTCATTGAATTTCAAGGAGAAAAATATGACTATGAATACTATGAATATGTTGTTCCCAAATATTCGCAGTCAGGAATAACATTAAAAAAAAAACTTTATTCAATTTAACTCCTAATTTTTATAACTTAAAATAGGAATATGAAAAAATATTAGAACAGTTAACAAGTGTTATTCTTATAGAGTAATTATATCTAATAGTCAGTGTTAAAAAAAGGAATATTATATTTCAGAAAAATAATTCTTAGAATCAGGCGTTACTTTGCGGAAATCCATTATAATAAAAAATAAAAATATAAATTTCTTCGCAACCTTCCTTCAAACAAATACAATGATGTGTCTTACCTGGATTGAAGAACACGTCCCGCCCTCCCTCAATTGTATGCACTAACTCCGTTACCACTAATCCCAGCACTACTACTCCCAACACCACTATTCCAGGCAAGACACACCATCGACGATAATACGACACGTGTTTCGCCTCTACACGAGGCATCTTCAGGTAATGTAGACTCTACGGCGGCTGACCGCTAAGTGACATTCAATGGAGGGAGGGCGGGAGGTGCTCTTCAATCCAGGTAAGACACACCATTGTATTTGTTTGGCGGAAGGTTACGAAGAAATTTATATTTTTATTTTTTATTAAAATAATTCTGCCGCCTTTTCGCCCATGAGTCGATTTCTATGAGGTTCGTATTTAAGGCCAGCTGCACTGAACAATTGCTCACTGGGTACGCTGGCCGGTGAAGCGCTCATATAATTGTAGGCCAGACTTGTCAACTTTTCATATTACAACTTAGATTTACATCAGTCGAGAGCCTTCGTTTTCGCTTGAGGAATCTAGAATTCCTGCCAGGTTTTTAAACGTGGTAGAGCCACACTGCAGCTATTATGTTTGTAGCATGAATGGGTCGGCTCGACCGGGGAAGGAACACGCTCTCACAGAATACCAGCGTAAAATATCAGCTTAACGCTGCTGTGTTTCGTATGGTGAGTGTAGAGACCCGGAGACCTGTTTTACTGGAATCGAGGCACTCCATCTTAGTCCTCTAGAGTGACAACGTATCTCCATTTTGATTCTTAAGCGAGGTTAAATATAGACGTCTATGGGCCACAGCATCCACTTACTATTAGATGGACTGTATGCTCGTTTGTCACCCTTATTCTATAAACAAAGCGGCCCAGTGCTAGTCGGACTCGCCCATGAAGTGTTCCGTAGTAACATAATATAAAAGTTCTTGTAGTTGGTTGTAACTTTGATCGATGTTTTAATAATAGTGTATTTTTTAAATTAAGTTATTGATAAGTAAACATTATAATTAGGTACCTAAATGATAGGCTTTTGTTCATGAAATCAAATGTTTTATTTTTATTTTTGTATTGGAGTTGATTGAATGAAAGATAAATTGCGGTTTACGATTTATGACGCATTAAAAAAACTACTTACTAGATCTCGTTTAAAACAATTTTCGGTGAAAATTTACATGGTATTTATTGTTTTATCATTCTCTTATTTTAGAAGGTGCAGGGGGGGGGCGAGACACGCATTTTATCACTTTGGAAGTGTCTCTCGCGAAAACTATTCAGTTTAGAAAAAAATTATGTTAGAAACCTCAATATCATTTTTGAAGACCTATCCATTGATATCCCACACGTATCGGTTTGATGAAAAAATGAGTTTCAGTTCTAAGTATAGGGGAACCCCCAAAATTTATTGTTTTTTTTTGTGAAAATTTTAATGTGATTCACAGAATATATCTACTTACCAAGTTTCAACAGCATATTTCTTATAGTTTCGGAAAAAAAGTGGCTGTGACATACGGAAGGACAGACAGACAGACGGATATAACGAATCCATAAGGGTTCCGTTTTTTGCCATTTGGCTACGGAACCCTAAAAAAGGGTTGCTTATAAGACTTTCAGCGGAACTTGTTGAAGGCTCATTAATATTGCTAGTAATACTACTCAACTTTTTAACACCTGAAGCTAAATGCCGATTATTATCACCATCCTGGTGGGATAGATTTTGAGCCAATTTAATTATTTCAGAGTGGGTTTTACCTTTCACAATATCACTGAAAAATTTATGCTTGTATCATGTGTCCAGAATGTGAAGATTGTGAACAGAGAATCGTACTCCATGTTACCAAACTTCTTGTTAATTTCGGTTTTAATAATTTGTATGAAGCTGATAATAATGTTATATATTTATGTCATAGAGACCATTTTTGAATTTGAAATCACGGAGGAAATTAAAGTATGTGAGCTACTCAAGTTTAGTGTAGCTTCTTTAAATGGCTTAAGAACTGTTATGCAGTACTCCACAACATTCCATTCATCGGGTGATATGTTGGAAATATTATTGTCGTTACCATACAGACACAAAGCATTTTTTAGTTTTAAACACTTTTCGAACATATAAAATGTAGCTATTCCATTTTGTTGAACACTATCTACTACTAACTACTACTATATAAAAATTAGTGGAAATTGATCTGGATTAAGTCGCTGTTGGATTTTGGCTAACTGACCTTAAGCGATAGTCGAATGCTTAAAATGCGTGTCGATACTCTTACATTTCTGAATCATATTTAATATAATAAAATCTAATAATTTCGCAAAAAGCGAAAGCCAATGCAAATATTCATAACATCCCTAATCAACGAGTTCTCTTAACCGACGAGCATTTATGCGTAAGTGGATCATGTTTGAATGTAAAGGAGGAAAGAGAAGTGTGTCAGGATCGTGCTAAATGGAAGTCCGTAGTCTCTGTCTACCCCTCTGAGTGACAGGCATCTGTTTATGTTTTATTATATTAATGTTAGAAATATAATACTGACAATGCTTTAAACATTACTAAAGTTTCCTTTGATCACTCCACTTACGAGTGGCTTACAGTTTACGTTAAAAGCGTAAGGTTTAATGCCACCAAAAATAATTGTAAGGTGACATAAAGTTAATATCTGTTAGTGTCATCTGGAATGGAATGTTAATATTAACAGAACAACTTAGTCGCCTTTTTTCAAATTTAAGCAAGTTAATGGTGCAAAAGCACAAAATAATTTTTAAAATCTATTTGAACTGAATTACATATTATCTACCTATAATCTGGTGTAAGAATGATGGATACCAGTTTATGTTAGTGTACACCGTCATGTCTTCTTATAGTATCAACAGTATGAGAGTGGGCTTTATCTTTCACAATATCACTGAAAAAATTATTCTTGAAAATGCTTTTAACATTACTAAAGTTTCCGTTAATCACTCCAGTTACGAGTAAATGCTTGTACTAAAGAGTGTTTCACGACCAGCAATAAACAGTTGATTTTGATTTCATTTTGAAGTTATTTAATCTTACTAATTTTCTAATTTAACACCTCTGATTGTGTGTTTTTTTTTATTTTAATGTGTTTTACTTTAGATTTATAATCGATATAACACAACTGATAATGGAATTTAAAAGCCGGTTACTTTTTGACAATAATACTTGATGGTAGCTCCAAATTAGTTTGGAACATTTGACACGCAACTGATATTCTCGCAACTAATACCTAGTTAAAATATCTAAAACATTTCATTTCCCGTAGTGATTCCTTATATTAAATGCATAAAATATGTAAAAATATATAATTTTTCAATGGAAAATAAGCCACTGACACAACACACTTTTCTCTGCACTAAATTGATTATTGAAGTGCTGACACATAACGCCTTACTTGCCTTACGCTAAGGAAGACTCTTAATAGCGACTTGGACACCTCCTTGCTCCAAAACCTCAATCGTATTGACAACATACTTTCTTGGAATAGATGTTTACGTATTATATATTCATGAAAATATCAGTATAAAAAAAGAATAAGAGAGTAAAAGAATTCAACATCTTATTATGTTCCGTGGGTGTCGTAAAAGGCGACTGTGGGGAAATGCCAAATAAATCTATTTTAAAGTCAAGACAAGTGAATGGATGCTTATGCGCATCATATCAGATCATTATTTCGTATTATGATTGTTTAGATTGTCGATATTTGATAGATGTCATAGTCATACATCCCGCGTAGTGGTGGTGTAAGAATATCCACCACCCCATATCGTCCCGTGGCTGTCGTAAGAGGCGACAAAGAGAGAGAGAGAGAGAGAGAGAGAGATAAATGACACAAGAGATGAGCAGCAGCATCTTCCTGATAACTACTTAACACGTCCCCTGTCCATGAGGTAAGCCCTGACCTCATTGAAGACCTCTACTGACACCTTCATAAGGTGACTCTTACCTCACGACCCTTGCTATAAATTTTTATATATATATATATATTAACATAACATAATTTCATACTCACACGTCCATGAGGTCGGGGTTGACCTCATTGGGTTTTTGGGCTATTAAAAAAACCCAAAAGAAATAAAAAATAAATAAGATCTAAACTGTATTACTTTGATCTGTATTAAACTATTATAATCGAAATCTAAAGTGGACATGTGGGTGTAATCATGATTTTATATGCGGGCAGAGAACGTGTTAAAACATTATAAAAAATCACGGCTATTATAAGCTGTAATTAATAGATGAACATCATATTCATACCTTACCATATTATGTACCTATTAAACGTACAATAAATCAATTGCATCATATTTAATCTGAATAAAATTTTTGTATGATTTGTATGCAACAGATTGTACAATCATATTGTTAAAGCTAAGCGTAAACTACACAGAGAGACGAACGACAGCAGCGTCAAAGGTACACGACGACAGCGAATATTGCTATTGTAATCTGTAAATTATTTACAGAAATAAATAAAATTGAAGCTAACTGTAAATTACTGACGGAACAAGAGAAAATTATTAAAATTAACGCAAAATTAAAACCAAATCTTTTCTTAAATACAAAATGAGCTTCTTATATTGATTTAAAAATGTGTACATTTTAGTGTTAATATCTAATTAACATAATATAAATTCGTAAGTATCACACAAAACGATTTCCAGGTATTTAAAAATATAAATTCAGTCTTACCACAGACAAATTCTAACACATAAATTTTGCTTAAACACCGCCTCACCTGTTTGGAGAATATTTAATTATTTTTTGAGCTCATAGGATTATGAACGCTCTAATTCAACAATATGAAATATTCAGACATTAGTTTATAGAATAGAAGTTGTCTAAAGATTATGAAAATGTAATTAAATATTAATAATAATCTATTGAATTACTAAATTAAGAAGCCTTCTTCTAATAAATTTAATACCTAAAAACGATTAATTAAAAGTCAATATATATTGTTTTACTGTATAAAATAATAATAGGTGGAGTTTGTTCTACTCCACCTATTGGTAATCAACATTATTCTGTAAAAAAGTATGTTCTCTTTGTCCGCCATTATGACTTTTTATTTTAATTTAATATAGTTACGCAATACCTTCTTTTCAAGTAAATTTTCTTACTTGGTCAACTGATTGATTAATTGTAGCATTTCCAACTTAATCACGATCGTAATAAGAAACAAAATAACTTCATCAGGTAAATAGTATTTTCGTAAACGTCGCAGATAACTACAAAAACACTGTCGTCTGTTTTACTCCTTAATGATAACATTTAACCAAATTGAATGGAAGGTAGACATCAAATGGAATAAATAAACGTCTTTCATTTGACCAAATTAGAAAGATTCTATTAATATAATTAGGTCTCTTTAAACGATTTACCATATTTTCACTTGTTAAATTTGTATTTATGTATTTATATTATGATGTATGGAATATAATATTAGGAAAATTTAAGCTTCTTCTTATTTTACGATCAGCAGTGAAGATCCCACAATATCTCAGGCTAATAACTCACTGCGTACCGGTCTTCTTTCAAGAGGAACTGTTATTTTGTTTCAAAACCTACGAGACCGCAATTTTGTGCGGATACCTGCACGCTGCGGAGGTGCGCCTGCAAACTTGACGGGAGATAGTTGCAAATTGATGGCTGCAAAACGAGTAATTTAAGATGGATAATGGTCGCCATGCGCCTGCGTTTTCCTTGGTTTACGAATACAGGGTGCACGGACACCACGACCTACACGATTCTACTAGTTGCCCACCGATGCAGCAGCAAAAGTAAAGACGCTTCTCATCTAATTTTGCGACCATCAATTGGTCAGTGTGTGGTATAGGTTTTTCCTGAAGCAACAGTGGGCTAGAGCATTTGAAAAGTCTCAGTTATTTAACGGTTTTAACTTTTCAATCATGGCTTGCATTTGTTGATAATACAAACTGGCTAGATCTTAGGAAAACATAGTGTATAACACCAGAACTGGTCCATCAGACACTTACCAGAAAGGTTTTCTGAGTCATGTTTCGCTTAGAGCGAGATTCGAACGGTTCTCTTGAATTCAAACACTGCGATGAGTATTTCATATTATCGCACAGCATCTTTTTTCATCATAAATAACGATACGACCCAAAAATTTCTAGTTATTGTATCGATAAAGTAATGTAACGCAGCACTCGACGCGTGTTTGATCAATATATGCGATACCTATTTTTCACTTTTCCAATTTGTTTCAAGTGCATTAAAATTATTTTATCACTCACACCGAAGCCTGCCGATAACATGGACGTAGTTTGCAATAAATCCGCTTCCACGATTACTTTTAATTATTTATTGTCAACAATAGTGTCCGGCTGTCTACGGTGTTTATTCTGTAGTCAATATTTTCAGAACGAAAACCATTAAACATTTTTACAGTAGCTTCCTCATACACATCTTTCATACTTTGAGCTGTTTCCGAACTTACTTTATAACCTACTTAATAAAGAAGTAGTGTGTTCCATATCATAAAGAATCGGTATTATGAAATAAAAACTTCATTAAATAGATGTATTAAATGAAACTATTGAAATAGAGGTTTTAAATACCCTCAGGACGTCAGCTTTTCTTGGCGACATGTTGTCATTTTCAGTTTATTTTCCATTGGTCTGGTGTCTAGCTTACAAGTTATTCCATTCTAATTCAAAACTATTTTAGTATAATAACAGTTTAATAGATTTTTTGTGTACTAATTCCAAAAAATCTATTTAAGGCGCCAGATGTATAGTACATAATATTAGTAAATACCCAGAACGGCGACGGTAAGCAGCGTCAACGATGCAAGACGTGAAGACTAAGTTAAAGTTTTCCCTACGGAGAAAGAGGCCCGTCTCCAATAGTGGCTGATGCTAATGAAGAAGGAAAGCAATGTATTACACTTGTAATGCTATCTCCTGTAAAGTTATTTCCTTACAATTATTTCAATATTTTTGCCGTGGTAGAAAGAAGACAGGTTGCAAGTACATTATCATTCATGACTTCATGAGTTAGCTTCATTCACTACGAGTTGTCAGTAAGCAGTAAAATGATAAAAAGCTAACTAAAAAGCTAAAAAAAAACATAAACATGTAGTTTATGTATAGAAAGCTCGACCATTTTAAAGTTTTCTCTTCATGTGGCATAAAAGAACCCTTTACTGAAGTAAAATACTTTTGCATAGGTAACTCACACAACTTCAAACGTAATGCCTTTCTCACACAAAATGCAACGGTTTTTTTTTTCAAGTTAGAAAAAATATGCCGAAGTTTTCAAAAAACAAGAATATTTTTTGGTCGATATGGAAACTAACTAAAAATAAAAGCTTAGTGTTATTTCTTCACAACAAAAACTCTATTCTGAACAAGCAAGAATGCATAATGAATTAAAAGTTAGTAGTAGATTATGATGTTAATAAAAAATTGAAATAATTTAAAATTATCTTTGCTTGCTTTTTTATAAATAGTTTGCTTTCAAATAATTTTAAGAATTTTAACCAGGTAGTGAAATATGAATCTCACGACGTAAGAAATTACAATTTAACTTATAAGTCAATATTTCTTAAGTGTTATGATAGTAGAATTATTGACAATATAATATAGTAGAAATGTTTTGACTTCTGACTCCTACTTCCAACTATCGAATGTTATGGAGTAAGTAAACACCAGAATAGATAGATATTAGCTAAGACATTGAATGTTTTTTTATGGAAGTAAGAGTGATAGAAGGTAATCGAGTCCAGCTGATCGTAAGTGATGCTATAGTCCATATAAACATTTACATCTGTATTCGATTTAGAATCAAAATGTTTTATTAACAATGAGAACCAAGATGGATTTACTGTACAAAAGTCTTCGATTTTCTTCACTTGCCGTACAAAACATTCTATCATTAGGCTGATATTTTACGATAGTATTCTAGAATATTTTATAATTCAACAATGAAAAAAATGTATTTAACAATGTAATCTATCTCATTTGGTTGAGCCAATGACGAAAAGTACTTGCGTGGTTAACGATTAGGTCAACTGTATTAGCGTGGTTCGTTATGAACCAAAACAAAATGGCGGACGTGCCACGTGGCCGTACTTGGACAAATAGTAAGAATATCTGCATTGATATACATCGTTACTTACGTGACGATGCTTGCTTACTTCAGTTGAAAATGCACGTAGATGAATTATCTAACGGCCGTCTGAACCGGGGGTTGCGGGACCCAGCTCTGGCGGCTAGCTCGTATCGTTCGATGTTCTGGGCAGTGAGAGCCGCCCAGGGACGTGCGTGTACGGTATGAACGCGGTGTGAAGGGTGCACGGCTCGCCCATCTGTGAACTCGTTGCGTCTACTAACTGTGTTTGTAGCATTAGTTGAGTGTGTAGTGGTCGTGTGTAAATGGCATGCGACACTTGGAACGTCGGAATCAAACGGAACAGCGGGTTCAATTAAATCGTTACGGGGCCTGCCCCGGGGGGTGACTGCGTATACCACTAATGGGTTGGGATGTCTCGCGGCCCTCTCAAAGCAGCGCTGAGATATTTTCTTGAAGTATTCAGAGATCGTCGGGAGTTGACAGTCTCTGTGCAAGTCGCAGTTTCGTTGGTACCACCGAGCACCGGTGGCTATGTGAATGATTTTGTTTTGGACGTTTTGGAGGTCATACAAATGGCGATGGGCAGCGTGCGCGAAAACAACCCTTGCGTAGTACATGCTGAGTCTTACGCAGGGTTTGAAAAGATGGAGCTTATGTCTCAAGGACAGTTTGCTCACACAGAGGGAATATGTTTCGCAAAGGTCGTGGCGTGGTCGAACGTGACCCCTTGGTATTTGGCCGTTGTTTGCCAGGGGATCTGACGGCCGAACAGGGTGATCGTACCTTTAACTTTGTCAGGATTTGTGTTACGACTATTGACAGCGGAGGTCTTTTGAAAGTATATTGCTACACTTTTCTCGGGATTCACTTCGATTCTCTGCTTGGATATTTATTATTTGGATGGATGCTTGGAGCATCTTGGTGAGGATTCGTTTGTTATGATTGGCGACGAAAAGTACCGTGTCATCGGCGAAAAAAGCAATGTTAACTACTGGGTATTTAGGGATGTCACTCGAGTGTGAAGAGAAGTGGGGAGAGGACCAAACATTCAGGCACTCTAGCCTATAGGGGTCGCTTTGAAGAGCGAGTGCCCTCTATTCGGTAGCGGAATTGGCTCTGATGATGTGAGTGAGCCTATCAGGCTTGTTGAGTTTGTACAGCTTGAAAAGCAAGCCATCATGCCAGACTTTGTCAAACGCTTTTGCGACATTGAAGAAGAAGGTGACGGTGTCAGTGGTCCCGCGATTTTTTGATGGAGGTTGAAGCCTTTCAGAATGTATTCTGTGAGGCGATGTAACTGTTCTAAATTATGCAACGCGCTCTTTTACCTCGTTTTAGAGGACGCGCAGTCTAAATTTATTATCTATTGTGGGGTAGTGATGCGTTTTTCCCTCTGATTAGTTATTGAATAGCACTCGGAAACTTCAGGTGTCGATTGCTCCACACCCAGCTTTCACTACCATACATTAAAGTAGGGACTAACACAGCATTATGAATTACCATACGTGCCTTTTTTGACACATTCTTATTCTTCATAATAGAGTGTGGTGCCTCATTCACTCTATTCCCCGCATTTAGTCGTCGTTCTATATCCTTATCGTATGTACCATCCCTGCTAAATGCACATCCCAAATACACAAACTTGCTCCACTCCACTTGCTCAATTAACTCTCCTTCTATTCTTATTTTACATACCGTTTTGTTTTCTTCTCTTTCAAAAACCATCACTTTCGTCTTACTTACGTTCACTTTCATTCCCCTTTCTTTTAATGCCCAGTTCATTAATTTAACCATCATTTGCAACACAGCCGCCGATGACACAAATATGACTTGGTCATCGGCATACAAAAGGCATTTGACGGTTAACTCGCCCATTCTTAACCCACATTCTTCATCTTTCAAAGTTTGCAAACACCTGTCCATAAATAGGTTGAACAGCCAAGGGGAAGCTACACAGCCCTGTCTGACATCTTTTTGGATGCCAAACCAGTCGAGTAGACCCCATTGATCCTGACACAAGCACTAGAGTCCCTATAAAGAGACCTTAATGCCTGTATCAAACCAGCGCTCAACCCATATGAGTTCAGTGTTTACCATAACACATTCCTGTCCACTTATTACCATTCTATATTGAATTTTAAAAATAAATCAGTTTCATTCTATTTCAATTTTCGCCTTGTTAAATCAATACGTTTAGAAGGCTGTCTGAAATGGAATTAAAAAGAAAACTTCAGTATCCGACAAGCAAAAATGCACTTCACGATATCTGACGTTGGATAATTTAAAATGTCTTGTAATAGTGGTGATATGAGGTCCACTATTAATAGACTCAAAGTGGTATAGTGGTGGAGAAATGAAACTACTTTTTTGATGTGCAGACGAATGGAGTATGGAATATGGAATATATTTTTACGTCAACTCTGCCTATATTTATATGTCCGGATCCGTCGTTAGTGTACCAATAGTAACAATTTTTATTTGCCTAACCAATTACAATTTATACATTATGACCAATAAAGATTAATCAAAATACAACTATTATGTGCGCTCCATTCGCCGACGTGAGTTGTCGTCTACCGGACATGTATATGCCATGCAGGCCTCGGGGTATGCCCCCATTGCCCGGATCTTCCTTATGGCCCACAGCTATGGGCCAGTCCTGGGAGCTTTTTTTCAGGCATGGTTGGTCTCGGCGGATTGATCCGCAGTCAGATTTTTTCCGTAGTTGGTTAAACTACGGAAAAAAGGAGGTTGTCAAGTAAACGTCGGTGTTGGCCTATCAGCGGCATTTTGGGTTGTTACTCGACTCTCTAATCCCGTCCGGGGACCGTGTATGCAACGGCGCGAAGCCGTTGAGGTGTTCGTGGGGCCCGTTGTCGGCGCGGTCGAACATGTCGCGCGCCAGACGGGCCACGAAGTCTGTGATGGTCTCGACTTTCAGATCGGCCGCTATGACGTCATTCCGGACGTTGCGATCTGCTCCGACGATCGTCCTTAATGTCAGGTTCTGCTGGGCCTGCAGTCGCTGCCTCAGAGGGTCGCTCAGAAGCGTGTACCAGGCTAGAGCAGCGTAAGTAATTATAGTACGTATGTACATTTTGTACAGTTTGAGCTTAGTCTTGGTTGGCAACTTGGATGCCAGGACTGGCAAGAGAGTCGCCCGCGTACATCTGGCTCTACGGACGACGAAGTCGACGTGCGCGGTCAATGCGGCACCCAAGGTAGATCACGGCCTTCTTGTACGCGATATTCTGGCCATTGAGGATCAGTGGAGGTGGTAGATTTCTGAGACGGTGAGTGAGCAGAGCGGTCGTCTTACCAACATTGACGACCATCCTCCACTCGTCCAGTCGTAATCATCGCCTTTAGGCCAATGGTGATCAGAATCGGGAGGTGCTGTGAGTTCAGGTCGTACAGCACCTCTACCACTATCGGGTAGTTGACGGTCCTAGAGAGCACGATGTCCAATACATCCGGACGTTTCAGTGTGTCTGTCGGAACGTGTGTAGGTTCTTTGGGACCTAAAACGTCGTAGCTGTGCCTCTCCACATCTTCATAAAGTTCATGACCCGGTGGGTTAAACACTCTGGATCCACACGCCAGGTGTTTGGCGTTTAGGTCCTAGGCGATGATGGTAGGTGTTTCGCCTTCCATTATCGTCCGGACGTCTGAGGAGCAGAATGGAGTCCCTGGCGGGCGGTATGCTGCGTAGATCCTTAGTTCCTCGCCCGCCGCCTCCATTTTTATACCGACAGAGCGCATTGTTTGGTATAGGTAGTTCCAGCTCTTGATGGACGATGTCCCTGCTCACTAGAACCGCCGTCCCTCTATAGGCGGCCCCTTAAGAAGTGACCTCGTGTATACATGGTAATTTGGCAGCATTATGTGCGTCTTAGGATTTAACTTCGTTTCTCCCAGCAAGATGACTTGTATGTCTTGTTGTTGGGCGACTGTGCGGAGTTCATGCAGTTTCTGCTGTATTCCGTCCGGGTTCCAATAGACTAGGCGCAGGTTACTCTCCTCTGTAATGCCGGGCCAAAAGGTTTGCCAGCGCCTTCATGACCGCTCTGTTGGGGTCTGTCCCGGTTATATCGGCCAGGACTTGACTGCCGACCTCGATGGCAATGCCAACCAACCGTTGGATGGCGTCTGCTGTCTCGAAGCCGGCTGTAGGTGTTCTCCTTTCTGAAGGCGTTAACTCTGGTCTCGGGCGTTGGTCTTGTTCTTGCACTCTTTGCTTGTGGGTAGAGCGCGCTCTATGTGTAGAGCGGGCTCTATTTTCTGATAGAGCCCTTCCTGGCACTCTACCCACGCTCTTCTTGGGTATTCCACTAGTAACCCGCGCCTGTTAGGCTACCGGTCCTGCTGGTGTCGGGGTAGAGGTAACAGCCTGAGGAGGCCGCAACTTCTTTTTACTCCTCGTCCGCTTCCTCCTTCTTGAGGTTTGCCGCTCTGTGGCGGCATTAGCGGGGGGTTGCCTTTGCCTCTGCGGGTTCCACTGTTTCCATAGGTGTTGCGGGTGGGGGGGGGGCTGGTTGCATACCCTTCCCTGTTACGATAGTCCACCCGTCCTCTTGGATAGTTACCGCTCTTTGGCGACTCTGACTAGACTAGGCGCAGGTTACTCTCCTCTGTAATGCCGGGCCAAAAGGTTTGCCAGCGCCTTCATGACCGCTCTAATGGGATCTGTCCCGGTCCTTATGTCGGCCAGGACTTGACTGCCGACCTCGATGGCAATGCCAACCAAAAGTTGGATGGCGTCTGCTGTCTTGAAGCCGGCTGTAGGTGTTCTCCTTTCTGAAGGCGTTGGCACTGGTCTCGGGCGTTGGTCTTGTTCTTGCACTCTTTGCTTGTGGGTAGAGCGCGCTCTATGTGTAGAGCGGGCTCTATTTTCTGATAGAGCCCTTTCTGGCACTCTACCCACGCTCTTCTTGGGTATTCCACTAGTAACCCATTCCACTAGTAACCCGCGCCTGTTAGGCTACCGGTCCTGCTGGTGTCGGGGTAGAGGTAACAGCCTGAGGAGGCCGCAACTTCTTTTTACTCCTCGTCCGCTTCCTCCTTCTTGAGGTTTGCCGCTCTGTGGTGGCATTAGTGGGGGGTTGCCTTTGCCTCTGCGGGTTCCACTGTTTCCATAGGTGTTGCGGGTGGGGGGGGGGCTGGTTGCATACCCTTCCCTGTTACGGTAGTCCATCCGTCCTCTTGGATAGTTACCGCTCTTTGGCGACTCTGACTAGACTAGGCGCAGGTTACTCTCCTCTGTAATGCCGGGCCAAAAGGTTTGCCAGCGCCTTCATGACCGCTCTGATGGGGTCAGTCCCGGTTATGTCGGCCAGGACTTGACTGCCGACCTCGATGGCAATGCCAACCAACCGTTGGATGGCGTCTGCTGTCTCGAAGCCGGCTGTAGGTGTTCTCCTTTCTGAAGGCGTTGGCACTGGTCTCGGGCGTTGGTCTTGTTCTTGCACTCTTTGCTTGTGGGTAGAGCGCGCTCTATGTGTAGAGCGGGCTCTATTTTCTGATAGAGCCCTTCCTGGCACTCTACCCACGCTCTTCTTGGGTATTCCACTAGTAACCCGCGCCTGTTAGGCTACCGGTCCTGCTGGTGTCGGGGTAGAGGTAACAGCCTGAGGAGGCCGCGACTTCTTTTACTCCTCGTCCGCTTCCTCCTTCTTGAGGTCTGCCGCTCTGTGGTGGCATTAGCGGGGGGTTGCCTTTGCCTCTGCGGGTTCCACTGTTTCCATAGGTGTTGCGGGTGGGGGGGGGGCTGGTTGCATACCCTTCCCTGTTACGGTAGTCCACCCGTCCTCTTGGATAGTTACCGCTCTTTGGCGACTCTGACTAGACTAGGCGCAGGTTACTCTCCTCTGTAATGCCGGGCCAAAAGGTTTGCCAGCGCCTTCATGACCGCTCTGATGGGGTCTGTCCCGGTTATGTCGGCCAGGACTTGACTGCCGACCGCGATGGCAATGCCAACCAACCGTTGGATGGCGTCTGCTGTCTCGAAGCCGGCTGTAGGTGTTCTCCTTTCTGAAGGCGTTGGCACTGGTCTCGGGCGTTGGTCTTGTTCTTGCACTCTTTGCTTGTGGGTAGAGCGCGCTCTATGTGTAGAGCGGGCTCTATTTTCTGATAGAGCCCTTTCTGGCACTCTACCCACGCTCTTCTTGGGTATTCCACTAGTAACCCGCGCCTGTTAGGCTACCGGTCCTGCTGGTGTCGGGGTAGAGGTAACAGCCTGAGGAGGCCGCGACTTCTTTTTACTCCTCGTCCGCTTCCTCCTTCTTGAGGTCTGCCGCTCTGTGGCGGCATTAGCGGGGGGTTGCCTTTGCCTCTGCGGGTTCCACTGTTTCCATAGGTGTTGCGGGGGGGGGGGGGGGGGGCTGGTTGCATACCCTTCCCTGTTACGGTAGTCCATCCGTCCTCTTGGATAGTTACCGCTCTTTGGCGACTCTGGGGGATCTTTTTCGGGTCCTCCGGGAGTAGTCCCGGCAAGGTGATCCCCTGCCTCTTGGCAGTCCTCCTCAGGACTGGGCAGCGGCGATCGTTTGCCGTGTGATTTTTGCCACAGTTGGCACACTTAGGTTCCTCCTCCCTAGCCCGGGGCAAAGGCTTGCAATGTGCTCCCCGGCACAGCGCACACACTTCACTGGCCTGAAGCAGTTAGCGGAGGCGTGCCCGAAAGCCTGGCAGCGGTGGCATTGTGCTTGTCCTGCTTTCCTCTGCCAGGCCTCGATGACGACCCCTCTCATGTAGAGGAATTCGTCGATTTTGTACAGGTTCTGGAGCTGCTCCAGGCTCAGGTGGTCTAGTTGGGCAAAGTTGAGGCAACCAGGTCTGCCCCTACGTGGTGGTATTGCCTTGACGTATTTAATTGGGAAGCCTTTTGCCCTGATAGCCTCCTCTAACGATTTGGTATCCGTGCCCATTGGTAGTCCCCGGATGCCCACTTTAATGGACTTGTCCTCCTCCGGGGGTACAGCAGTACCACGATAATGATGGTGTCTCCTTCGAGAACTTGACCATGTACCGCTGGATAATACGGAACTCGTCGGCGCTCTACGGTGTAAAACGTAGTCCTCTCCCGAACGGATGGGCATTTGGAGGGTGGCCCAACTTTCTGTTGAGCTTTTTAAAATGCCTTGTCCAATCCGGGAGGCTTTCAGCCACTATGGGCGTTTATTTGGCCTTCTCCTGGTCTGCAGGCTTCTCTGCAGGCTCTACCGCCGCTTGCGGTCGTAGCACTGCTAGTGCTGCCACCATATGGGCGTAGCTGGTAGAGGGCTGTTATCCATCATCCTGTGGAAGCCCGGACGGATTGGTGATCTGCACCGGCGATGATCGGCTGGCGGATGCTGCAAGGGTCGCATACGTAGTGGACCCCCAGCTGTACGACTCCTCACTCCCCTGCTCGTACTGCGCCGAGTCGTGGCTTCGCCGGTCCGGTGACATAGAGCGGGGAGGTTGTCCTCTTCATTGCCGCTTGATGGTGGTCTTTGTCTTCCGATGACGATGTTGGCACATCGGAAGTTGATAAATTAGACCCTATGCATTGCCTCTTTTCAAATAAAGAGGCCTCGGTCTCAGGTGGTGTATGGCGTCTGGCCGTTTTCTACGCCCGCTGCAGTTGGGCGACGGTTCCTGCCTAACTGTGTGCTCAGACACGGCCGGCGTGAGCGCGACGCCCGGTGCGGGCTCCTTCCGCGGCGAGACAGGCTTCCTAGTCGGAATCTGCGAAAAGGACGGCAGTACTCTAGAGCATTCCGGGTTCGCTAGATCCCTAACTAATGATGGTCGGTCCAAAATGCCTTTCCGGTTCAGTGGTTTTCTAGTACGCGGAGGGGGCGGTTCCCCCTTGTCCGACATGTCGCTAATAACCTACCTACTGTGAAGTGTTTGAACATACTCTATGGGCCCTATCTGTATTACCAACGACGACAGGCTGTGATGCGCGACGCGATGGTAGGGGTGATGTAAGATGTTTGTTTAGGCACTGGGGCACTGCTTATCCCTTTTCTAATGAAAGTGTTGGGGAAAGTGCAAATGGTGGCACTCAAAACGCGACTAGATACTGTAAAAACTCGAAAGTTTTAGAGCGCCTAAGAATCTACCTAGGGGTCGGTGACCTCGACGTCTCACGGAGTAAACGGACTCAACGATCGGCGGAGTATGTCGTACCGGCGGTTGTATGCAGCCACTGCTAACCACAAACAACGCACACCTAGGAGATCCTTGCTGGCGTGAGACTCGTGTATATCTTCTCGTACTGTTTGCTAGCTGCGTTGCTGGACTGGGCTTTAAAAACTGTGCAGGCTGGCGCGCGCGCGTAGTCTGCGAGCGGCGGCGGCGTGGGACACAGCTCCGGAACAGCAAGAAGAAGCGGACGGATACATGATGATAGCGGCGTGTGAAGACGATGTGGCGCTGAATGATATTTGCGGCTGTTTCTTGTTTCTTTATTAGAACGTTAAATATATATGTCAAATTATCTCGCATCGATATGCAGCCCGCAGTATCTCAGTAGCCGGGGATAATTAGGAAATAAATGTTTTCTTCGCCTTCTGTGTTATGGTAGCAGCAGGGTATATATTATTTATTGCCGTTTAGGGTTGATTAGCCTGGCTGCTACATCACTCTCCCCCAAGCGAAAGCGTACCGGAGGCTAGACAACTCGCCCGTGTCTCGTAATTTTTAAAATAGGTTTCATCTAGGTTGATGTAGATGATGGATTTTCAAGCTTCCTCGCTGGTATATAGTATGTTAGTTTTTAGTTATATCATGTTAGTTTAGTGCAATAAAGTGTAAAAATAAATAAATAAATCATAACTTTTTTGTTTTAATTTAATATATTATGTACGCAAAACCGTCTTTTTAAGTAAATTTTCTTACTTTTTGCTCAACTGATTTAAAAATTGTAGTATTTCCAACCTAATCGCGATACTAATAAGAAACAAAATAATTTCAGCAGGTGAATAGTATTTTCGTAAACCTCGGAGATAACGACAAAAACAGTGTCGTCTGTTTTACTCCTTAATGATAACATTTAACCAAATTGAATGGAAGGTAGACATCAAATAGAATAAATAAACGTCTTTCATTTGACCAGAAAGATTCCTTTTGAGATATATTTTATGAAATGTCAGGTATAATTAGGTTTCTTTTAACAATTTACCACATGTTTACTTCTTAAATTTGTATTTATGAATTTGTATTATGATGTATATAATGAGACGCGCAGGAAATTTTATGCTTCCTCTTATTTTATAATCAGCAGTGAAACATCATTATATCTCAGGCCAAAAACTTACAGAGCAATATTTACCCGCGTCTGCATACCGGTCCTCTTTCACGAGGAACTGTGATTTTATTTCAAAACACACGACCCCAAAATTTTATGCAGGTACCTGCACGCTGCGGATGTGCGCCTGCAAAATTGATGGGAGATAGTCGCAAGCCGATGGGTGCAAGACGAGTCATTTGTGATAGACTAATTGCTGCCATGCGCCCGCGTTTACCTCAGTTTACGAATATAGACCACACGGACACCACAACCTACACGATTCCACTAGTTGCATGCAGGTGCAGCAGCAAAAACGTGAACCCGCACGCGACGTGGACATTAAATTCGCAGCTTCTCTAATTTAGCGACCAACTATTGGCCAGTGTGTAGTTTAGATTTTTCCTGAAGCTGCAGTTGGCTAGAGCAATTGACTAGTCTCGGTTGTTTAACGGCTAGCTTTTCTATCATAACTTGCATTTGTTGACAATACAGTCTGGCTAGAACTTAACACAAGCTGTAGTAGATTACACTAGCACTGGTCCATCAGAAGCTTACCAGAAACTTTTTCTGAGTCAAGTCTCACTTTGAGTGAGGTTATACGAAATAGATGATTGTAAAAATGTTAAATACATCAAAATCAGTATGTGACATGAAGAAATTCTATACAATGTCTGAACTTTTATATTGCGATATTATGAGGAGTAATCCATCCCACTTGAAAAGTTAGATGAATCCCTATTTTATTTTCAGATTTACTTCTCAACCTGATTATAAATCGGGACATTTTTATTCAACAAAAACTTTTTTGCGCAATTTTACGTAAGAAAATCCTCATACTCGTAGATACCCAACTGCTCTAGGGGTAGTAGGCAGGTTTTGTCAGACCCACACCGCTGAAAATCTCACATTATCACTATCAGTATTTCGACTATTGACTATTGATTCTGACTTTGTAATAATGGGACCACCTCAGAAGTATATGCTTTCGAATAAAAAACAATTTCTAAAATCGGTCTACAATTGGCGGAGAAACTGGTGAACATACATAAAATAAATAAATACATAGAGTCGAACATATAACCTCCTCCTTTTTGAAGGCGGTTAAAATAAATAACGGCTTTAACAGTTCAAATGGTTGATGCTATATCTAAATCCGTCACGAAACGGTGATCGATTCACAATAAACAATTCCCAATACATACGACTTCTTGGCAAGGATACGTATCCACTATAGAGCAGTATTCCAATGAAGCATTTCATTTCACTCGTAGTTACATTGCCGGGTTTATTTTTTGAGAAGCGTACAGATTCCTTTAATCTACAAGCAAATTGATAAAGGCTAATACAAGCAAATTAATAATTGCTCAAAATTGTTTAGTGAAAAACGTAAATTATGTCGATCGCTCTATTGGTACGTTTTATTCTGCACAGATGTAGAGCGAATTAGAGTATCATACAGTATGTTAGATGTAGATGGCTGTGACTGTTCAATTGGCTGTTCAATGCGAGAGCTCTTTTGTAAACTAGTCAAAGGAGTGTCATCTTCACTTTCCAATTCAGAACTAGCCAGAGTTAGAGTTATGTTTTATTAAGATTAGTTTTGTATTTCCAATTTACTTATATTTTAATTTATTTCTTAAAACATTTATTACACAAACGTGATATTAAGATTGAATACTTTTTATTCATAATACTGATTCTTCATCAAATGGACCATCCTACTCCTTTACTAAGTAACTTTAGCACTATATTATGGTTGTAGCATGAAAAGGTACGATCACCCGTGGAAAGACCACGCTCTCACAAAATACCAGAGTAAAATAGCAGCTTAATGCTGCTGTGTTTCGCATGGTGAGTGCATAGAACCGGATATCCTTACAGTTGGAATCAAGGTTATTCCATCTTAGTCCTCAGGGGTAACAACACATCTGCATATTGATTCTTAATTGAGGATAGATTTCTGATCTGTGGACTACGGCATCTACTTACCATCAGGTGCACTGTGTGCTCGATTGTCACCCTAATTCAATAAAAAAATGCTAAAATGAATCATAATAGTGGTCCCATTATTACAAAGTCAGAATTCTCAAATTCTGTACAACCTGGCAATCCTCAAATTTTATACGCACATACAATGTTTTTCACATACTTTCTAACGTAGTTTAGGTATTTGTGCCTGGTAATCATCATCTCATGTTGCCGAGCTGATGATGGAAGGTTTAAGTCAAGATCCATAATGATGATGGGATCCCAGGAAAATAAAGATCAACCCTCAAATTTTATGGGTATGGTTTAAAACAGTATACCTTTCATGTGATTCAATGGTCATTAGGTCGGATTTGATGATAGGATCCCAGAAAAATCAAGAGCTACCCTCAAATTTTATTTTTACAATATTTTTCGTGTACTTCCTAAAGAAATTCAGAATGTCTGATAATCATCATCTTATGGTGCTGAGCAGACGATGGAAGTGAGAACATATTGTGGGTTTAGACCGTTACTCAAATTATTTAGATATGTACAACGCCTAAAGCCTTCGTGGTACAATAGCTAAAGTATCTAACTCTCAACCTTTTTGACTTTGCAGCCTGATAGCAGCAAAAATATGATGTGCTTCAGAGGGCAAGTTAACCTATCTGTCTCGATTTCTGCTTCGGTAGCAGGTACATTTGTTATATATATATATATATATATATATATATATATATATATATATATTATTACTAAGTAGGTGTTGTTCTCACTTATTTTTCTTGTTTTGGGCTTGGGCTTGAGATAGATATATACTAGCTTGCCAGGCAGACGTTGTTCTGCCCTTTTCGACGACCCTTTGTCATGTCCTATTAAAATCCTTAAATTAACAAAAAAATTGTAGGTCACTCATGGACAAAAAACTATCCTATCTCTCAAGTTGGACCAAACTTCACACGGTGTGCAAATTTGATTAAAATCGGTTCAGAAGTTTAGGAGTACATCGCGGACAAACAACGTGACACGTAATTTATATATATTTAGATAGTCTACATAATAAAATTAACACCGAAAAATAATTCCAATGAAATAACTAAACACTTTTGATATTTTAATCGTTTAAACCAACTTATAAGCAAGTAGGTAATAAACTCTCAAAATTGAAAAAATCTGTTACAACAATTTTGCTCATCAAAAATTTCATTACCATGGAATTTAGACAGAAGGAGAACGATCGCTGTAGAAAATAGAGTCCCAGAAATATGGACACAATAAGTGAGGCGCTGTTATCGCTAAGTTATCTCAATAAAAGTCATTTTCAGTCTATGTTATCAATCAGATGCTACTTGCACATCCACGCACAATACAATATTTTACAATTTTTTAATGTTTCCTTTTGTCAAATATAAAAAAAAAACGGAGCACGATTATTTTCTCACCAATGCCACGAAGAAAATTTGTACATTATTCAACTAACTTCATCTACTTTTACTTATAAACAGCTAACTTCGCAGATACTACTTACCGGCGGCAGTTCATGGACAGGCGTGCTATGGTTTAGCACGTAGTTCTTCTTTAATCTAACCTCCATGTTCATTACATTCGAGACAACTTTCATCGACATCTGTCCGCACGTGTCTGCCCTATGGAGTGTAGAGGTAAGGAGTACAGACTCTGTATAAAAAAGTGTCCGTAGGAAAGCGTTAAATAAGGGTGGCGCCACTATAGCTACAGTCTAAATTTTAAAGAACTTTTTATATTTTTTTTATTGAACAGACTTTCACCACAATTCTTTTTACAATAATAATTCTATTGCTTTCAAAATTTTTATTTTCAAAATCACTCTCAGCGCATTTTACGGCGATTTAACATACCCCGTAACTACTCGAGCGTTGTAGTAGAGAGTTATTGAACTGATATTTACTGCTTACTGATGGACACTTTTTCAACTATTCTCCTATTGTAGTTGGTACTCCTTACTTCTACACTCCATAGTCAGCCCGTTTTAATAAGTATCGCTCGGTACGAGACCCGCTGCCGTCCTGTTCAAGCTCACGCATTCAGGCTCGAGGGGTGATGTGATGTGGTTGGAGTGGACATACGTAGTCTATTGAACCTATTTATTTGGCTTGACACTGACTTCAAACAGATTTTTTTTTATAGAAGAGGGGCAAACGAGCATACGGCTCACCTGACGTTAAGTGACTACCACCGCCCATGATCAACCGCAACATCAGGGAATAGCGGATGCGTTGCCGGCCTTTTAGAAAGGAGTAAGCTCTTTTATTGAAAGTCCCCGAGTCGTATCGGCCTGGAAAAATCGCCGATGGTAAACTATTCCACAGAGAGGTCGTCACGGAAGAAAACTCCTTGTGAAACGTACAGTCAAGCCTCTCCGCCAAGCATCCAGATGGTTTGAATGGTATCGGAACGTTTGCCGCGTAGTGCGTTCACGAAATTTGGCGGCTGGGTTTAATCTGAACAATTCCTCAGAGCACTCCCCATGGTATATGCGAAAGAAAATGCAAAGAGATGCAACATCTCTTCGCAGCGCCAGTGAATCGAGCCGATCGGAAAGCACTCGGTCGTCGATGATTCGAGCCGCTCTGCGCTGGATGCGGTCAAGTGGAAGGAGCTGGTACTGGCGAGCCCCAGCTCAGAGATGGGAACAGTATTTCATGAGCGGCCGAACCTACGCCTTGTAAAGTAGTTGCAGGCGGTGTGCAGGCATGAAATACAGTCCCGCTCTGCTGAGCACGCCAAGCCAAGATGAGTAGGTTTATAGCCCCTATTTTATTATTTTACTTAAATTAATATGTAAAATTTTTAGAAACGAATTGTAATTACGTAAATAAATAACCTTAATGTGTAAATAAATAGTTTTATTGGTAAACTAATAGGTATTGTATAAGGGTATTTATAGAATAATATTTTGACTAGTTGTAAGTAGGTAGTTTTCATAAGACAAGTTTTTCATTTGTTTAGTTATTGAGAAAATTTAGTATGTAGGTAAGTACGTTATTATAAACGAAATTAGACACCCAATGAAAGAGTCCGTTGCGCATTTTGCTTCTTTGAATTAAATATATAATCAAGTTTATTTTTTCAATTTTTAGTACACTAAGTAGTGTCTTTTTTATTTTGAAGTTGGTTAATTTTTTTTAAAGTTTGTTTTGCTAAACTTTGTTTTGCAAGAAAATGCACCTGTTGAAGAGATGCGCAGTATAGACGAGGCTATGATTCCTTACTATGGCGGTCACAGTTGTAAGCAATTCATCGGGGGTAAGCCAATTATGTAGGATATGCAATTTGGTTTGATTCTTATGGCACTTATCTTTCACTCCGCTCCTCTTTCCTTTCACTCTTTCCCTATCTCTGACTCCTATCTCTGACTCTCTAGTGCCATCCTATCCATTCACAGTCACATTTTACTGTTATTAAAAAATCATAAAAAAATTCATAAAAAAATTAAAAATTAATAATAGCAGTCTGATTCATAGAATACTACAATACAGACATAATAGAACGGGGGAGTGGGCGGAGCTCGCGTAGCCACTAAAATGTCATTAACGCGTTAATTCACATGTATAACTGTCAACACGAGATGTGTTTTGACCTTACAATCGTTTCCAAATTTCGCATGTTATTTAGGAATGTTATTTAGGAAATGCCAAATTGCACCCTATTTACAAATAAATATGTATTAAAATTTAAACGATTTTTAATGATGATCTTAAACATTAATCAAAAGTCTAAAATGTGTAAATTTATTCAGTCTGTCAACACAGCGAATCGGGTTTGGCGACGCCAAGCCTCGTACAAAATAAAGTTGACAGCCATTCTTGATACTTAACATCCCCTTTGAATGTTTGATGCACTGGAATTAATTTTAAACATTTGTAGTAATTTCAAGCAGTTTTTTCACATTTTTGAAAACCTATAGACGCTTACCCACCACTGGAAGGGGAAACATTATATAACTTTTTTATTCTATCAACTACTCTACAAAAGCTAATATTCATGAGTAAATCCCCATTTAGCATCATGGGCTTCCCTACTACCAGAATCGAGTTCTGTCGGCCTACTCTTGACAGGATCGAGTTGTGAATCAATCGAGTGTTATTCAAACTTATGTAATTTTGAGCCCCCCAACGCATAGTTAGCCCACAACCTATTTTGGTTCAAATTAAATTATGGGAACGGTATCTTCAGCTGTCCGCTGCTAGATGGCGCTCTTGATTGCAAGCGAAGACAATACTTTTTTGCCTAATTTTTCTTTTTCATGTCGTTGTATAAATAATGACGAAATGTTTTATTATTTATTAATAATCATCTCCAAAAAAATATCCGGGTGTACTTAAAGGCACCGATAGCGCTTAATCAAAATTACATCGTGTTTCTCCATGCGTTTGGGTCTATACATTTTTCTACACTTTTAAAATGACTTCAGTTTGAATCGAAAACCGAACTGAATCCGAAATAACTTTTTTTTTTGCATGAGGGTGACAAACGAGCACGCAGTTCACCTCATGATAAGTGGATTCTGTGGCCCATAGACATCAACATCTATCCTTGATTTAGAATTAAAATGCAGATGCGTTGCCACCCGTGAGAAGCAAGATAGAATGCCTTCTTTCCAGTAACTATGGTCTCTGGTTCTCTACACTCACAGTACGAAACAGCAGCGTTGAGCTGCTATATAACGCTGGTATTCTGTGAGAGCGTGGTCCTTCATCGGTCGAGATGAACCATTTGTGCTACAACTATAATATAGCTGCGGCGTGGCTCTAACATGAAAAAAATTCGGAATTATGCCCACTTAATGAATCGAATTTTATTTGAACTTAAGGTACTTTCGAATTCTCTTAATTGTAGTGGTTCCGAGAATGTGAAACACAAGCGTGTGAGTAGTGTCACAATAACCATTTCAATCAAATGGTTAATCAAATAGTAATTATTAGATAAGAAATCTTTAGCTTTCCGCCGACAGATGGCGGTCATAATTGCAAGTGACGATAATGCCTTTTTGACGAGTTTGTTTTATTTCTATATTGAAAATATTAAAATCTAATCTGATTTCCCTGAGCGTAGTTCCACACTCATCAAAGATAGTTTTAGTACACCAGAAACCCAAAAAAGGCTCTTCAGACGTATCAGAATACTAGCCTATCGCCATCACTGTTCTTTTTCTGTAAATTAATGGAATCCATTGTAAACTGCCAACTCATAAGGGGTCTCAAGCATCAACACTTGATGTTTGACTGCCAAAAAGATTGAGGTCGGTTCACCCAGCTGGTGACCTTTGTGTTTTCCAATTCTGTTATAGTAAAGGATCATGTTTGGAACAAAGCTCTCCTTTTGAAGCTTTTTTTCAATGGGCTTCCCGAGAAATAATGTAAGTAGTAAACGGAACGTGCTTCAACTACCAGTCTATTAATGCTGGTGTTATCACATACGCTGTTTCTTCTGTACATCAAAGTAATGTTACAAAACTAGTATTATTCATTACTATGCAGATGACAGCACTGAATGTGTTTTTAAACTGGGCCAGCCAATATTTTTTGTGAACACGTCATTGAGTGCCGAAACTAAATTGAGTCTAAATTTGAATATTTGTTAAACGAAAACTCGGACTGAATGCAACTAAATTCCAATCCAGCCGCTAAATATCATCATTGCACATCACGACAAAATTCACGACACCATCCACACCCCTAGATGCTTAAAGGTCCTCCACTTTGAGATTTACCACAAGCTTTCTTTCTTGAACCACTTCGGCTTTCACCAGCGACTTTTATGGGTCTATATGACTTAGAAACCTCCAAGAAAAAAGCCTACTCCTTTTTAAATAGCCGGCAGTGTCTGCGATTCCCCTGATATTGCAATGGTCCATAAGCGGGCGACAATAAGTGAACAGTGAGCAGCAAGATTATTTGTGAACATAACTCCGAAGGGCGTTTATTTAAAATAGGTACTATGTAAAGGATTTGAGTTTAGAAGTGAATGAGAATTAATTGCTCCCAAAATTTATTTAATTTCGCCAAGTTTGCAAATTTCATTCAGCTCTTCTAAAGCCACGGCTAACTTCTGTTTCCATTCAAAGACGTTCATTAAGCTTTATTTATTGTGGATTTAATTATTCTTGCTCAGGATATTACGGAGAGTGTCCTAGCCACCATAATATAATTTATGGGGCTACTAACGAATTGCAATGTAAACAATTTAAGACTTACTTTATTAATAATATGCAAATAGAAATTTCCAGTAAATAATACATAGTATGATTTTTATTGCAGTAGAATAATATATATTATCGTACATAATTTTTGCTTGTTATTAATTTTTCGATCTAAGACACTGAATTAAATTATTCGTTCTTGCTTAAAATTTAAAATAAACTTTAAACTACATTAATTTTATGACATCAAGCATAGTTTTAATTTTAATTAGAAAATTAAATTAAATAAATATATTTTATTTATTTAGAAGACATTTTTGTTGAATATAATATTAGAAATTTTTATTCAGTATTCCACAAAATTTTATGTCAAATCCTTACTTTGAACAATATATCTAAGGCACGTATTATTATCGCAAGTTCAATATTTTATTTGTTTAGGGAGATTTTATTTAACTACACCGACATATATTTATGAAAGGATAACGAAGAAGATTGCGATTTAATTTACCTACTAATTAAAATACAATCTTCTACGTGGCAGAGCCATGCTGCAGCTATATAGTTCTAGCATGAACAGGTCGGATCGACCAGGGAAGCATCACGCTCTCACAGAATACCAGCGTGAAATAGCAGCTTAATGCTGCTGTGTTTCGTATGGTGAGTGTAGAAAATCAGAGACCCTTTTAGTGAAAATGGGGCATTCTACCTAAATCCTCAGGGGTGAAAATGCATCTGCATTTTTCTTAATCGAGGATAGATTTAGATGTCTGTAAGCCACAGCACCCACTTACCACCTAGACTGTGTGTTCTTTTGTCACTCTTATTCTATAATAAAAAAAACATTGAAGGGAGATCGTTATTTCTAATAAACAGTGTTATAACAATAAGTTGATAGTACGGCTCGATAGTTAAAGTGTTTTCCTGCGCTTGTGCTGGCTGCGGACTGAGTATCTCGTACACCTATATTTTTTTACCTGGGTCCATATACATTGTGTAATTTATAATTTATTACCATTGAATCTTCCATTAAACAACTTTTTTTTTCTAAAATATAAGTGATAAATATACTTGTAGTGCACACCTGCAACAAACTTTGATCAAGAAATGCTACAAATGCGTTGTCACCTCTGAGGCTTAAGATGGGATGCCCCCAGCAGCTAATTATACTTTCCAACCTTTCAGATCGGAACACACAGCAAACGCACTGCTGCCTAGCGACAGAAATAGGTAAAATGGTGGACACACCCAGGCGGATTCCTGTGCAGGATGGGTGTCCCACCTCTCAGTACCAATGCTGGCTCGGCTAGACTGTACAGACTTTATTACGTACTTGCCAAAGAGCATTCCTAAAAAGTAAATATTACGTCTCAAAATTACAGAAACATCGACTATGATGGAATTAACTTATGCTGTTTTTTTTTTCGGAATTTTGAATTCTAAATAAAAACACGTTATCATATTTAGTCCACTGCTGGAAAAAGACCTTTAAATGTGCCGACTAGCAAGTATGCATTGAAGATTATGTTGGAACAGATAATCCCACCATTTGCATGGATCTTTATGCTAAACTTTTATAGAACACTAAAACTAATACCCCTTTTACTATTACTCAATTAATACAATCACCGAAACAAGCATATCAATTATTATAATACACCAAGAACAAAGTTAGATATAATAGTAATCTTCGTAGAGCTTCAAACTCGCGAATAATTCAATGACTCTCAGAGTAACGTGATGTGACCTTATTTTACGGTTAATTGATTGAGATATTAACGCCATTTGTATTATGTTTTGATGAGAAGGTTTTTCTACCAAATTAAAAAGCTGTCTCGTTTTATCTTTATTTTTAAAGTATCATCATTACATCCCATCATAAGTACATTGCTGAATATAGGCCTCCCCCAAATAATGCTGCAAAAGCACAGTTCTAAGACAACCGTATCAATCGACTCTTAACAGGTCATTATTCTATCTAGAGGTGCAGCCCTAAACTTTGCTTGCCGGTACTAGGCTGCCACATGACAACCTTTATTTAAATGCATGACGATGACGATAATGATGATGATAATCATTATAAAAGGTAGTTAATTAAATTGCTACTTTAAATAATGAACCGGAGATCCCCTTTACTACTAACAGATATACCATGACACAGAGGTGACAACATAATATCTGAGTTTTTAGGTACGAGGTAGTGCATCAGAGGTAGAGGTGGAGCATTCTCTTACGTGTAGTGGCAATGTAAGAGAATTAACTACCTATGGCAACCCCGTAAATATTCGTGGCAAATATCTCCCTATGAATTATTTTATGGGGGAGCGGAAAAGTGTTTTTTTTTTCATTTTGTAGTTATGATGGCGATGGTAATAATATATTCGAAATACATTTCAAATGTCAATAAAATGTGAGCAAAAATTATATAAGAATCACACTAAGCAATCGTTTGGCAGCTGCGTTTAAAGTAATTCAACAATCCGCAAATTTCTAACTTCAAATTACCAGACGTCTCTCTCGCAATCGCTGTTTGCCGGCTGTTATTTGGAAATATAATTGCTTTTCTAGTACCTACTTGTGCCGTAGTTCAGTGTTGCTTTGTTTTGATTACTACATATATTTTGTTACCTGTTAACGTAGTAATAACTTATTTAATGCAATATTAGCTTTATCTAAAAGTAATTTTAGTAAAATATAGTTCAGAGCGCTCTGTCATAATGTCTTCGTCGCCTCAGATGTCAAAAGAACTTGCTATAGATTATGCTTTCACAGAAAAGACTAACGGAATACATAATATAATGTCAGTCAGCTCGTAAGTCATGTCCATATACATTTTAACTGTTTTAGCTTTTATGAGGTTTTTGTTGCCGAAAAAAATGTGCGACTGAGAGACCCTAAGAATATTTACAACACTATATCGCCCCGTGGGTGTCGGGAGGGAAATAACCAAGATAAGCACCACTCCTTCCTTATAACAACTAAAAATAAAAAAATATGCTTCGATAGGCGCAGCTTACCCCGTCTGCCAAGCGTCACAACTGTGACAATCTATGAAGAAGGCTAACTTCCGGAGTGGACTTTGATAGGATATTATGAAAGTGATTGATAGTAAGAGGGGAATGAAAGTCTTTATTGATCTATGAATGTTTATTAACTAACAATTAATTAACTAAGAATGAAAACTATAGTGGCCCCAATGGCATTCTTAAAATGATAGGTGATAGAGTTAATTGTCCCTACCGGCAACAATGTTGTAGACTGCATGTGCCCAGCGATGTTTACGTGCATTACAGTATTTAGTAATAAGTAATTGTTTAAATATATTTGTCGCATCATATTTTGTTAGATTATTTGATTTTTAATTTTTATATTTTCAATAATTATAATTTGAAAAACATGAGTCCTGGATACTTGATATTGAATAAAAATACTAGGTGTCTCAAAAGTAAGTTCACATTTGCTTATCTTATTACGCGAAAGCAACTATTCTGAGGGGCGCGGGGGGTATGTCAGTCGGTAGTCTGGCTCTTGGGAATTTAGTCGCTATGGAGCGTTTCTCTGGTGCGGACCGTGCGTTGTGCGTACGTGAGTTTTACAAAAACGGTAATTCGGCGACTGTAGCGCGTAGAAAATTCTGCAGTATTCGACATATTCGTCACTTAAATGATGCGCCTAGCACTCGTCTCATTGCAAAATGGGTTGAGAAGTTTGAAGAGACTGGGTCAACTCTGGAGAAACCAAAATCTGGGCGACCAAGAACATCAAGAACAGCCGAAAACGTGGACAGTGTTACTCAGTCTATTCGAGATGATCCAAACCTCTCGATTCGGAAGCGTGCTGTTGCTTTAAATGTGCACAGATCTTCATTATGCCGCATTTTACACAAAGATTTAAAGCTGCACCCGTACAAAATTCAGTTAGTGCAAGAACTGAAGCCTCAAGGTGCTGGTCAGAGGCTTGCCTTTGTAAATCAGATGATTGAGCGCTTTCCAACGTTCACCAACATCTTGTTTTCCGATGAAGCCCATTTTCACCTGAATGGGCATGTAAACAAGCAAAATTGTCGTTACTGGAGTGCAACCAACCCAAAACAAAAACATCAGAAACCTCTACATTCACCCAAAGTCACCGTATGGGCAGCGATGTCGGCGCGAGGAATTATCGGCCCTTACTTTTTTGAAGATGGAAGGGGACGCACACTCACAGTGAAATCAGAGCGTTATGTGGAGATGTTAGCCGAGTTTTTCGTCCCCCAACTGCCAAACTTTCCTGGTTACAACCAAAGAACATGGTTCCAGCAGGATGGAGCAACTTCACACACGTCCAACAGATCTCTGCCTCGAGTTCGAGAAATTTTTCCGAACAAATTAATCTCCTGGCGAGGTGACATAAATTGGCCTCCACGGAGTCCCGATTTAACGCCTATGGATTTTTTCCTGTGGGGTTATGTCAAATCAAAAGTTTACGCTAATAAACCGACTTCCCTGGCACAATTAAAAGAAAATATCCGTCATGAAATGGCAGCCATCACGGAGACTACCTGCCGAGCTGTCATAGGCAATTTTAGTGCCCGACTAAATGAATGCCGAGAGCGCAACGGTTTACATTTGGACAATGTTATTTTTAAAAAATAAATTCCCAAACAGTGTACTTCAATATAAAATAAACATTTTTTCAATAAAGCTAAGACTTTTCTTTTAAAAAAAGATTTAAATGTGAACTTTCTTTTGAGACACCTTGTACGTGTACTCGGGGACTGCCGCGGTAAAGCTATTGCATAGCATTTTTATCAACTTATGCAATTATAACTATTTATTTATTTTATTTATGCAGTATTTATTCTTTGTTTTTTTCTTGGATATTAATTCAAGTTACACTTTTTGAGCATGGTGACCGATAAGAAAACAATTTTTTTTCTTTTACTGAATAAATTAGAAGTTACTATTGTTTAAATATTTTTATGATCTTACAATAGATGTAGGTTATTCAGGAATTTTTATCATTGAAACGGTTTATGGTAATTAACGAGTTCTTCCGACAAACGATAATTTTCTATAAAGTCTGTGTTTATTAAATACTCTAAATTAACGAAAGTTGCTAGAAGGACGACGACTCATATAAATCCAAAGAATATGCTTCTTGCAATAAACTATATTATTGTTTAAAATATTTTTATTATCTTACAATACATGCAACTAGTCTACACGCAAACATCTACTAGCACGCACACAACACCGTGCCGAAGTCTGTCGAACTTAAACGACGTTAGACGATGTTAGGTTTTCGGGTCATAGGTTTATTTCGTTACGGAATTTCTTGATTCGGTCGCCGCGCTCAAAGACCGCGATAAAAGCTATGCAATAGCTTAATAATAGGCGTAGGGATGTGACGACCCCATCGCCCGCTGACGTAACGGTTATGTGACAAAACCGCTACGTCAGCGCAGTCAGTCAGCACCTTGCCGAGAGGTGTTAGTGCCGTGCCTCGACAAAAATTGAAGGTGCAAAGGCCCGCGTGTGCACATTGCCCCACAATGACACGGCGCCGGGTTTGGGCGTCTCCCGTTAAATGACGCCCAACACTATGGATGATGGAATACGGAAGAATGCGCAAAGGGCCGCTGCCTGGAGGTTGCCAGGGCGCGTCTGGAGCTGGCGCTGGACGCGACAGCATGCGAACCGCCAGCCGAGCGAGAGGTGCTGCATGACAACCCATCAGCCCCTCGCATCCATCATCCCCACCAGCTGGCTTGGTGTCGGCAGGGTCTTCGCGGGCCCAGCAATCGGTACCCGCCACTGGTGGAGTACTCCGCATGCGATGGACAACCGAAACGAATACCAACGCATTGCGGACGTATTTTAGAGCGAAAGGGGGAGAAGTTGGAGGTTTGGCGTATCGGGCTAGGATGCATCGTCTTTTTGCTGAGCTGGAGCCATCTTTAACCGTAACAGAGCAAAACCTGGCAGATCGAGTTCGGTATATCTTGCGCTCAAACATATTTGATGTCGCCGAACTCGAACAGCTACGACGTGAGGCTGTTCCCTCATCGGATGAAAATACTACGGCTGAGGATGCGGCGCCACAAATTGTAGAGCAACCCGCAAACGTGGATGCCGCGTGAATACCCCAGTTGTTGTTGATTCAAACGATGATGGAACAGTCGCCCAGGAACTGGAATTAGAGCATATGAGGAGTACATTGGAAGAGGCGATTGTGGAAACGCGCAGTACGCCTCTCGAAAATCGACCGCGACTTCTCCGCATAGCCCTAAGCAAGCGGAATCGGGCTGTCGTGAGGGCTCTGAACCCAATGCTGGTGACCTATTTGGAAGCCAGCCGGGACCTTTGCGAGACGACCTCAATTCTTTTTGGTGCCGCACTGGCAGTATGCCGCATTATTGGCGCCAAACTTTCCGGCTGGACGCGCTACTGGATAAAGTAGCGCTATCCCAGCCTGGAGAATAAGAACTGAAGAACGTATCGCAAAGGCTAAGGCCCTCATCGGCAGACTGATATGCTTCAGGTCAGGCAATAACAGCCAAGGATTGTGCCGTCAGGATGGAATTTGCTGGAAATTTCAGCCGGATATAATGCAAAAACTGACGGAGCGCATAGACGACCTGAAGCAGAAAATCGCTACTTAGGGAAAGCGGATTCGGTGATATACCGAGAGGTCGACATGGTTCAACCAGAATTGTCTCTTCCAGAGTAATCAGAAGAGGCTCTATAAATCATTGGAGTGACCAATGGTAAGTGGAACGGGCCCAGCACCGAATCAGGCCGACACTGTCGTATTCTGGTGCAGCCTGTGGTCAGAGCCCGTAAACCACAGCGAGGGCCCTTGAACGGAAGTTGTGGCGAATCAGTGTGTGAGTATTACGCCCAAGGACCCCGTCATCATAACGCCGGATGACGTAGCTGAAGCGGTCCGTAGAGCCCCGAACTGGAAAATTCTGGGACTCGACGGGCTGCATCACCACTGGCTGAAGGGGTTCATGGTGTGTCATACTGCGCTCGCCCGTCAGTTTCAAGAGGCTCTCAACCAGAAGTCGCTCCCTAATCTCTTCACTACTGGGATCACTCATTTGGTTCCTAAAGACCAGGTTACCACAGACCCGAGCAAACACTGCCCCATCACGTATCTGCCGACCATATACAAGACACTAACATCCATTTTGAGCGCAAGAATCACTCGTCAACAGAACTTAAATCAGGTGATGTCGCTTGCTCGAAATGGATGTCGGGGCGGTGGTCGTGGACTCCTCATTGACGCGGTCATTGGCAAAGTCGTGAAACGCAACCGTTGGAACTTCTCCGCCGCCTGGATAGACTACAAAAAGGCATTTGACTCGGTTCCCCAAACATGGCTTAAGAGGGTTCTCGAGCTGTACAAGATTGACTGTACTGTTAGAGACTTTCTCGAGCAATGTATGGAGCAGTGGAGTGCGATCCTTTGTCATCTGGGTGAGCGGATGACGGCTGCGGAAAGCCGCATAAGGATAAGAAGGGGCATCTTCCAGGGCGATTGTCTGAGTCCAATCTGGCTCTGCCTCTCTTTGAACCCTCTCAGTACATTACTAGAGGGCTCCGGGAGGGGATTTCAGCTTCGAAAAGGAGGTACAAAAATGACCCACCTTTTCTATATGGATGACCTTAAGTTATTCGCCTCCAGTTGCTCCCATCTTATGGAATTGCTAAATATTACGTGTGAATTTAGCAGTTCTATTGGAAGGGAGCTGGGAACGGATAAGTGTGCGGTCCTCCATGTTAAAAGGGGAAGGTTTGCTAACTCTGAGGGCATAGACTTATCTATACCCGTCAAATTAAGGACCCTTTCCGAGGCTGAAACATACCGATACCTGGGTATGTCACAGAACATCGGTATCGATGAGGCTGGTATGAAACAGTCTGTTTATGCACGCATGACCAAAGTGCTTAACAGCCTTTTTGTCCGGTGTGAATAAAACACAAGCATATAACGGTTGGGTCATGCCTGTACTCATGTATACCTTTGACATACTTAGGTGGACTCAGACTGAACTTAATGCCCTGAATAAAAAAGTCCGCACTACTATGACGTCCCATAGGATGCATCACCTGAGATCTTCGATTATGAGGCTGTACTTGCCGTGGAAATGTGGTGGTCGTGGCTTGTTAAGCGCGCTTACCGTGCATAATCGCGAAGTATGCAGCCTCCGTAACTACTTTCTGACGAGATCGGATAATCCATTCCATATGGACGTCATTTGTTGTGATAAAGGGCTTACCCCTCTATCCTTGGCCAACGAGCAATGGCAAGAACCAGCAGTACAGAGCATTTCCGACCGGGAGACTGTGTGGAAGGAGAAGGAGCTCCACGGGAGGTTCTACAAGGCTCTACGTCAACCTTTCGTAGACACAGTCGCCTCCCTCAACTGGCTACGTTTCAGTGACCTCTTCGGGGAAACCGAGGGTTTTGTCTGTGCGATACAGGATCAAGTTATTAAGACCAACAACTATCGTAGATACATCCTAAAGGATGGCACCGTCGACATCTGTCGAGCTTGTCGCCATCCCGGTGAGTCACTTAGGCATGTCATCTCCGGTTGTTCGGCGCTTTCTACTTTCTCTGAGTACTTGCACAGGCACAACCTAGTAGCTAGAATTCTACACCAGGAGCTCGCTCTTAAATATGGTCTCGTTGACCGGAGACTGCCGTATTACATGTACTTGCCGGAAGCCGTGCTTTAAAATGACCGCGCCAGGCTCTACTGGGACCGGGCCATCATCACAGACAGGACTATTCTTGCGAATAAGCCCGATATTGTGCTGATTGACCGAGCACAGTCAAGGATATTTTTGGTCGACATTACCATTCCATATGACTAGAACCTCGTGAAAGCCGAAACAGATAAGCGAACAAAATATCTGGACCTGGCTCACGAGGTGTGGGGTGGGCTGTCGACCGAAATTATACCTGTTTATGTATTTATTTTATTTTATTCTTATTTATGTATATTTATCATTTTCGTTCGCAATTATATATTTATGGAACCCGATCAGATGACAAAACTATATAGATACCCCGAATAATAATAATAAAATAATAGTGATAAAAACAGTTTTACGGTTATGTTTTGATAATTGATTATTGTTTTGAGCCTATCAAAGGCTGTAACTGTAATGATGCCTGATCCATTAACGCTTAATCATAAAAAATTCTGTCTTCAACGGTGACCCGGATTTATATGTCTTAATGTACACATTAATTTTATTAGGTTACTGCAGGAATCATGTGGTGGCGGTTTGAGAACATTCATTACCCTATATCGTCCCCTGGGTATCATTAATGGCGATAGAAGGAAAGAAGTCAGGAGATCAGGAAGCAGCGTCTTTTTAACTACAACTAATAATAAAAGCAGCTAACTCGCTTGCAAGACGTGCCGACTGTAACAAATGAGTCCTATGAAGTATTCGTGGGGGAGGCCTATGTTCAACGGTGGACATTTAATAGGCTGTTACGGTAACAGAAATTACAGGATCCCAAGTAATTGGTAGTATCCATAATTGTTTCTTGTATTTACGCGAACACTGCACATTTAAGTAAAATTAGTTTTACGTATTCTATTGCGTATATTAACTTATAATATATTCCTGATGTTTCGAGTACTTTACAGCACCATTGGTCACGGGGGACTGAGGTGTTCGACGATTTAATGTCATATTTAACCACGGCTACATCTAGATTAAAATTATTAATTTTTGTTCTGATCTGTGCAGTATGAACTTATAGTATTGTTGCGCGCCACAGTTGATGGTACTAGCGCCATCTGGTATCAAGTATCAGCAATAGGATTGTCAAGATCTTTCTAGAACTCTCCCATTAGCGCCATCTAGTAGCGAATGGTAGAGATAAGCTTTAGAAAGCCCCACATTCGAACTTTATACACCTGGTTGGTCGGGGCCGGTATTTTCTGGAATATTCTGGATGTTTCGTTGAAAAAGCCTATATAAAGCCGTTGAAAGCTCCGTTCGGGGCAGTATTGAATAGGCGATTCAAGCGAAGCTTCGGAGCGAAATAAAGTGAACTAAAGTTATCAGTGTGATTAATTATTAGTGTGTTTTAGGTTTTGATTGGTGTTCGGCAATTAAAGTGTCAATTTTGGTAATTCATCGGCAGTTTTTACTGTCACGAACCCTAAGCTCGTAACAGTATCTTGAAGTCTTGCAGTTATATACTTGGGTTGGGATTTAATTTTATTAATTATAGGATCCCAAGCAGATGTTAGTACCCAGCCGTTTTCTATATTGAAATCAGGATGTTTTTTGATTTTTAACCTCGTGAATCTTCAGCAACAAGCTTAAGTCAATTATTTAAATTAGTATAACGATATTCCTTTTTTTTAATAATGATACGTCATATGGTTACATATTTGTTGATGAAGAGATAAGAATCTAAAATCTAGTTTGTACAAACGTGTTTTTCACCTTTATTACTTGCAATGTTTCCAGACATCGTTACGACAAGGAAATATTTCGCAAAATAAATAAGTTTTTATGTGCTGGTTGAATTCTCGTTTGCTATTGTATGCAAAATGTGATGCAAGAGTGTCAAAACCGTTAAAAACATTTCATAATATAATACGTGACATATCGTAACATAATATGACATTTAAAGCGAATAATATATCAGGTAAACGTAAAGTGGATTTGCGTTGGATTGCAATGTAAAATAATTTTTATGTATACAATCATGTTCTAACATTTTATATGCGTTGAGCCTACGCTATAGCGCACAATTCTAAATTTTGATTTTATTCCAGGATAGTTAGATGTCTATGGCCACTAAATTATCATTAGGTAAACTGTGCGCTTGTGTGTAATCTTAATTCTAATCGTAATTTTTTGTGATTTGTGTAAGTAGCTATGCACGATTGTGCGACATGTATGATCTTTTGTGGTCACTGTTATAGCTATAGTTACATTCAATGAATTGAAGGAGTTGCTTAGCTGACAGCAATTTCAATTCTTCTGGGCTAAGTAAGTTTCTCAGATGCGCGTTAAGGTTCCACAATCAGTTAAGATGAGCAGAAGTATTTCTTCCGTTAAGAAGCAGAATCGGCACGTCCTTGAGTTGCTTCGTGCCAGGATGTATATGGTAGGGAGGGCTCTTGCCAGAATACGAATTTTATTCTTATTTAATCCCAGGGCTTCTGAATTTAATTTACGATTAACTGAAAAAATTATTCTTGACAATGCTTTTAATATTACTAAAGTTTCAGTTAATCACTACAGTTACGAGTAAATGCTTGTACTAAAGAGTGTTTCACGACCCACAAGAAAGTTGATTTTGATTTCGTTTTGAAGTTATTTTATCTCACTTATTTTAAAATTTATGTATTTTTTTATTTTTTATGTGTTTTCCTTTAGATTAATAATCGATATTACACAACCGATAATGATTATAATTTAAGAGCATGTTATTTTTTTACAAAATATTAGCATGATGGTAGCTCCGAATTAGTTTCGAACCTTTGATCCACAATTGATATTCTCGCAACTAATGCTCAGTTAAAATATTTAAAACATTTTGTTCTACGTAATAAATCCTTTGTATTGAATGCATAAATATGTAAAAATGTGTATAATGTTTCCATAAAAAATAAACCACCCTTAGAGACTTTTCTTAAACTGACAGTAAGTTATTGACTGAACAACAGTAAATTATTTTAAATGGACGCAAAATTAAAACTAAAACTTTTCTTGAATATTTTAATATTAAAATAAATAACGTATATATTTTTGTCTTTATATCTTATTAAAATATCAAATACGTTAGTTTCACAAAAATCAACGTCCAGGTATTTAAAATTATAAATTCAGTCTTACCACAGACAAATTCTAACACATGAATTTTGCTTAAACACCGCCACACCTGTTGGGAGAATATTTAATTATATTTTAAGCTAATTGGATTATGAACGCTCTAATTCAACAATGTGAAATATTCAGACATTAGTTTATAGAATAAAAGTTGTTTAAAGATTATTAAATTGTAATTAAATATTAATAATAATGAATTGAATTTCTAAATTAAGAAGCTTTCTTATAATAAACTTCATGTCATAAAACATTATTAGTCGAAAATGGTATCATTGCTTTACTATCGTATATAAAAATAATAACTTTAACTTTTTTATGTAGATTTTGATTCTTTGTGCATTTTAAAATTAAATTTTATCGCTACTTTTTGAATGTAAATGCGTAACTAGGGCGCTATTATCATCTAAAGAATACATACAAAAATATTTAATGCGGATATTTTATATTTGTGTGATAGGAGTATAAATTATTCTAAATAGTTATTAGGTCATTGAAAAATCATTTTGTTTAGTTCCCCCTTTCCACATTTTCCTCTTTTATTCAAATATCCAGTATAGTTAAATTTTTTAACGTATAAATGCCAAAGTATTATATGGCGGCAAATAAAAAAATACAAAACTATCCAATTTAACAAAACGCCCATTTCGTATGTAAGGTCCTAATATTAATTGCTACTTTCACGATCAATCCATATGAGTCCACAGCTGGACAAGAGTTTTTTCACTTGTAGGGAAGAACTGCATTATTCGTCACACTTGCCAGGCTAAGATTGCAGTACATAGTTTATCTGTCACACCTTTGACGTTGTTGCTTGTCACCTTCCAGTAGTTTTTTTTTCTGAGATTTTTTACATTTCAATTTCATTATATGTATATATACTTTGGCCTCTCAGTATATTTTTGAAAATTGAATTTATTATTTTCACAAAGACAAAAGTAGTTTTAGTAAAAAGAGTATAAATCAAAAAACACTAGAAACAAACACAGGCTAGTGGTACCAGTTTTTCGACTCCACAGAGTCAGTATGTTTTTTTCTTTATTGTTATACTTTATAAAAAAAATATTAGAAATTGTGCAAAACAGAACATTGTTAAATGTTAAATACATCAAAATGGGTAAGTTACTGACATGAAGAAATTCAAACCCATGTCTGAACATTTATATTGCGATATTATGTGGAGTAATCAATCCGCCCCACTCTATTTTTAGATTTATTTCTCAAACTGATTATAAATCGGGACATTTTCATTTCATAAAAGCTTCTTTTTTATATGTTGAAATTGGTTTTTACACGTGGTGACTCCTGAGGAATTACAGGCGCACTTTTTACCATCGACTGATGGCGGAAAGATTAAGCGGCCCGTTTGGTAAATACGAGTAAATTATATAAATAATACTTGTCAGCTGGCGCTATCTCGAAAAGCCATATTATTTTTATAGTGCATTAAAAAGATAAATCATATTATGAGTGATTAATTACTTATAATATCGATGTCACATGGCGTAATGGTCTTACCGTATTTAAAATTAAACTAGGTATGAACAGTGTGAAATGAAATGGTGTGTACTCTTCTTGCCTAATTTTAAAAGCCCTTTTCTCACTTCCACAATTGCCACCATAATACTCAACTTCTTTTCTCTCTACACCTTTCTAACCACTACACAGGGACATACCTCCATTTCCAGAGGTTTTATCTGCTCTTAGAACGTCAATTTTACTTAGCCACATGTCGTTATTTTCAGTATATTTTTCATTGATGTCTATCTTTCAGGTGTTTCCATTATAATTCAACACTATAAAAACAGTTTAATGCATAATGTTGTTAATAATAGATTGCTTGTGAATTAATCACAAATACAATAAGGCGCCAGGTGTATATTATATAATATTATTAGCAAATACCCAGAATGGCGACGGTGAGCAGCGTCAACGATGAAAGACGTCTCGTACTGCGATCGTCACAACGCCTGCCAAGCTTGAAAATTAAGTTAACATTCGCCCTATAGTGGGAGAGGCCCATCTCCAGCAGTGGCTGACGCTGATGAAGAAGTAAATCAACGCATTACACTTGTAATACTATCTCCTGTAAAGTTAATAGCTTACAATTATTTTAATGTTTTTCCGTGTTAGAAAAAACATAACATTAACACTCACGCCTGTCACCCAGAGGGGTAGGCAGAGACTACGGACTTCAATTTGGCACGATCTTGACATACCTCTTTCGCCTCCTTTACATCCATATATCTACGCATACATGCTCGTCGGTTAAGGGTACTTATGTTACTCATGTACATGTTAGAAAATTGGACAGTATTTCAAGTACATTATCATTAATGAAGTAGTGAGTTTCATATATTCACTATGAGTTGTCAGTAAGCAGTAAAATAATAAAAATCTGTTTATGTACCCTGTGCATAGAGATCGTGACCGTTATAAGACTTTCACTTCACGTGGCATAAAAGAATTCTTTACTGAAGTAAAAGACTTTTGCATAGGTAACTCACACAACTTCAAACGCAATGCCTTAAGTTTAAACATACAGAATGCAGAATTTTTTTAAAGCTGTAGAAATATGCTAAATTTTTCAAAAAAGAAGGAAAGAGATTTTTGTTCAGTATGTAATATAAGTAAAACTAAAAGTTTAGTTTATCATATCTTTACAATAAAAATCTCTTTTCTGAGCCAGCAAATAAGCATAATGAATTAAAAGTTAGTAGTTGAATTTGATTTTAATAGAATAGTAGAAAAAAATTAAAATTGTATTTTCTTGCTTTTCATAAATTTATTGCTATCAAATAATTTTAAGAATTAAAACCAGGTAATTAAAATAACTATTACATGACGTAAGAAATTACAATTTAATTCAAAATCCAATATTTAGTAGAATTATTGATAATTTAAAAGTTCTGACTTCTGACTCTGACTTCCAACTATCGAATGTTATGGAATAATCAAACACGTTTTTTATGGAAGTAAGTGATAGAAGGTAATCGAGTCCAGCTGATCGTAAGTGATGCTATAGTCCATATAAACATATACATCTGTATTCGATTTATAATTAAAATGGGCTATTTACAATGAGAACCAAAATGGAATGACTCGTTATCTGTACAAATGTCATCGACTCTCTTCACTTGCCATACAAAACAGTGTATTATTATGCGGTTATTGTACGATGGTATTCTTGAATATTATATAATTGAACAACGAGAAGAAAACGTATTTAACAATGTTGTCTATCTCATTAACATTCTGTATAAAGTATTACAAAATCCGTTTCATTCTATTTCAATTTTCGTTTTGTTAAATCAATACGTTTAGTAGGCTGTCTCCAATGGAATTAAAAAGAAAACTTCAGTATTATCCGACAGGCGAAAATCCACTTTGCGATTTCTGACATTGGATAATTGAAAATGTCTTCGGGGATTTGTCCGAATAGATTGAAATTAAACTATAGTCTTTGTATTAAACACAAACAAATGTTTCTACGTAAATATAACATAAAAACGAACACAAACAATTTTGTTTGTATTTTTGTAATTGTCTTATCCGACATAAAACATAATGTTTTTACTGGCGATATTTTACTTTATTGCAAATACGAAGTAAGTATGTTCACATTCTCTTATTTGTTTTTAGTCTTGAAATGAACTATTTAGGAAATAATATGGTTCTTATACCTAGAAGTTACCTTAATATACTATATACTACATATACATTCACTTAAACAAATAGTTATTTTTGCTTTTGTATAATTTAAAAAGGAGCTTTCAAATTAAATTATACATATTTAAATAATATGTTAAGAGTACGAAAATTATAATATACGCAGTTATCAAACTGCGCGTTTAAGGCAAAATAAAAAAAAATATAGTTTTATAAATTAAATCAGTAATAAAACTTCAAAATTATTATTTAAATTATTATATTTTAATACAGCAAATAAGGAGTACAACTCAATTACCTCTAAAAATTAATCATCGAAAGCAATTTAATGTCAACATATTTTTATTTAATAAGACGACTCGGACACTTCATAACAATGCAATCAATTTTCAATGTTACATTGTGATTTTCAGCAAAAAAATATGTCGACTTGAGGTGCTTTAAGAATATTTCTTAATATATAATAGAGTATAATATTTAGGAAGCAATGCACGTTACATTGGCTATCATCAGCTTTAGTCATAAAATGCATTGCCTCCTGCGGTCTTAGGGCTAAAATAATTATCAAAAGCCTAATTGTTTTTTACGTGACAACGTCTTATAAATTGGTTTGCCGGGTGACACTTCAAGAAACCGCGTTACGCTCCGCTCACGTTATGCGCTCACAATGAGAGCGAGTGAGAGGCACGCGTCCCTTCCACTCGGGCATGGTTAGCCCGCCTAAGAGCGAGAGAGACAGACATAAAAAGTGAAAGGCACGCGTCCCTTCCACTCGAGCACAGTTAGCCCGCCTAAGAGCGAGAGAGACAGAGCGAGAGAGAGAGAGTGAGAGAGTCGTTGTCACGTAAAACTTTCGCCCGTATACCGACTTTACAGGCAACCAATATTTTTTTTTAATATCTTTATAATTTTCAATTTGAAACTTTCTTACATTATAACCACAGCGTTACTTTCTTACATTCTCTATTGTACATGCTAGAGCCATGCTGCAGCTATGTTATGGTTGTAGTACATAATACCAACGTAAAATGGCTGCTTAATGCTGCTCTATTTCATATGGTTAGTATGGAAACATACCGTAAGGTGGTCAAATTATATTAATAAATTAATACAGATATAAAAAACACGAATATATAAAAAGGAATTTAAATTATATTTTGCTTAAAATACATATAATTTAACATTCAAACTGGTTATTTATTAACTAAGATGAATATTAAGCAAGGCCTTATTTGTTTTTCCTCCCATGTTAAAATATTATGAAAATCGCTTTAATATTGAAGCATTCAATTTTAATACCACATTGGGAATGTTTTAAGAAATAAATTAAAATATGAGTAAATTGGAAATATAAATGAATCTTAATAAAAACTCTCTCTCTCTCTCTCTCAAACTCTCTCTCTCTCTCTTTCTCTCATTCTCTTTATTAGAACCTATATAAAGCCTATAATGTCAAAAGTCTTTAAATTTTCTGAAATTTTTTGCATTAAATGCTATATATATTATGGTTTATTTTTCCGTTTTAGTTTATACTTGAATATAAAGTATTGATGTATTTTATATTCAACACATATGTTTTTATGTATGTTTACCGATTTTTCGCAAATTAAAATGATTCACCTGTCCTCGGGCTCTCGGGTTTAGTAGGTACCAAATCTTCGACTCATAAAATGATGACAAAGTATTGGATGGCATTAATATATTTAGACGACATTCTAGTTCTCATCTTCAATTAGTGATATTTGATATTCCTTACTCCACTCAAAAGGGTAAAAAAATTAAACTTTTAAAAAAGATTAAAAAAGCTGAAGTCGGGTCTTAACTCTTTGATATTCTTGCAAATTATTTTATTCTTATATAGATTTTGAAATAAGTTTTCACATTTTATTAAAAGTTTAATTGTTCATACTATACAAGAATACAGTTTTACTACCGACTCTGTGTTTTAACAAGCAAGTCTGAACTCTCCAAGTGCTCGTACATATTTATGAAAGATCTGTTCTTGTATAAGTGCACGTCTTTATGCAGTTTCATAGACTACATAGGAAGTCATTATATTGACGAGATAAGGACAAAGCGCTTTAGTTTCATTGATGTTCCTCTTTTAAAATTGCGAGTAGAACCATGTTATACGTGGTTGAGCCATACTGCATTTATATTAGTAGTACAGTTGTAGCACGAATTGGTCGGCTCGACCGGGGAAGGACCACGCTCTCACAGAATACCAGCGTAATATAGTAGCTTAATGCTGCTATGTTTCGTATGGTGAGTGTAGAGAACCGGAGACCCTTTTTACTGAAAAGTAGTTATTCCATCTTAGTCCTCACGGGTGACAACGCATCTGCATTTTCATTTGTAATCGAGGATAGATGAAAATGTCTATGGGCCGCAGCAATCACTTAACATCAGGTGGACTTTTTTTTTTTTTTGCGGATGGAAAATCATCTAATGACCAGAGAATGACCAGAGTGTCAGACTTTTACTGACTAAAAACCATCCGTGTTCCTTCAGTGCCCTTACGTTCCGGAGCCGCGGTATCTCTTTCGAACAGCCCGCAGCCCCGGCAGGCGTTGGCCCTTATGGGCCCCTTCACGCTGCTGACAGCTCTTTGAGGCGCGCATGGAACAAAACGCGCCGTCGACACGGCCTGTCGTCGTTAGACGGACGGACGGCGAGCTACCCATTGCTCGCCGTCCACAGGCCCGCGCCTACGGTGGCCGGGGGCCACGACGTAGCCCCCGACGCCCGGGGCGTCTCCCGCGGCGGCCGGGGAGGAAAGCTGCTGCTCTCTCCTTCTCCCGCTCCGCCACCTCCTTCGTTAGCATCACTGCTTCGCAGAAGGTGGTGACGGCATCCCATTCCGTCTCGCTCCGGACCATGGCTTCGACCAGGGCCGGACGCGAGAGGTCGCCGCCGCCTATCGCCGCTACGAGGACACGGCGGTGCTCCGCCCAAGCAGGGCACACCTCCACGATGTGTTCCACCGAGTCCTCCGGTCCATCCTCGCAGTGGGAGCACCCGGGCGTTTCCTCCCGCCCGATTCGGTGCAGAAACCTCCCGAACACACCGTGTCCGGTGAAGACCTGCGTCAGGCGGAAGGTGAGGATGCCGTGGCGTCTCTCAAGCCACTCCTCGAAGAGGGGTCTTATCGCCGCTATAGTGGCGTGCCCAGCACGGGGTTGCGACAGTCGCTCTCTCCATGTCGCCATGAGATCGTGCCGGAAGTCTATCCGCTGCGCGACAACTTGCCGCGGCAGCGGGGTTTCCCCTCGGCATAGTGCCTTCGCGCGCCATTCGTGCAGGCGTGCGAGGACTACCGCCTACAGATCCCATGGCGGCAATCCGGCAAGGAGGCTCGCCGCCTCGCGGGAGATCATGCGGTAGCCGCGAACCATTTTCACGGCAACCACCCTTTAGGGCGCGTTCAGGTGGTGGACGGCAAGCCGCGCCAAACCACGCGCCCACATCGGGGCCCCGTAAAGGGCCATGGATCGCACGATCCCCGCGTAGATTCTCCGGCAGGAGGCGTTTGGCCCCCCCCAGGTTCGGCAGGAGCCGCCTGAAGGCAGCCCCGGTCCGTTTCAGTTTGGGAGCCAAACGTCGGAAGTGCTCAACGAAGTTCCATCGGCCGTCGAGGACGAGTCCTAGGTACTTAAGCGTCGACTCGACGCCGATGGATACCCCTCCTACCATCACTGAGGATCCTGGTGGTGGCCTGTTCCGAGGACCATGGAAGTGCATGGCCTCGGACTTGTGCAGAGCCACCTCGTGACCCAGTTGCCGAATCCTCTCAACGACTATTGCAACCCCGCGTGTCATAGTTAACATCAGGTGGACTGTGTTCACGTTTGTCATCTTGTCCTATAAAAAAAACATAATTCAATGTACCTGCAAAAATATCAGCGTGGGAATAAAACGTAAACAAAAGAAAAACAAAAAAAAACATTATAATATATCATCATGTTCATCATATAAGTCTGCAAAAGTCCAATTATGAAAATTTTTCACTCCCATCGAGTACTTGCCTTAATCGCTTCGATTTGTACCTGCATATCCAAATCGACCTCGATTTGCGGTTGTAGGTTGCACGTTTGAGACTATTATCCCTCGTGAGGCTAGATTTGTTACATCTGATGTAAACTATAGTTTATATAGTTGTACCTCTATCTGTTGGAATTCATGAGATCTTTCTTGGGTTTCTCATAGTCGCCTCTTGTGACATCGTCATCGACGTACGCATAGGACCACGTAGACTTTTGGCGCAGGGGAACGTATGCGTATGGCGGTGGGCCAGATTCTGTACTTTCTTTTTGATGACACTAAATCAACACATTATATTGTGAACTAGCTGGTACCCTGACGCGTTGTTGCTGCAGAAGAAATAATTGTGGACATATCTTTTTAAAACTGAAAGAGCTTTTAATTAGGAATGACAACACATTTACAAGTTCAATGATATATCATTTCAAATATATTTATCGGTACAATACGCAGTAAGTTAGTTGTTGTATGCCTATGACCTTTGCGCAAGTGCAAGCAATAAGCTGATAAATTTTTACTGCAAAGTGGATTGCTGGAATATAGTGATAAGTATTTAATAACATAGATGAACTTACCAACCCATACATGGGTTTTAAGAAATGAAAAATTCTTTTATCGTTATTCGATTTATTTAAAACAAGTTGCACATATTTTTGAAGAATTAATTCGTAAACTGTCAATTGTAGTGACAAAGTAATGTATTGAATTAATTAATTTCTAGTTATTTTTTATGAGAAAAAACTCGGGATTGGAAACTGTAAAACATGTCCTCAAAAAGGTAAGTGTATATTACAAAATAGTTTATAATCGTAAAAATACAGAAGTATAAATTAAAATTACAATCAAACTTTACGTTAAAGCAACATTATAATTTCTTTATTGTAAATAAAAAATAAAATTTGAGTTTTTTATCACTTTTATATGGCCGCAAATTCCATGAAACCATACATGTTCCTATTGGAACAGTCATAAGTAATCATTAATCACATTGGCAGTTTTGAGTAAATTAATTTGTTTTTGTTATTTCATATTAAAACCTTTATCGTGACACGAAATTTTGAACGAGTAAGAAAATTGTGATAGTTACAGAATTCATAACATTTGAACCACCAGATAACGTAAATGGTGCTGTTACGGATGAAGATTCAGGAAAAGAGAATAATACTGCCATCTTAAGTACGCCAGAAGTAGCTAATAATGGCAATCTGACTAGTTCTGTATCGGAAAGTAAAGATGATACTCCTTTGGCTAGTTTACAGAAGAGATCTCGCATTGAACAGCCAATTGAACAGCCACAGCCATCTACATCTAACATACTGGATGATACTTTAATTTCCCCTATATCTGTACAAAATAAAACGTAACTATGGAGGAATCGACATAAATCAAACGAGTTTCCTAGTTTCACAGCTCTGGTAGGTTGCAAAACGATTTACGCTCTCCTGTAAACTATTTCGAGCAACTATTCAATGACGCCGTTATCAACTTGCTTGGGGAACAAATGAATTTTTACGCTTCTGAAATAAAATAAAGGAGGCAATGTAACTACGAGTGAAATGAAATGCTTATTTGGTATACTACTTTGTAGTGGATAGGTATCCTTGCCAAGAGTATAGAAAAAACTCGTCCGATTCTCTCGTCGAATTTATTCTTGTGAATCGATCAGTGTTTTGTGACAGATTTAGTTATATCATGAACCACATACTTATTCAAAAGAGAAAACTTTATTTCAATATTATATAAGAACTTTATTTTTATCCGGTGCAATCTTCAGCCCAAAAAAGGTGACGCATCTCTGGCTGCCATTGTCACGTTTCTTTTGGAAAGAACTGACGTAACGCGTGTTTTGTTTATTTTAAAGGGATGAATTTGCAAACGTTCAATATGGTGATTATATTGCTTCAAATACTCTTTTATTATGAAATTGTTATTAAATGATTTGCTGCGTTACTTACCATAAATTAAAATATAAAATATAACACATTTTTCGCGATGTACCGTAAGATTTTACGATGTTTATAGGACCCGCAGACAATGTTATTTAAGAAAGAGAAAAAAACATATGTGCTGACCTAGAAGTGTGAATAATATCAATATTTAAATATTGTTATAACACCTAAATTGAGATTTTGTAAGCTACGCTTTTTGACACTTGGCTCATATCTAAAGTCATTGTCCGTTTTTCTTAATCAATTTGGCACATACTATAGTTTATATCCAACTGTTTAAGCTTTTTGATTTGAAATGGCGAAGACTTCTGGCCACTTTTTGAAGTAATCCATCACAGCCATGATATACTTGTTACCACTTTCATATTTCGGAAACGGCCTCGTCATGTCAACGGCTATTCTCTGCCATGGTGCACCAACATTGTACAACTTCAATACACCTCTACTACGAGTCTGAGGTCCATTTAGCCGCACAACTTGTACATTTGCGACACCAGCCCTCGACACCGTCTCGACAGTGGACCCAGTAAAGCCGTTCTCGGATCTTCAGTAAAGTTCGTTTAACTCTCAGATGGCCTCCTGAGCAATTATTACGGTACAGCTGTAGAACATCTGGTACTTTAGCTTTAGGACAACCATTTGCATATGAATGCTGAGTAATGACTGCTGAGTAGATATGTAGTACCACTTCTGGCTCACTGAGTCAGAAGTGGTACAACGTTCGTCGACTCACGATTTAAAAAAAATTATTTTGGCATGCTCTGATCACGAATCAGCGGTCCGTTTTTGCGTAGAATGCAAGGTTCCGGAGATGTGCAGATCAATTAACTCTTATCTAATTGATATCTGGTGAGGGCCTCCATCGTCATTAGCGCCCCATTGTTCTTATCTATTTATCTATTGTTCATTGAATACCATCATTGTCTATTTTTCCTCAGCGTATGCGTAGGCTTGTTAGTGCTATTGTATTATACTTCTATGATCCTATCTACAAAGCTAATCTGAATCATCAATAAAACACATTACCTAATTTTGTTACAATTTTTATTTATAAAATACAAAATTTTATTACTTATTGTCTATAAAATAGTAGCGAAACATCACATTCACGAAAATATCATTGTACAATGTGTTCCTTGTAAATATACTCGTAAAACTATGCATTGAACATCCCTTATATAGCAATGTTGAGATAAGCAACAGAATGTGAGATAAGCTTGTTGACACATAAAGTTACTCGTACTCTTTCTTTAGAATAGAATTATTACTTACTAGTAATATATAAGACCGAGCAGCTGCAGCTATGGAGTTAGTGTATGGTCGTTTGACCGCAGTGGATCTATCGATACTACATTTGTGTTACTTCAACGCATCAAAGGCCATGGATGTAAGTGTTTATCCTATTGACAAACTTACTTTTCTTTCTGCTATTTTCTTACGTGTGTATGATTTAGTGTTAACAAATTATATTTAAATATTATGTGTGTATATGATTAAGCCGTGGTAGCTCAGATGGTTAGCGCAAGCTGTAAATTTCACAGTACGCGACCCGGGTTCCGGCACCAATTAAATTGTTAATTGCAATTTTAAGTGCTGACTTACCACGTGCTCAGCGGTGAAGGAAAACATCGTGAGGAAACATGCATGTCTGAGAAAATTTCGAAGGCATGTGAAGTTCGACAACACGCATTGAGGCTGCGCGGCAGACATTTCCTAGCCCTGAATACAAAGACAATAGCAGAAAGTGAAAAAGTTAAAAAATACGTTTTTAACAATGACAGTCATTAGTGAATGTGATTCTGTTTACTTAAATTACAGGAAGACAAGAGCAGAAGGAAGAGATGGGATGATGGGGAGTAATGAAGCATTGTTATGTGAAGTTTGTTGGAACAAACATATTTTTAGTCACGTGTAAATACTTTTAACTTTTTGGTTCAAAATGACACAAAATCTAAAACATATTAGATACATCATCGACATGGACGGATTTTACATTACATATCCTCATAAACATTTTCAATGTAGAGAAATGGCTATTCTAGACGTAAAACTATCTAATAAAAATTATGCGTTTATCGATCATTATTTGTTTCGGCCAAGTTATCCTTTCAATTTTTTTTTGTTGCCAAAAGACAAAAAAACTGTTCGTTATTGCGAAACACACGTGCATGGCATTCCATATTTTGACGTGACCGAAGAATTAAAATGTGCCTACAAACAAGAGAACATCATTCCCATATTAAATTGGTACATTAGAAATTTGTGCAAAGACGAAGTGATCGCATACAAAGGTGGTTTAGCAGAAAAACAATTTTTAAAAATGTTGACGACGAATGATAGAATTTTTAATATTGAAGAATACAAATGTCCAAAATACAATGATTTTGTAAATGTCATACATTTAAACAAACGTTATGTGTGTAATAATCATATATTTGCAAAAAATAATCACACAATTTTACATTGTTCTTGTGATGAAGTGTGGGTTTTTTACAAGTGGTTATTGCTTGAAATTAAAATTTTAAATTAATCATAAATTTTGTTGATTTCTCAAACAAAAACAATATATATTAATTTTTTACACCAACACTCTCATTTTTTATTTCACCCCTTAGAACTTTAGACGTGTGTAATGTTTCACTTTATACATCCGTTTACTACTATTGTGGCAGGACCAAGTGGATGTGGGAAGTCAAATTTTGTAACAAATTTCATAAAATCAGTTACAAAAATATGTAATTGTGATTTAAATCAGATCACATGGTGCTTTAATGACATGCAACCTTTGTATAATTTACCAAATGTTAACTATCATCAAGGAATTCCAAATCTTAATATCTTTGATGGTGAAAACCCACATCTTGATATTATTGATGATCTAATGAGAGAGTCCGATATAACTTTAAACTCGAAGAGTGTTTTGTATTAGATTAAATAGAAGATTTATAAAGTAATAAAAATAATATATTGCGTACAATTTGTTTTATTTAATTTTATAACGTTTCACATAGTTACATACACATAAAATGCATTACACATAACCCATAAAATCTAACACACAACACATATTATAACCTAAACTGCTATAGTCTTCAGTAAGATTTCTTTTTTTATCTATCTCAATAATATTATCAAACTCAGCATAAACTATACAGTTAATTGTTTTTGTATTAGTGAGGATTCAAATCGTACATCTAATTTTACACTACCATGCTTGCTTATGAGATTCCAATGAGCTGATGAGTTGGCTGATAAATCAGGAGTTAAGTCAAATGCTAATAGACAGTAACCTTTGGTATATGGTTCACAAGAGATTCCACTTCCTTCATTAAGAAAGTGAATACCAGTTCCCGAGAATAGAGTATGATATGCTGATGTAAATATACTATTATTAAAAGATGATTGCAAAGCTTTTGAAGTTATTTGTTGAGCATCAATATATAAGCTGAAAGAATTAATACCATAGTTTTCAAAGTTAAATGTATTTTTAGTAAGGGAACCATTAAATGCAGAATTGGTCACAAACCCAATTATACATCCTTTGGGTACCTGTCCTAAAAATATATTATCAAGAGTTTTTCCTTGAACACCCGATGGAATTGTTAAAACTTTTACTTGAGCTCGAGTAATAGGATATTTAGCTGTGGTAGAAGCTAAAACTTTTTGATGTTCGAGTAATACACTGGGATTAATTCGTGCTCGTCTAACAATAAGAGTTGCGTCCGTAATGCAAATTTTAAACTTTACATCTTTTGACCCTAAAATTAAATTAAAACTCTCTCTTGATCGAACCAATTTAACACTCATTTCAACACCATTAATTAAAAATTTATCTTGGTTGAAAATGTCACCGTTAAGATAACCAATCATTTCTATTTCCTACTTTCACTAATCAATCCCTGTTTTTTAACAAATCCTATGTTTCTACCATCTGTAGAATCCATTTTTCCTGCTGTATCCTCATACCAAAGACTACAAGTAAGATGAGATTGTTTAGCAGCGGGAGCATAGTTTAAAAGGGTTTCCATGTATGCTCGACATGCATAGGTATTATTAGGTGGTGGTACAAGTTTTTGGTACATCAAGTTGACTAAAAAGTGAATGCAGCCAATTATTTACAGGTGCTACTATTGTAGTAGATATCAAGTTAGTTGAATCTTGATTTAATACTTTTGCCTTTATGTGGAGTAATGTATGAGACAAATCTATGTTGTCATTGCCTGTCCCAGGAACTTGAAACTCGATAAGTCCATCATCACCAAGAGGATTATAATGAATCCTCAATCCATTTTCAATGCTAGTTTGTGTAGACGGTAGTGCAAACAAATCCAATTCTGACTTAACGCACTCGCAAGAATGATTATGAAGGAAAGACATATTTAATTTGAAAATATATCTTTGATATTTTTTGTTTTTAGACCAAGTTTTTTCGCAGCTTTCACTTTAGCAGTTAATGGTGGAATGAATGAAGTCAATCGTTTTCTTTTAGTTTTATACCCAGATCCTGTCATGTTAAATTGATCAATTTTCTCATCAGCCTTTCGTTTAAAATTCGTAACAACTTGCTTTAAACGATCTTTTATTGAGGCTTCCATAGGACGCGCTTGAACCATATCCAATAAAAGTCCTACTCCAGCGCTTAATGCCTCCTTACAAATCCCTCGAGCACCACTTGAAAGTAAAGGTAAAACTGATCTAAATAATCCCCCTAAGAAGCTCCCAATACCATGACTGCGTTGGTATGGTGAACTGTTATAAATTACTCCAAATCCTGACCCAGCTTGATGTGTATAATAATTTTCATATGGACATTTATGATGATCACGAAGAGAATTCATTATTATAATTTTCGGAAATGTAGTTCAATACACACGGTTCCAAACTGGAATGGTATTTTTTGTCTTGTGCTCGATCTGATAACTATTTCCAGCGTATCGTATTCTCTTCGCATAACAGGTAAGTAGTGAGGTTGAGAGAAAACGTGCATTTTATTTGCACCATAAATGTATTTTGTAGGATCTAATGGAATGACTCCTAGTAAAGGAGTCATAACATCACCCACAATCTGAGGTTCGATAATGTCGCAATATAGTAATAGTTTAGATGGTAACCCTAAGTGTAAATCAGCAGGACACTTTCCAAAATTTCTCTCTAGGAGATTTTTTATTTGGTTCATAACCTAGTTGTAAACTTAATTTGGGTGCTAATGTTATGGATGTTATATTTTTATCCGAAACAGAAATAGACACAAATTTTGTTATTTCATCATAGCGAAATTTCAAGTTCTCTCAGATACCATTTAACACTCTTAAAATATGCTCAACGTTATCATAATTGGTAGCTGGAATACGTTTTTTGTAGTACACTATGGATGGTTTATCTTCATTAGGCATTAACATAGATTTTGTAATGTATATAACATTTTCATAATCTTGAACAGTAAACATGGTACATGGTTATTGAAACTCGACAACTCCAACTGACCATTCACCTTCTAATTTAATAGCTTTTGGTAATTGGCTTAAAAATTTGTGGTCTTGTTATCATGAAAGTATTCCATTGAACTATTGCTGTGCAAAGTTAAATAAAAACTTTCTTTATTCATATTTCTTTTAAACTAGAAGCTAAAATCCAACTGCTAAATTTATCTGGATAACCTTTCCACTTCACTAATACTTCTTTTCTGTTACCTGAATAACGAGTGTCAATTATTTTATCTATTTTATATTGTGAGGTGGGGTTGTAATTGATTTTCTGTAATTCTCTTTCATAAAAAGTACCAACTATTGGCTCATTTTGTAAATCTGTTATTGTATAAACAACCCATAGAGATCTATCAATTATTGAAGATATAATAAATATTTCATCACTCCAATTTGATTCATATCCTTTTTGGAAAACATGTTTATATTTAGTTATTCGAACATAATCACCCACATTGAAATTTGGTTTAGGATTTTCTAAAGAAAGTTTGTTTGACCGTCTATCATAAAGATTAGTCCAAACTGTCATAATATTGTTGGAATTTACATTACATGGGTACATCTTAATACTAAAGTGAAAGCTGTTATTATAAGAGTATATTAAATCTTGTAAAACATCTATATATTAGTATTATTATGAGTGAAATAATACCACATTTTCATTTTTAGTCTTCTTTGAAATCGTTCAACAATACTGGCCTTAATGGCAGGATTGTTAGTGGTATAGTAATTAATCTTTTTATATTTAAAGTATTTTTGTACATCTTTTGAAACAAATTCTGTACCTTTATCAGATTGTATGTGAGTAGGTGTTCAATTACTTTCAGTAAATATACTTTCAAAATATTCTTTAGATGTTTCTGAGTTTTTCTTTTTCATTGGTCTTGCAAAAGCATATTTACTAAATACATCAATAACACAAAGTATATACTTGTAATCATCATTATATTGAGAATAAGTTCGCATATCACTTAAATCAGCTTGCCACAGTTCATTAATATTTGATAGAATGTACCTATTACGCGAGAATTTTTTACGAATTGGTTTATGTAACGTGTATGTTTCTTGTGATTTTAACCATTCCTTTACTTGCCTTTTATTCATTTTACCCTTCATGGCTTTTGATAATTTATCAATACTACCAAAACCAGCGGGATTAGATGGATCATAATAAATCCTGTTAATTTCTTCTAGTACGGGGTCCATTTTAGTTTAAGTATTTTAGTTGTAGACTTTTTATCTCTACTGCTCGGTGTAGAAAACTCTTGAACTTCAATCTCAGAGGGTTTGTTCAGATCTTTTGCTTAAAGTTGGTTAATAAACTCACATCTCTTTGGATTTCCAATATAAGTAAGTGGTACTTTAATATCTTTTAATGCTTCAGCAAATTTATCCCATCCTACTGGATCACTTCTTTTTAAGGGTCTTAGTTAATCATTTATTAAATCAACGATATTACTTCCAGGAATTTTTTCATTATCAATTATGACTGTACCTTCATTATCCCTGTGTATTTTACTTTTACTTGTTTCAACTAAGTTTAATAATAACTGTCCTTTTTTATAATAATTGGTATTAAACTGAGTATTTGAGCTGGTGTGTAAAGTGGATTTTCATCATTTTCTTTACTTTTAATGAATCGATTCTCCTCCAACAAATATTCAGCATCAACTGAAGTTTTTAAATCTCTATCTTTATTTTTAAAATCAATTTTAGACCCATTTGAATCTTCATTAGATGTATCAGAATAAATTGGTAATCTGAGTGGTTGACGATCCTCTTCGGTAAAATGAAGGTATCTTTGCAGTATTTGTAAATATAACACCCATTTCTTTCGATCTTCCGTCTTACTATTCATAATATTTTGTATTTCAATATCTAATCGAGATAAATTACTATTAACCTTATTTTCTTGTTTTAATTTTTCAATCAATCCAGGTTCCATAAGTATCATTTTCTTTGCATTTTCCATGTTAACTGGCTAGTTCACTCACTAATCCACTCAATATTATTGGGCACCTAATATTATTGGTAAGAAAGTGTCCCTCCTTTCCCTCCTTTTTGTATAATTATATTTTTTCTTAGTTTATGTTTACACTTACGCACTAGTTTACGGAGAGAGTTGTAGGCTTCCTTGTAGGCATCTTCAATGAATTTTGGGTTATCTGGTGACAATTGTCGTGCTAAATATCTTATTTTGGTTTTATCTCGAGAGTTTAAAAATATATTACATAACTTGAGTTTAAAGATATGTCTCTTTGCTCTTTACCCTGATGAAATGTAAATAAAATACACTGAGATTCCTGTGATGACTACCTTTTGTAAATATATCCACAATTCTTCCATCGTACTCTCTCATTAGATCATCAATAATAACAAGATGTGGGTTTTCACCATCAAACGTATTGAGATTTGGAATTCCTTGATGATAGTTAACATTTGGTAAATTATATAAAGGTTGCATTTCATCAAAGCACCATGTGATCTGATTAAAATCACAATTACATATTTCTCTAACTAACATTGGTACGTTTAATTGATCATTACGGTCAGGATTGTGAAATATTATTAATATTTGGCATATTCAAGCAGTGATTGAGAAATATGGCTAGAAGAAAATAACCATATAGCTCCCAGAACTGACTACCGATGAGGCAGAAAGCTTGTTGACTGGTAGCCTCATACTGGTAAGCAGTGAGATGCAGGTGGCACGGGAATGATTTGTGGCATTCCTTGAGGAAGATCAATGTTCAGCAGTGGACTTCTGCAGGGATGTAATGTTGATGATATTTTAGAGTACACATGGTGACATTCTCTTGATTATACTATGACCTGGGTGGTAAAATCGTCACCATAAGTCTGTAGCAATTCACTGCTGTATATTGGCTTACCTTGTACTTTTGGATAAATGGTGAATTTAATTCTCTTATCCTCTGAATGGCTTTTGTTAATAAAATCGCTGATTTCTAGAATATGTCAGACAAAGATAGGGCCCGTCAGTGGACCCCAAAGATATCATTATCATCATTACAGTCCTTCACAAGTCCACTGTTGAACATAGGCCTCCCCCAAGTAATGCTACAGAGTACTGAGCCGCCTGCATCCATCGACTTCCTGCATAACTTACCAGATTGTCACTCCATTCAGTGAAGGGTTCATCTTACACTACGCCTACAAGGCTGCCACTCGAGAAATCTTTTTTCCTCATGGGTTATCGGTTCTAAATTTTATGAAATTTGTTACAAAATTTGACTTCCCACATCCACTTGGTCCTGCCACAATAGCAGTAAACGGATGTATAAAGTGAAACATTACACACGTCTAAAGTTAGGTGTAGGTAAACAATTAATATATATTGTGTACTATAACTAATGTTTTTGGGAAATCAAACAAAATTTATGATTAATTTTAATTAAATTTTATTTTCAAGCAATAATCACTTGTAAAAAACCCATACTTCATCACATTTCACACATGTGTGATTATTTTTTGCAAATATATTATGATTATTACACTCATAACGTTTTTTGGTAAATGACATACATTTAGTATGACATTTACCAAATCATTTTATTTTAGACGTTTGTATTCTTCAATATTAAAAATTCTATCATTCGTCGTCAACATTTTTAAAAATTGTTTTTCTGCTGAACCACCTTTGTATGCGATCACTTCGTCTTTGCACAAATTTCTAATGTACCAATTTAATATGGGAATGATGTTCTCTTGTTTGTAGGCACATTTTAATTCTTCGGTCATGTCAAAATATGGAATGCCATGCACGTGTGTTTCGCAATAACGAACAGTTTTTTTGTCTTTTGGCAACAAAAAAAAATTGAAAGGATAACTTGGCCGAAACAAATAATGATCGATAAACGCATAATTTTTATTAGATAGTTTTACGTCTAGAATAGCCATTTCTCTACATTGAAAATGTTTATGAGGATATGTAATGTAAAATCCGTCCATGTCGATGATGTATCTAATATGTTTTAGATTTTGTGTCATTTTGAACCAAAAAGTTAAAAGTATTTACACGTGACTAAAAATATGTTTGTTCCAACAAACTTCACATAACAATGCTTCATTACTCCCCATTATCCCATCTCTTCCTTCTGCTCTTGTCTTCCTGTAATTTAAGTAAACAGAATCATATTCACTAATGACTGTCATTGTTAAAAACATATTTTTTAACTTTTTTCACTTTCTGCTATTGTCTTTGTATTCAGGGCGTGGAAATGTCCGCCGCGCTGCCTCGATATGTGTTGTCGAACTTCACATGCCTTCGAAATTTTCTCAGACATGCAGGTTTCCTCACGATGTTTTCTTTCACCGCTGAGCACGTGGTAAATCAGCACTTAAAATTGCAATTAACAATTTAATTGATCGAACCCGGGTCGCGTACTGTGAAATTTACAGCTTGCGCTAACTATCTGAGCTACCACGGCTTAATCATATACACACATAATATTTAAATATAATTTGTTAACACTAAATCATACACACGTAAGAAAATAACAGAAAGAAAAATAAGTTTGTCAATAGGATAAACACTTACATCCATGGCCTTTGATGCGTTGAAGTAACACAAATGTAGTATTGATAGATCCACTGCGGTCAAACGACCATACACTAACTCCATAGCTGCAGCTGCTCGGTCTTGTATAGTACCAGAAAGTAATAATTCTAATCTAAAGAATTTCTGTAGTGGAACTGATAGTACGAGTAACTTTATGTGTCAACAAGCTTATCTTACATTCTGTTACTTATCTCAACATTCCTTCGTGTTGCTTCTTGTTCAGTGTATTGATGACTCAAATGCGATTTGTATAACACAAAAGAATGATATTTAATATTTTAAAAAATACTATAATTGATCATTCCTATGTTAGTCATATAGTAGATTGGTACTGTAATAATCTACTAATAGCAGTAATATCATGGATACACTAGATGTACAACAACATCTGAAAAAGATTCACCCCAGTCTAGAAAATAATGTTTATGTTGCTAATAGACTGCCCATGTATACCCACGTACCAACGTATATAATATGCAATTTGGATACAGATGATAAACCAGGGTCCGAATGACGTCGGTCAATATTTTGATTCATATGGACGATCACCTGTACGATATCATCTAGAGTTTTTAAAAAGGAATTGTAAAAGATGGAATTGGAATGTTGATAGGATTCAGAATGAGTGGACTTAAGTTTGTGGCGAATATTGCTTAATGTATTTGCTATATAAGTTTCAGAGATGTTCATTGCATAGTTTTACGAGTATATTTACAAGGAACACATTGTACAATATTTTAATGGATGAGATATTCCGCTCCTATTTTATAGACAATAAGTAATAAGATTTTATATTTTGTAAATAAAAATTGTAACAAAATTAGGTAATGTGTTTTATTGATGATTCAGATTAGCGTTGTAGATAGGAACATAGAAGTATAATACAATAGCACTGATAAGCCGACGCATACGCTGAGGAAAAATAGACAATGATGGTATTCAATGAACAATAGCTAAATAGATAAGAATAATGGGGCGCTAATGACGGTGGAGGCTCTCACCGGATATCAATTAGATAAGAGTTAATTGAGTGAACCAGAAGTGGTACTAGCTATCTACTGATGTCTATGAGCCACAGCATCCTGAGCCTGAGCACAAATTCGTTTTGTGTGGACCAACTAACAAGCCTCGAACGAGCGCTCTTCGAGCGTTTGGTTCGTGCTCGACCGTGCTCCGCCTATTATTGTTTTTTGACGAACACTAACGGATTTGCAACGCATACATCGATTTGCATGTTCTAGGCTCGTTGTACGTCCACACTTGAAACCACGAGTAGAGCGGCTCAGCTCATGCTCAGCTTGTGCTCGGCTCCGCTAGTCTAAAGCTGAGTAAGGTAAGTAGTAAAGGAAAAATAACGATTGATTTTTTTGTAGCGTTATGTTGGTACCTATGTCCCTTACATATGCTGACAAGGTCGGCCATTTTGAATATTTAGTAAATTTTTTACAGCTGTTTTGCTTGGATGTGTTTTGGCTCGACTTCGATTTTTGCCTATTCCAAAAAATGGATTAAAGAATCTGTATTAAATTTTGTGTGAAAAACAAAATGAAGTGCGCGGACGCATTCCCAATGTTGAATGTGTGATATGGTGAAGCTACCTTTGACCAAAGCAACGTTTATCGGTGGTACAAAATGTTCTCAGAGTGCCGATAATATGTGAACGACGAACGGCGTGCCGGACGCCCGAGCACGTTAACAACAGACGATAACATTGAAAAAGTGAAGAAAATATTATGGGTCAATCGTCGAATTACCGTTAGCGAAGTTACTGAGGACCTAAGCATATCGATTGGCTCGAGCGATTGTATGTAATGATTTGGACATGAGTCGATTCGCCGCGAAATTCGTGCCAAAATTGCTCAATTTCGAACAAAAACATCATCGCGTTAACATTGCTATGTAGATATTGGACTCGGTCCGTGACGACCCAAATGTGCTCCAGAGGGTCATAATTGGTGACGAATCATGGGTTTATGGTTATGACGTGGAAACCAAAGCTCAATCATCCCAATGGAAGCTGCCGCATGAGCCAAGACCGAAAAAAGCGCGCCAAGTGCGGTCGAACGTGAAGATTTTGAGCACAGTTTTCTTCGATTACAGGAGTGGTGCATTGGTTTTTAGGATAGTACGGTCAATAAGGAGTATTTCCTGCAAGTTATGCGCAATTTGCGCGTGTCAATCCGCCAGAAACGCCCGGATTTGTGAAGATCAAAAACTGGCTTTTGCACCATGATAACGCCCCTGCTCACACATCATTGCTTGTGCGCGAATATTTATCCAAAAACAACACAGTAATGGTCCGGAGATTCGAGAGTAACGGACCGCAGATTCGTGATCAGAGCATGCCAAAACCTTTTTTTTTTAGGATCGTGAGTCGACGAACGTTGTACCACTTCTGACTCAGTGTGACAGAAGTGGTACTACCTATCTACTCTGCTGTCTCCGCGACCATTTTACCATTTACGGCACAGTAATCCATCCTGAAGCAGCAAACTGTCCCATTGAACCCAATAGCTTTTCGTAGTCGAAATCATCGCTGAGACGTCGCCCCATTTGGTTGGTGGTTGTGGGGTTGTTGGCTTGGTACACGGGCCTTCATCCATTCCGGAAACGTCTTGATATCTGGATCTTCCAGCGAAAAAAGCGAAAAATCGAACCGGGGTTGCTCGCGTTTACGATAAGCACTTAGGCCTTGAGCTACCACGGCTCTCATATATGAGAGCTGTGGTAGCTCAAGGCTTATTTTTCTAGCTTATTTTTCTTTTTCGTTACCTCCACACTAAGAATTTCTCCTAAGTATGTAGTAGGGGCAGTTATCATACGTACATAAGTTTCACAAAGACAAACTATTTACGTACTATTTATTGAACTGCTTTTTCACAAGCTATTCATATTGAAACTTTTTTTAAAATTAGTATTACTTTGTTTAATGTACTCAAAATTTATTACTTCAAACTATTTTAATTCAAACATCTTCTCTTTGGTTCTTTTTTAAGATTAGCTTAAACAAACAGCCAGACAATTACGACAGCTACAAGGTGTCTCAAAAGAAAGTTCACATTTAAATCTTTTTTTTAAAAGAAAAGTCTTAGCTTTATTGAAAAAATGTTTATTTTATATTGAAGTACACTGTTTGGGAATTTATTTTTTAAAAATAACATTGTCCAAATGTAAACCGTTGCGCTCTCGGCATTCATTTAGTCGGGCACTAAAATTGCCTATGACAGCTCGGCAGGTAGTCTCCGTGATGGCTGCCATTTCATGACGGATATTTTCTTTTAATTGTGCCAGGGAAGTCGGTTTATTAGCGTAAACTTTTGATTTGACATAACCCCACAGGAAAAAATCCATAGGCGTTAAATCGGGACTCCGTGGAGGCCAATTTATGTCACCTCGCCAGGAGATTAATTTGTTCGGAAAAATTTCTCGAACTCGAGGCAGAGATCTGTTGGACGTGTGTGAAGTTGCTCCATCCTGCTGGAACCATGTTCTTTGGTTGTAACCAGGAAAGTTTTGCAGTTGGGGTACGAAAAACTCGTCTAACATCTCCACATAACGCTCTGAATTCACTGTGAGTGTGCGTCCCCTTCCATCTTCAAAAAAGTAAGGGCCGATAATTCCTCGCACCGACATCGCTGCCCATACGGTGACTTTGGGTGAATGTAGCGGTTTCTGATGTTTTTGTTTTGGGTTGGTTGCACTCCAGTAACGACAATTTTGCTTGTTAGTACCTTTGTCTGAACATGGAAAAACGCGTTTGTGTATTTTGACATTTTGTGCAATGTTATGTACAAAGTTGAAATTTTTTATCCTAAACCACAACAAAGTAATTTTAGTCCTGTTTTCTGCGGTTTAGGGTCGACAATGTAAAAATAAATAAATAAAATAGAAATAAAAAAGCCTTTTATATCTTACTTCACAGTATAGATTTGCAATTTAAAACAGTGTGCAGATCCAGTGTTATACAACTCAGCATATTGGTAGTTGTAATACCTACCTTTTGATAGTTAGGTGTTAGGTGTATATGTACAATTGCAAGAACCCCTCTTCAACGGAGGGTAAAGGCCTCCTCCAGAGATGACCAATGTTTTCTCTCCTCTGGTACTAGCATCCCCTTATTTTTATAATGTCGTTTGTCCAGCGCGCAATCACGATGTTGTATCAATGGTCCAGCGATTGTCAGTCTGTGTACATGTCCAGCTCATCGCCTTTTTTAGCTTCAGTAAGTATCTAAGAGCGTCGATTGTTAGTTTTCTGTCTTATGGCAGTATGGCGGATTTTTAGATCTTCTTAATGTTCAGAATGCTTCTTTCCATAAATCTTTGACTTGTTATCTTATTTTTTATTTTCCTAGTACATTTTCAGGTTTGACAGGCGTATGCTAGTGAGGAGAGTAGGCAGTTGTTCATGACTTTACTTTACAGTCTTATTGGCAAGTCGCTTTTTAGAATGTCTTTGAAGCTCAAGAAATTCAACCAACTGATGTTGACTCTTCTCTCTACTTCCTGTTCGTTGTTGTGTTGCTTAAATGAAATTTGTTATTTGTTATTTGTCTTTAATATATGTATGTATCAACATAGGTTAAATATAGATTTTTGAGATATATAGGTATTTTAATATGTTTTGCCATCATGACTTTAGTTTTATTTAAGTTGATATCCAAGCCTACTTTACGACTTTCCCCATGTATAGAGTTTATCATAAGTTGTAGTTGTTTTGTGCTTTCTGCTATCAGAATTATATCGGCAGCAAATCTAAGATGATCCATGTAACATCCGTTTTTGTTTATACCGACTTTCTTCCAGTTCAGTTTGCGAATGATGGACTCTAGCACCTTTATATTATTGGTGAGACTTGGTTTCCTTGACTTACATAAATACAAATAATATTTTTACAAAGGAATGCATTATGCACAGAAATTAAGAATAAAGTAGGTGTAGGTTACATACATTTTCAAATACAAAAAAAGTATATTTTAACATAGACCGCGTACATAAAACGTGACCAGCATAAGAAGCTTACCTCGGGTCGTTTGATACACTGTATACAGAACGAGTGCCTTTGCATATATTTAACTCCCTTTCGACAAATTCAATGCATGATTCCGATATGATGAACAAAACACAACTTGATATTTTGCCTTAAACTTTTTAAAGCAACTTAAATTATCGGAAATAATGACCTCTTTCAGTTTTTAAACCATTTATATATATATATATATATATATATATATATATATATATATATATATATATATATATATATATATATATATATATTGTAATGATATCTTGTTTTCTTTTTTATATTGAAACGGAGACAAACAGGGGTGCAGCTCATCTAGTAGTAAGTGACTACCACAGTCCATAAACAGCTGCAACGTTAGGTTTATTGCAAGTGCGTTGAACTTCGTCGTTTGTAAGTCGTATTGGTCCAGAAAAATTGCTGATGGTAGCAGTTTCTTCAACCATTGTATTTAATTATCATTATAATTATCAACTTTAACCATTTATTTAATTCAACAAAAAAAACTAGAAGTTACGATGCATTTACTGAATACGGCTTAGAGACTGATATAACGAAGTTTATATCACATCGCAGTACTAAAAATATGAATTTACAACCACTTTCTGACATTAAATTGTGATCGCAGAATGAAACTATAATCACAAAATTAAAAGTGCCAAAAAATATGCTGCATACTATAAATGTTTGAGAAAAGTTACGTCACAAACTAAGTTTCCTCTGGCGCCAAATTTAAACAAAATAGATGCGTGAATCAGTATTGCCGTTGTTCGCAACAAAGCTAGTGAATTAAGTTTTCTGAAGCGTGATTTTACGACAGAAAATTGCTTTAAAATTGTATGGAAGGTTTTTTGGTAAAATGATTTAAGCTTAGGTAGTCGAGTGGTAAACTGCAAGCTTACCACCCGAACTTAACAACTTTTCGTTTAAAAACGAAAAAAATATATTTAGTATTCAATTAACCCATCGTTATCGGACGCTGAAAAATTTTTACTTAATTAGTAAACTTAGTGAGGCAGTGATCTGCTCTGGTTTTACACCTATAGCAAACAATTACTTATTATATAAACGTTTAAATATGAAGATAGGATGTTAGAATATAAAGTCTTGTGAACAAAATTGATTTGGAGATGATAATACCATCTTTTGTTTGAGAGATATGCGAAAAGATAAAATTCAAATAACATAAACATGAGCCCTCACGCTTGCTACCCAAAAAACTAGGCAGAGACAAGGCGCTTCCATTTGACACGATCCTGACACAAATCTCTCTTCCTTCACCTTTACATAAACATTAATTAAATAAATAAGTGACTTTAACGTTTTGCACTAAGTTAATCCTAAAATCATCGTGATTAGTATTTCAATATAAGTGCAATTTAAAAAAAATATAATATATAGTATAAGTGTTATATATTAAGTGTTCTCATTTTCTGACTACAGACCGCTGATCATGCAATACATTAGAGAGAACATTTTGCAAGAGTTAATATATATATATATATATATATATATATATATATATATATATATATATATATATATATATATATATATATATATGAGTAGCAATTTGTAAAACTATTTCACTCTATGAAGGTTTGTTTGAGAAACAAAATGTGAAAATCTGAAATAAAAATTAAAACCGTAAAAAATTTACATTCTTTTGTTGTCTTATTTAGGTAGAGCCGGAAATGATAAAAATTGCTGCATACGTTTACCTTAACCACGAGAAGGAAATTAAATAAATTTTATAATATACTTCTTTAGAATCAGCTTTATTACCAGTCAAATATTAACTAGCCAATATTGTCAAATTGAAAGCGTCATGTTTTAGAGTTGTCGTAGTAGGAAAAATCGTTTCGTTTGGACGCTTAATTTATCATGCAACAGCTGTCCGAAATCTGTAAAGCTATTAGTTACTATATGCGAACGTAAAAATCGTGTGTACATGTCATGTCAACCTTACTATGTTTTATTCGAATTAGAACAACAAAACATTTTTGTTCTATTGGATCAGTGAATCGAAACCAAACATTGTTAGAACTATTAAAAGATTTATTGCTTATTAAATGCAGGTTATTACAGGTGATTTACGTACGAACATCTATCTTACAATGGCGGACAAATTGCAAAATTAACAACGCTGACAGTTGTCGCACTTCACGATGATATGGTAACATACCTAGTTATATATGCATACGTACAGGTAATTTTAAAACGACCTCTTATACTATTTATATTGGTTCACGATCTTCGCGATTATTTTATCACTATAACATGTTCTATAATTGTTATTAATTTGTTAATTTTAATGTTGAAAAATCGAAGCTCAAGCCCAAGCGCTCGCTGTGTATTTATTTGTAGCCAAACAAGGTCTAAGTTCAATTTCTTGCGGCACCACATTTTGTATCAAAACCTGCATGTTTAAGAAATGAAATATTTCAAAGAATTTTAATTTTAGCCAACATGCATTTCATCTTTATACATATAAAATAATTATATATTTTGTTCGTGTATTTGTCACTGAGCTCCTACTAAATCGCTGGACCAATTTTGAAGCTAATTGTTCGATAATCGTTAGGAGAACTTATTAATAACTTAAATTCTCAATAAGTATACATAATATATAATAAAATGATTAAATGCTTGCAAGCATTATTGTAATCTTCCTCACTAACAATGTTCTAATTAGGAACATTTTGTAGCTATTTAAACTTTAGGGCTCACACAAAGTTTTCAAAATGCACTATTTTAAGATTACCTTATTTTCCTGTATAAAATTTTTAACAATAGTATAAAAAAGAACCCAAAACTAACCGTAGGCGATATAATAAAGTTTTATCGTCAAAAGCGGGCATTCTACCGCACTGCACGAACTCCAGTTTCACCAAAATTGCGATATAATGCTTCACGCCAGTTAGTTAAAACTCATTCGAGACTTAATAGCTGCGAATACATTATGAAAGGGACCACTTTATTTAAAAAGGTAAAACAAAATCTGAAATAATACATATGTACACAAATTTTAACATAAATTTAAGAACCTATCCGTTGCAGAAGTGCAACACTATGTTCGCTGTAGAAACTATGGTAAATGTTCTTATAGGAGGCAATCAACGGGAAAGCCTAGTTTCAGTAGTGGACTTTGATAGGCGGCAATGCATAAAATAATGATTCATTCATTATTTTGTGCATTTTAAATGCTCTTTATAATAAATAATGTAAGGATGACAAATATATGAGTGTATATAAAAAGATATGGGAATCAAATATTGCTTACTTTAATGTGAATTTCATAACAGCTAGAACGTAAACTTATAATTTGTGCATTGTAACAAAGTTTGTCTCTCAACTGAATAAAAATATGGATTAATTCTATATATTCATACTTTATTTGAATAATTACAATATATATTTGGAGGAATATCCATATGAGGTTTTTGGATTTTACCTAAGGAATTATAATCAATAAGCAGTACTAGCGTTTTGATTGGGATTGGGTTGGGTAAAGGGTGGCTAATAACGGATAAAGATTTTATATAACTGATAAGACAATATTGAGATTGTGATATTCCTTAGTCCACTCAAAACGTTAAAAAACTTAACTCTTTACAAAAGTCTTCAATAAAAAGAATAAAATAATTCATTCATTCAAATAATAATTTCAAGTTAAAAAAGATTAAAAGCTAAAATATAAGTAGTGTGGAGAAGAATTATGGCTCCGACTTCAGAATATGAAATTAATTTTTTTCTATTTTGTTCTTTGTATTTGTAGGCTTTCTTTTTGTTAGAAGTACCTTTTTATTAATATATGTTATAAACCAGATGATTAATCACGGCAATATTGATATAGCCTGGGTAAAATGAAAATGACAAGTGAAATCGAGCTACGTAATTAAAATATACTGGTTAAAACATTTTTATTTATCACATTGTCTGGTCATTACGGAAAGGTTATGTTGGACTTGCACCGACTAAAATCCCATGGTGTATCGCGGCATACTGGCAGGGCCACGGAAACGCTTTCACACACATCCGCACCCATCAGCGCCGGCTGCCCCAATGCAGGTCCTCCTCGGGAAGTATTTCTTCTCCCCTATTTCCTTCTCAGGTAAGGCGCATTAGATTCACCTGCGTAACAGACCCCCCCCCCCCAGGTCCGATACGCGGAGGCCATGGGGCCAGGAAGAACGAGCACTAGGAAGCAGTAGCTTTACCGAATTCAGCGATGGATCTGGTCCCTGGCTTAGCCGCCAACCACGTGGTGAGTGTAGAGACGGAGACTTTTTGAAATGAGTGATTATTTGGGGGCCGCACAATTATATCAGGTGATTGTGCTGTTTGTCAGCTATTTTAAAAAAAAACTTGAGAGCGGTGCCTCGAAATACCGACACTCCTCTACCCCCGCGGCCCCACCACCACTGCATCAACGATGTAGCCCCGTTAGTATAGCAGAGGGCAGGGCAAAAAGCGCATTTCCATACCAACACTCACCTTCACCCGCGACTCCGCCTTAACTGCACGGATAGGGGGACACCCCTCTCGCCGCAGCCCACAAACACACATCCGAAGCACTCGTGCCCTACCCTCGGGCCTACACCTTGGGTCAGGCAAGTGGATTCCTTTTTGTTAAACTCGGGTGACCAAGCCACGGCTACTGAGCCCCCGCACCCCGCCACGAAATGATTCCCACACGTTCGGGGGGGGGGATATAACCTAAAGGCGCATGGTTAGGTTATAACCGTGTTAATACTAAGGCAATAACTTAATAATGGACGTAGGGAATAACCAGGTAGGGTTAAAAAAATACCTTTGATTAAAAACTTTATTCCCACTGTGTTTAAGTGTTAAATTTGTGATATTAAAAAAACATTTTCCTTATAGAAAAGCAATCTATGATCTAAAAGCTAAAGTGTGGCTTGTGTATCCTTGTAGCTTGTGTAGTTTGTAGACACTAGCCTTTTTTTACTTACTGCTTACTAGCTTACTAGATGACTTCTACGCAATTGCTCGAATATCTGGAGCTCAGTATGTTCACTGAACTCCATTGTTGTGTGCATGTCTTGCGAGACCGTTGAGCCTAATGTCGTAGGGGTAGGTGGAGTATTTAGTTTATTTATTTTATTTTTACATTTAATTACATTAGTTATAAGCAAATTGTTACTAGCAAACTTGACTTGCCTCTATGGACTTTTTTATCAGAATTAAATTATTTTTACTTTATTAGGCATTTTTAATAACTGCTGAGAATGAGATGAAGCTATTTCTTATGTGTTGTTAATTGTATAATATATGGAAAGTAAGATCGTAAACTCAAATTTATTTTAAATAAAACTTCTCACAGGGTTTTTGCTGGTTCTTCCCAGGACCGAGATTTTTTTCCAAACCAGTTGTACCAGTAAATTAAACACAAGAGTGACTTTCAATAAGTATTAATTATAATCTATATTTAATACAAAAAATTCTGTTTCTGACCACCGGGTGACCGGGTGGTGTAAATTTTCTTGTCGTTTTAGTTTTTCATTTTAGTAAATATGATAATAAGATTATTTGAGGGGGCTCAAATGATTTTAGTTTAAAGTTGTACGCACCAATACGGTGGAGTTGCGGAAACAAACCTGGGTCTATGGTTTAATCATGCAAAAATGTCTTGATGTTTACAATCATAGTATTTCCATCGGCAAATCTTCCCAAGAAATGTGTAGCAGTGGACTGCTAAAACACAGTAACAAGGATTAATAAGGTTTTTGTTTGGTTTATAATTCATTGAGTTGAATATAATTGTTAAATTTTATTTAATCATTAAATATTATTAATTGCACTAAATCGATTTGAACATGTATCAGTAGGGGAAGATAATTCAAATTTAACGTACCATTTTCTTTCGTTTTCGTCTCTCATTGTTCTATAGAATATAACTTCGAAGCTGTGAGCTGAAATTAGACGATATCATTCCCTCAACCTTTTTCCTATCATGAGAAAACAAGTGTTGACCTTTTAATAGTATTGTTTCAACGCTTATAATACAAAGATAGCGATAGAGCAAAGCATTGAAATAGTAATGTAGTATATTTCGTAAACCTATTATTAATTAAAAAAATTACCACTACCGAATTGTGGCCTATGATTTTATGAATAAGTCCGTAAGAGTATTAATTCTAATTTCCTAGATAATATAAATTATTTACTTATTCTTCATTACTTTGTACATTCATATGAAAAATTGAAATGTTATGGCACCCACAATAAAAAATAAAGCTTTTAGCGCTTTGCATATAAAATCCTATTATAATTTAATATAATTTAATTTTGATACAGATATATAACCTATGGATGATAGATAACCTATAGGGGGATTTTTGCCATAGTTGCCACGCTTGGCAAGCGGATTCGAAACCGCGATTTTTTACTTTTAGTCGCTATTAGGAAGACGCTTCTGCCTATATCTTGACTTGTTTCCCTCTCTAGCCTCTTATGACACTTTACGGTAAAGTAATAAATTGTTATTTGGACATTTTTAGTAATACAAGAATAATATTGTTAATCACATTAATATTAAATTTACATCAAAAACACAATATGATGATAGTATAATTATCACGTTCAATCATAGAAATTATTCGTTCGCAAAATAAGAGACAAAAAAATTGTAACTATTTTACTAGCTGTAATAAACCTGAAAATACGTGCGCATTGTTACCCAGTTACAAAATATGTTCTGCACAGAAAATATAGAGTTATAACTTCCGTTCGCAAATTCGTGACGTTTTACTTTTTCGGAGTAAAGTCCTATCGTACATATGCGCTTAAAAGCTATGAATTAAATTAAATGTAACAGCCTTTCAAAGTCTAAGTCTAAGCCTAAATCTAAGGCCGTAATGAAACCCGTGTTGTGGAGCACGCAGTGTACCGTGATTACAAACAGACGCTGATATGTTAGGAACTGCTCGAGCTGCACGGTAAACATGCCGAAACTTACATGTTTCATATTATAAAACTGCTTAAATTTTACCTTTAGATGTTTTTAAGGTAAGGTACAAGGAATTATGATGGACACCATATTAACAAGCGCACTGCATAACATTCATAGTTTTATTTATTATGTATACTTCATATATAAGAATGGCGTTTATCAAGATCGTAGAAGGCCCTGCCCGGCTGTTGCTTTTCTGTGAGAACCTTACCTAAGGCCTGAGCTCCCCTCTTGGTCCGTCAAAAACTTGCAACTGAACTCCTGAACGGTCTCAAATAAAAAAAACATGCGTGTCGACGTCGAATATAAATAAAACTTTGTTTCCTTTTTAACCGGTATCACAATGGAGTAGAATTTTATACATTCTCCTTTTTAAACAAAAATTTAACTTCGTAAACTGTACTTTCAAGATATTGCAATGACACTATTCTGAAGTTTAATAGCCCCCAGCAGGAATTTTATGGATCTGTTACTAAACCGGTCAACATTAACTGATGGTACTGATGGTAGTTTGAGACTATTATTGAATAAAACTATTTATACGGATTTTATCGCGTTTAATTTTTAATTTCCAATGTTTCGGGTGCTTCACCCGAACATCGGAAATTAAAATGTGACCCATGGTCACGGGAGGAACTGAGAAGTTTGACATCCCAATGTTATAGTTAGCCTGGCTACCTTCAGTTTTTGATTATTAATTTACGGTTCGATCGACTCAGAACGAGCTTACAGTGTCTTGAAGTCTTGCAGTGGAATGCTTGGGTTTGGATTTAATTTTGCTAATTGTAGGATCCCAAGTAGATAGCGGCACAAATCCATTTTCCCTATTAAAATAAAAATGTTTTTTTTTTTCATTTCAATAGCCTCGCGTATCATTCCTGGTAGAAATCAGTGTTCTTTAGCGAAGTTTTGTGGTTTATCAAATGTGATGTTATGGTAGGGACGATCTTGAACGTGTTCGCACACTGCAGACTTACCGGGGCGTCGGTACTTTACGTCGGCTACACGTTCTTTCACGCGAGGTTTTATAGATTTTTTTGTTTGTCATATGTAGAAGAGATCACACTCACAATCTTACTTGTACACTCGTGCATTTTATAGAGGAATATTATACTTGATGGATGGTAAAAATTGACTAATCTTCCTCGGTGGCTTGCAGTATGTATTAATGGAAGCTCGCTACAAGATGTAGCTAACTTTGTCTGTGACTCCTCTAACATATTATAGTAGTACAGCAGGCAAACGCTCGACTGTAGCCGACTAAGCACGGTCACGGTGACGTAGGCGCGGGACCCGAAGCGTGTTTCCTTGCAAATCTTGCTCAACTTGCTAAAGCTCGGCGGCCAGACGTTTTCTGTCGCAGATCCTTTGTGATCTACGAAACAAATATTTTCCCACGGTAGCTAACTGTGATGGATGACGGTGAGATCTACCATTTAAATATTGGATGGTATGGGTCATTTTCCTATACATAGTGTGACCAATAGTAATATCAAGATTTTGGATGACTAAAACATCTAGGAAAGCTATAGAATTATTTGCCTCTATCCCTATTGTGAATTGCATTTTATAGTTTATGGAGTTAAGGTGATCATCAAAACGAACCATAGTTTCGTTGTCAGCGAGATGTAGGTATTTTGTTTCACTAACAAAATTGTATGAATCTTTTATGTGTGATCTAGTATATTCTCTCATGGGTGAAAGTATTTTTGCTTAACGTTGAGCCAACTTATATGTTGGTGAATCGATCTGGCTCACTATGGTAGGTAGTGGAGTGTTTGTTCTGTTTATCTTCGGTAACCCATACAACCTCGGTGTCTACTATAATATATCTCATGAAACAATACAATACGTTGACTTAATATAAGATTATATCAAGTCGGTGCTAAGACATAGTGTATAGAAAGTTCGAGCTACTTTTTTTCATCCTATTAAGTAGATCCTAAGGAACGTCACAAGGTCAAGTTAGCAATTAGAAAGTGATAAGTAATATATGTTCAAATTGAAAAATATATTATATAAAATAGATTAATTCTGTTTCATAATGTAAACATAATTCATCAAATTAACAATTTCATTGTGTGTGCATACTAATTATATATAAATACGTAATATTTATTGAACTGCTTTTTCACAAGCTATTCAAATTGAAACTTTTTTTAACTCAATATTACTTTGTTTAAAGTACTGAAAATTTATTATCTCAAACTATTTCAATCCAAACGTCATCTCTTTGGCTCTTTTTTAAGATTAGCTTAAACAAATAGCCAGACAGATACGACAGCGACCTTTGTCTGAACAAGGTAAAACGCGTTTGTACATTTTAACATTTTCTACAATGTTACGTACAAAGGTGAAATTTTATATCCTAAACCACAACAAGGTAATTTTAGTCGTGCTCCCTGCGGTTTAGAATAAAATGTAATACATTTAAAATAAATTACATACTTACCAAACAAAATGTATAATAATATTATTAAACGAACTTACTACTTGATGAGTGTACTATTTTTTGTCGAGTTTAATTAAACATTTGTTTGCATGAATTATATATGACAAAGTATATTATTTAACTACAAATATTAAGTTAAAAGATATTTAAAATTTTAATATGCTGCATTGCAGCAGTTGACATGTGATGTTAATTTCAATATATGTATGTGAAGGGTAAAGAAATAGGCGAATATTAGATGTTAAAAACATTCAAAAACACGTTTTGATTGTTAGCAGTGATAATTCTAGTAAGAAATATAGTACTATTAATGAAATTATTATAAATTTATTGGTCCTTGATACTTCTGCAAAAATTTGTATGAGGCTCAACGTGAAATATTAGGTTATTACCTATGAAATTGTCGTTTTTATGAAATAAATAAACGTAATTTTTTTATACTTCTTTATTTCTTTTAAATAAAGTAATCACCCATGGAATTAATGCATCTTTGCCAACGCAGTGCAGTTTATTAATATCCTTCTTGAAGAAATCAGCTGGACAGGAGGCAACAAACTCTTCAAATGCATATTATATTGAATTTTTTCCGCCAAAAAGTTATCCAAATTCTGGAATAAGTAGAAGTCCATAGGTATAAGGTTTTGTGAGTACGGAGGATGAGGAAGAGCTTCCATACCTCTTGTACCTTGGAGACCATCTGTTGTGCAGTATGATATCGCACTTTGTCGCGCAGGAGCAGCAGGAACAAGCGATTGACCAAAGCTATACGTGGTAAAGCCATGCTGCAGTTATATTAGTAGTATAGTTATAGCACGAATGAGTCGACTCGACCGAGGAAGGACCATGCTCTCACAGAATACCAGCGTAAAATCGTAGCTTAATGCTGCTGTGTTTCGTATGGTGAGTGTAGAGAACCGGAGACCCTTTTTACTGGAAACGAGGCATTGCATCTTAGTCCTCACGAGTGACAACGCATCTGCATTTTGATTTGTAATCGAGGATAGATGTAGATGTCTATGGGCTGCAGCAACCACTTACCATCAGGTGGACTGTGTGCTCGTTTGTCACCCTATCCTATAAAAAAGCTAATTGGAGACGTGCGAGCTTCTCAATCATTGTGTTGTGTTGTGTGCAACCTGCTGAGCACTTGCGAATGTCAAACAGAGTCCATTTTTGTCGCAGGTAATAATGCGGTTCAAAATTCTTTCTTTCGTTTGTGTGCTTGTTGAGCAGTGTAAGGCACTTCTCGACGCGTACTTCGCGCTGACTGTCATTAAGTTGGTGGGGCACCCATTTTTCAAGCTTCTTTACCTTGCTATTTGACGTAAATTATTAGTATTATTTTGATGCTAACATCAAAAGCTGCTGCGTATTCTTTTTTTATAGAATATACCTGACAAGCGAACGCACAGTCTACCTGATGATAAGTGATATCTGCGGCTCATATACATCTACATTTCTCTTCGATAAAGAATCAAGAGGCAGATGCGTTGTCACTTCTGAGGACTAATAAGAAGGAATGCCTCGTCTCTAGCAAAAAGGGTATCCAGTTCTCTACTAACCACTTAATCGTCGCGATGGCAAGCAGATTTGCGATCTCAGTGCCAGGCTGTAACGCTACTGTCCATCGCAGGCCATATTTCTGGTCTGATAAGGATTGGAATAGTTATGCTACCATCCATCGGAAGCCTTAAGGTCCCCTTTTTAAGGCATTTTCCTCTGCTGGCTCGTACGACATCAACGGGATAAAAAGTATTATAGGAGTATTCTAGACCGCTACCATACAGCCACACACTTGTTCTGTGCGGGATTCGAATTCGCGGCTCTCAACGACCCAACTCAATGCTAAGCTACTGCGCCAAGGAGCCGTCAACTGTAAACTGTCATACTGCAAAGAGATCATTAGATCAATAAAAAATAAGAACACTCATTTTCATTCTCATTTAAACTACCACTGTACCTAGAAGTATACTATTTCCTTGTAAACTATTTCGTATTTATTTTCTTTTTATAGATTAGCTAAATCGGCTTAAGAAATATTAAAATGAGAAAGGGAGGAATCAATTTTAGGAGTCAACTCCTCACTTTTTTGTAATCGATTAAAATGAGCGTTTATGCATCTATTTCGCATACATAATTTTGCAGCGTATTGTTATGTCCTTTCCTATGACATTGCTAGTTTCTTGAAATGGCTGGTTGGAAATGTGATATTCAAGTTGAGAAGAAACTAATATTAAATAGAATCTACCGCAATAGAAAAAGTTTTTGAACTCGACTGTAAGTTATTTTATTTGTATGTGTGTTTTACGGGGTAATTTTGTCAGTTGTGAACCGATCTTAATTATTAAACTTGTATTTGATAGGTAGTCCCATATTAATTTTGTAAAACTATACTTTCACCGAATTTATGCACCTATTTAACCTTTAATTGCACTTAAACAATCATTACCTATTTAAAAGGGGGGGCTTCCCTCAATGGTTAGTTTATAAGTTAGACGTCAACCTAATTGTTGCCTTGAGCATCTAGTCCTTTAGTAGGATGGATTTGCTTCAATCGTCAGGCACTAACAGGAAGAAGAAGACTTCGTAACGTTAAATTTAATTCAACGCTAAAAATTTTGTGATTTAGAGAGTTTTAGTGAGTGACAAGTAATATAATTAAATCCTTAATTACAGTAGTTCTAGATTGTAATAACTAATTATAAAAACTATATCGACTATTTTAACGTACTTTTTATCACGGTCTATGTGTTTAATGTAATGAGTTGCGCGAGTGAAAAGGTATTAAACTAAAAGCACATGACATTTTTACTTTATAGGTCAGATAATAGTTTTACGTCTGAAAGAATTCGCTATCAATTTATTTTCTTCTTTATTTAAGTACTTTGTTCAAGTAGAAAGTTCACCTCAATCGAATTTAAAAACCTGAATCAACCGCAAAACGAGAAATAATTTCCACATAATAGCTTTTGAAGTCGCTGCTGAGTTATAGTGTATCGAAGAATTAAAAGCCCCAAATTTGGAAGCTCATAAATGGAAATTATCTTTTCCCTGTCATTTATGATTATATTATCCCTTTTTTAAGTTTAATGATTACTAACGACCCTCCCTAGCTTTACCTGGGTAGTAAGATTTGTGATAATTGTACACGTGTATCGAAGAATTAAAAGCCCCAAAATTGGAGGCTCATAAATGGAAATTATCTTTTCCCTTTCATTTATGATTATACTATCCCTTTTTTTTTTATGATTTTAACCCTAGTTTTGCCTGGGTAGTAAGATTTTATTTTCATCTTTTATTAATTATTTACTTTTTAAAAAATCTCCAAGATTATCTGATAAAATATTGCTTGATAACTCTACATTGCTCGCTATCTTATGAAGTTTCAACCGGAGTCGGGGTAGCAGTATTCTTACCCACTTCGCGGTTAGTAACTGGGATACTAAATTTCAATTTGTTTATGTCCTAGTTAGCGTAAATATACCGACTTTAAAATTGCCACTAAAAACTTCGAAGGCCGCAATACATTAAGTAACTTTTAAAATTTCTTTCAAAAACCTTTCCAACTTCGGAAGAATTTTATTAACTTCCAAATAGTCATTGGAAAAGGAAAATTTTCTTTTTACGCCTTCTTTACGTGAACTGAATAATGTGCTGATGATTGGTGGAGGCTATATTTAATATCCGTACTGCTATCATAGTTAAGTTAAGTTATAGTCAAATCAGATTGCATAACTATACACATAATGCAGTCTGTCGTACAAAAATAAATAAACCTGATGTTCTCTGTAATCAGTGAAACAAACATCTTTATCTAAATAGCCCAATGCTGGACATTGACCACTTAAGTAAGGTTATCAAAACTTTGGGAAAAAGTATTAATTTCAGATTCTGCGAGTATTCTATCTCTAGGATTAATCATCATTTCCACTACAGCATTACAGCCTTCCAAAGATTGTAAGGCCCCACTAGATGATGTTATGATCTGATAAAACATGTTGAAATTCGTTGCATGTAACTCAGGAGAGTTTTGTGTGAATTTTGTCAAAAATACTTGCAAAATGCTATTACTTTTACTAACATTTCCTTTAACCATTTCAGGTGAGCTTAAAGGCTTGTATTAAGAATGGTTTACGACAGTAGTCGAATAGTGGATTTGAACCCATGATATTTTGAGTTCGCTTAAATGTACATAGAAGAGAACTGTAGCAGGTTTCTTCTTCTTCATATAAGGCCGTGGGGGGAGCTTCTCCAATTATAGAGAATAACATCTCATTATGTACTAGACGTTTTTCACCTTTGACGCTGCTATCGCTAACTAAGAGATTTTATGGCATTTCCCATAGTCACTTCTTAAGATACCTACGGGACGGAATGGAATGGTGGATTTTCTTACGAGGCCAAAAAACAACAAGCAGTGCTATAATAGTCTAATTTGTTTTGTCATATAACTATAATAAAATAAAAACACTTTGAAATGAAACTTGTTCTAAAATCCGGAAAGGTACATTCATGTCTTAAAAAATTTAAAACTTTTAAAGTAGGATTTATATTAAAAACCAAAAATGTTTTTGCATCCCAAGGTGCATATATAGGATTTAAACAAAGCGCAATACCCACACAATTCTAAAGTTTAATGGGTCTCGACAGGTGCATTGTGCGACGAAACTTAGCTAGATAATGGTTATGGTTATGGAACGTTATGACATTTATGTTGGAAAAAAGCCAACATTGAATAAAACAAATGAAGTTTAAGTGCAATTATTGCAATTTTTATTATTCTTCCATTTGCACTTAGCAAATGGGAGAATAATAATAATAGTATGACTACAATTCTAAACATAGATTTCAACTTAATTACTGTTTTGATCCATGTATGAAAATTGTAATTTATTACATATTATAACGTTGAACTCATTGGTCTAATGGTTGTTGCTAACTGCTGATTATCTCAGTTCAATTATTTTTTATTATTTTAATTCCTGGGTCGGAACGAAACCCTTTTTTTTTTGAATTCTTAAAGCTATTGGACTTAGATAATTGATATATGGAAAAAATAAGTTTTTCAGAATTGCATTAATATCTTATGTCTACAAATAATACGCTGTGCTCGCTCTACAGTTTCAAGAGGCTTTCGACCAGAAGTTGCTTCGTTCAATACTGGGATCACTCATTTGGTTCCTAAAGATCAGGATACTACAGACGCCAGCAACCTCATCACTTGTCTACCGACCATATACAAGACACTACCTGCACTCAAATCAAGTGATGTCACGCGACTAAAAAGGAATAGTCATGGAACCAACGAAGCATTTTTCAATAATGTGGTCATTGTCAAGGTTGTTAAATGCAAACGTTGGAATATCTTTGCCGCTTGGATAGATTTCAGAAAGGAATTCGACTGAGTGCCTCATAGATGGCTGAAGAGGGGCATTGAGCTATATATGGTTGACTGTACAGTTAGAGACTTCCTCAGGTAGTGTATGGAGCATTGGTGTACGATCCTTTGTCAGCTAGGTGAGCGGATGACGGCTGCGGAGGACCACATTAGGATAAGAAGGTTCAACTTCCAGGGTGATTGTTTGAGTTCAGTTTGGTTTTTCCTTTCTGTGAACCCTCTCAGTATCTTACTGGAGGGCTCCGGAAGCGAATTTCGGCTTTGGAAAGAAGGTACAAAGGTGACCCAACTTTTCTATGTAGATGACCTCAAACTATTCGCCTCCAGTCGCTTCCATCTTATGGAATTGCTAAACATTACTTGTGATTTTAGCAATTCTGTTAGAATGAAGCTATGGACGGATAAGTGTGCGATCCTCCATATTAAGAGGAGTAGGTTAGTTAACTCTCAGTACATAGACTGTACCCATCACCATAAGAACCCTTTTCATGACTGAAACATACCGATACCTAGGTATGTCACAAAATATACTTAGATATTGATTAGTCGGATGGATCAGTTTGCGATCTGTTTTATGCACGCTTGACCGAAGTGTTAAACAGCCTTTTGTCGGGCGTGAATAAGACAAGCATATAATAGTTGACTCAAGCCTGTCTTCATGTATACGCTTGGTATATTCGGGTGGACTCAGACCAAACTAAACATTCTGGATAAAAAAAATCCACATTGTAATGATGTCCCATAGCTTCACCATCTGAGATCGTCGGTAATGAGGCTGTGCTTGCCGCAGACGCATGGTGGACAAGCTGTACTGAGACCAGGCCATCATCACAGACAGGATTATACTTGCGAATAAGCCTGATATTTTGCTGAGCGACCGGGTACATTCAAGGATAATTTTGGTCAACATTACTATTCAGTCTGATGAGAACCTCATAAAAGCCACAGATAAGAAGACAAAATATCTGGACCTGACTCACGAGGTGATTGACATGTAGGAAGGTCTGTCTGCCAAAAAAAAATCCTGTAGTAGTCGCTGCGAACGGGCTTATCCCGGTCAGGCTCTCGGGTCATATGAGGTGACGGGACTCCGTAACGAACCGCTGCGAGCTCAAATGCGAAGTTGGTTGACGGATTGTCGGCTTACTAGGCCGATTTTCGATTGCAGTACTAGATTTAGCACCTTTGAATCTGTTGACTTTAGCCGGTCGGGGTATTTTACACCTAGCATAGTTATAGGTTGCCGTGTAAAGATGATCATAGACCTCACCAATACAATATGTAACGTAATTAACGCACACTCTTAGACACCCCAATTAGTATATTATGTTATAATACATACATACACTGAATTTTTAGTTAAACATTTTTATGCACTGATTATTTATCAAATTAGTTATACTAATTCCGGAAGATTGTTGTAGTCGGGGAGAATGTAGGATCACAGTACAAATCCACGAAAACAAAGACTTTAACGTGCTTGAAATAAAGTTCATTTTTCTTTATTTTTATTGTATGACAGAATTAGTAATAATACAAATAAAACTGCGCTCTTAAAGGTCTTATTGCCTTAAGTTACGGCCCATTTCAGTTTGTTTTGACTGTACAGATTTAGTGTGACTGTAATTTACGTAGTTTTAATTATTTTTGAGATAAAAATTACCTATATTAAAAATGATAGGAATCGATTCAGTAAACGATTCTGAACAAACTACTTTCTCAAAGTGCGTTAATTATGTTACGTGTTGTCTATCGGATCATCGGGAAATATTTTCTATTTTTCCTACGGTTAGCAGGATTAAAAACCGCGGTTTTATTATTATTTTGTACTTATACCAGGAAAATTCTGCTGCTCATCTCCTGTTACTTTTGTCTCTGTCGCCCCTTACGACACTCACGGTGCGTTTTGAGTCGCCACTACACGACTATACAAGATATTTAAATAATAATATACATATAGAATAAAGAATATTATTATTTTAAATTCGTAATCCTTAATTCCAAGCATTATATTTGTGAGTATAACTTATTTTAAGCTCCTTTTAGTCTGTATTGTTTTAAACTATTCTAATTAGTGGCCTAAGTGTAGTATGAAAGCGTTTCGGTGCTTATAAATTCACGAAATTGAATACGTACATGAGTATTTCATAAACATGAGTTCTAGAATGGTTGGAGAGCAAAAGTGCTTGAAATTGTGCATCGAATTTTACTTTAAAAATTTATTATAATTTAATAAAAACTATTACATACGTTCTTTTTTCTATTTATGAGTATTACCTTCACTTTATGATTGCTATATAATTGATGCAGTAACTTGTCATTGAAACATAATACCCTAGTTTCTTGCCCATTCCTCTCTGAGGTCTTGTTTTGCGAATCGGTGTATGTTTTGTAGTTTATGAGACATTTAAAGCTTTAAACACACATTATATAAATAAATAAATGACTTTAACGTTATCACTAAGTTGATGCTTTAAATCATTGTGGTTAGTATTTCCAGTCACCACTTGTTTTGAAATAAGAGTTAAACTATTTTATATAGGTAAATAAGAGTTATATACTAAGTGTTCCCAATTTTAGGGTTCCGTAATTAAACAACAAAAAAGCCGTATAGTTTTACCATGTTTGGTCCGCCCGTCTGTCCGCGGTTTTACTCAGAGGCCATAGGTGCTACAAATCTATAATTTGGCATACTTACAGATATTGATCACGCCTAGAAACTGTGAAATAGAAGATTAAAAAAAATATTTTAGATACCTCCATTATGGGTGAAGGGAGGTTGATGTTTTTACCTGTTTATTCCACCGTATATCGTTGGATAGGTATTTCGAAAACATTGGGTATTTAGTAACATTTTTTCGATTCAAGGGTTCATTTGCAAAATATTTAGCTTGAAAATGTTATTTTTCATTAGAGTCATGTGTCCCCCCCCTCTATCAATTAAACCGCTGTTTGGAAATGTGAGAAGTATACACAATAGCAGTATATATAATGAAGTTTAAAGGAAAACTATCACAGCTTAGTAGAATTAACAATTTTAACGAGTAATACTCGACCATCTTATGAAATGCACTTAGTTTACTAAAAATTTCGTTATAATCCCATAGAAAATTACCTACACCTAGCTACATTATAACTTTGTAATTGCATTATAAAATTGTAAACTGGAAAAAATGAACATTTTATGAAGAAAACGACTTACAAACTTTGTAATGTCATTGTAAACTGGAAAAAATTAACATTTTATGAAGAAAACGACTTACAAACATTATTACTATAGATTTACGTTTTTTCTTTTTTCTTTGCAGGATAGGCAAGGAGTATCTTTCTTACTATTTTCGCTTATTTTTAGTGGGTGGTTATTGTAGACTTCATTTAGTAGAAGTAAGTATTTACACAATCATATAACCTCATACAGTTAATTTGTGGCACTTTTTGTTTGCGATTGCGATCCTCACGATAGTTTAAGGTAGTGGTGGTTTACGGGAAGGTTTCTTACGGTCATATATTTTTGGCTTTTCACTACCGGGTAAATAAATAGGTATATAAATAGATAGTCAACTCTGACTATCTTTTCATGGACTTGGCGTGTAAATGATTTGATGTTCATTGTAATATTTTAAAAATCAAGAAGTTTTTTTTAATCTATTGTGAATACCACTCCCTATGTGTCTGAGTGGAAAATAAGTCCCTACGTTATATCGCTTAAACCGCGAACTTAAAAGTATGCTCATATTATCAAGAAAACTCTTTTTAAGTTCACGTATTGTGACGGGCAACTACAGGACCCTACCCCTACATAGTGCGTGGCCGACATGCACTTGTCAAATTTCTGACTACAAATCGCTGATCATACAATACATTTGAGCAAAAGTATTTGCAAGACCATATTGGCCGAGAAACAGATTTTTAGACCTGACAGCAGTGTATATATTAAATGTGCTAAGATTTTTCGAAACCAAACTCTATCCAAGAGGATTTCTTTGAGAAAAATAAGCTCTAATAATCCGAAAAGAAAAAATAATATACATACAAAATTTCACACCCTCTTAATGTTTTAATTAAATAGAGCCAGAAATGATGAAAATGACTGCATACGTTTAACTAAACTATAGGAAGAGTATTTTTAAATTTTATATACTTCTTTAGAAGCAGCTTTATTACCAGCCATGCATCAAATTGAAAGCCTCATTTTTTAGAGTTGTCGTAATATGAAAAATCTTTCGTTTAGACTCTTAATTTATCATGCAACAGCTGCTCGAAATCTGTAAAGCTATTAGTTACTACATGCGAACGTAAACATACGTGTGTATAGTAAGTATATTTCAACTTTATGTTTTGTACAATAAAACATGCTTTTTCTCATTAAATTGTTACTTTTAATGTTGAGAAGTTGAAGCTCAAGCCCAATCGCTCGCGGTACATTTTTTTCTACACGAACAACTCAAATTCAATCTCTGGCGGCACTACAAATTTATCTAATTTTTCTGTTCGTGTGTTTGTGACTGAACTCCTATTAAATGGCTTAAATGAGTATGACGATTTTTCATGTATATTAAGTAGGTTCCAGGATGGTTTAGTTTTAAAAGTAGTAGTTAGTGGTAGTTACCATCTGGAAAAAAATTGGCTGTAACGGGGGAACAGAACGGAAGCCAATGGCACTGATATAGTACAATTTTTTACTTTATATTAACCTATTATGAATAGATCTATTTATTTATCTATCTATCTTAAGACGAGGCATGAGCCTAAACGCAAGTTTTATAATGCCTCAAAGTATATGATCCACTGCAGTAAACAAACCCAGAAAAATATATGATATTGTCCAGGCTATATGCTAGTTAGATAGTGTGTTGAAAACATGATACCACTAATTTAATAGAATAGAAAAAATCACAAACATACCTCTAAGAATTTCTTTTAACTAGTAAAAACCATACTAGTATATATGCAATCATTCTGATTTTTTGTCAGATTTTTATACATTCAACATATTAACGTTATAGTGTTTTAATTTTTTAGTCCAACTAATAGTTTTTTTTTAAATCGCATATTCTTATTTCTGAAATAATACGTACGGATGTTTGCGTAAACGCCTGTGCAGTCACTGCCGGCTAGTTTATTGCCGAGGCCTGGTGCTGTAGAGACGTGTCGCTCTTTTTGCCGCAGTATTTACGTAAAGATTTTTTAAGGACGCCTTTACAAAATTGATATAGGTATAGAATCGAACTATTACATTGACATGAGTCACGCACACAAGTGTACGCACAGTTGGCTTCGGGAATCGTAGTCAAATAAAATTTTGATCAATTTTTAAATCACGTTGATAAATTATATATTTTAAACCCCCATATTGCGCTTAATATTTTAAAATATTGTGTCCTTGTACCTAAATTTACATACTTGTTACGCTCAAGTCCAGTCTGGAAATGTTCGGATATTTTAAAAGATGTTGATAATAGTCTTAAAATTGCTTTAGAAAACATTCTAAATTTGAGATTAAATACACTAGCCTGGAATCAAGCCACTTTACCTATCAAATTTGGTGGAATTGGTATAAGAAATATTTCTAGCGTCGCATTGCTAGATGGGGAAAGCTTGCGCATCGCCGTAGGAATCCGGCTAGGAGTGGCCGAACCGGACTTGACGGAGTGACCTGAAGGTGTACTTTGGTAATCGCTATTGGAACTAGTCGCCGAGTACTACTAGGTGTGTCGTGTTTGGGCTCGTTTTGTTAGGTATGATGAGTCCTTACCTCCGGACTTGACAGAGTAACCTGAAAATGTACTTTGGTAATCGGTATTGGAACTGGTTGCTGAGTACTACTAGGTGATACGATTACCAAAGTACACCTTCAGGTCACACCGTCAAGTCCGGAGGTAAGGACTCATCATACCTAACAAAAAGAGCCCAAACTTGGCACACCTAGTAGTACTCAGCAACCAGTTCCAATACTGATTACCAAAGTACACCTTCAGGTCACTCCGTCAAGTCCGGTGTTAAGGACTCATCATACCTAACAAAACGAGCCCAAACTCGGCACACCTAGTAGTACACGGAGACCTGTTCCAATGCCGATTACCAAAGTACACCTTTAGGTCACTCAGTCAAGTCCGGAGGTAAGGGCTCGTCATACCTAACAAAACGAGCCCAAACTCGGCCCACCTAGTAGTACTCGGCCACCTGTTCAAATAGCGATTACCAAAGTACACCTTCAGGTCACTTAGTCAAGTCCGGAGGTAAGGATTCATCATACCTAACAAAAAGAGCCCAACCTCGGCACACCTAGTAGTACTCGAAGACCTGTTTCAATGCCGATTACCAAAGTACACCTTCAGGTCACTCCGTCAAGTCTGGAGGTAAGGACTCGTCATAGCTAACAAAAAGAGCCCAACCTCGGCACACCTAGTAGTACTCGGCAACCAGTTCCAATAGCGATTACCAAAGTACACCTTCAGGTCACTCCGTCAAGTCCGGAGGTAAGGACTCATCATACCTAACAAAACGAGCCCAAACTCGGCACACCTAGTAGTACTCGGTGACCAGTTCCAATAGCGATTACCAAAGTACACCTTCAGGTCACTCCGTCAAGTCCGGAGGTAAGGACTCATCATACCTAACAAAACGAGCCCGAACTTGGCACACCTAGTAGTACTCGGCGACCTGTTCCAATACCGATTATCAAAGTACACCTTCAGGTCACTCCGTCAAGTCCGGAGTTAAGGACTCATCGTACCTAATAAAACGAGCCCAACCTCGGCACACCTAGTAGTACTCGGCAACCAGTTCCAATAGCGATTACCAAAGTACACCTTCAGTTCACTCCGTCAAGTCCGGTGTTAAGGACTCATCATACCTAACAAAACGAGCCCAAACTCGGCACACCTAGTAGTACTCGGCGACCTGTTCCAATGCCGATTACCAAAGTACACCTTCAGGTCATTCTATCAAGTCCGGAGGTAAGGGCTCATCATACCTAACAAAACGAGCCCAAACTCGGCCCACCTAGTAGTACTCGGCCACCTGTTCCAATAGCGATTACCAAAGTACACCTTCAGGTCACTCAGTCAAGTCCGGAGGTAAGGATTCATCATACCTAACAAAAAGAGCCCAACCTCGACACACCTAGTAGTACTCGAAGACCTGTTTCAGTGCCGATTACCAAAGTACACCTTCAGGTCACTCCGTCAAGTCTGGAGGTAAGGAATCGTCATACCTAACAAAAAGAGCCCAACCTCGGCACACCTAGTAGTACTCGAAGACCTGTTCCAATACCGATTACCAAAGTACACCTTCAGGTCACTCCGTCAAGTCCGGAGGTAAGGGCTCGTCACACCTAACAAAACGAGCCCAAACTCGGCCCACCTAGTAGTACTCGGCGACCTGTTCCAATACCGATTGCCAAAGTACACCTTCAGGTCACTCCATCAAGTCCGGAGGTAAGGGCTCGTCATACCTAACAAAACGAGCCCAAACTCGGCCCACCTAGTAGTACTCGGCGACCTGTTCCAATACCGATTGCCAAAGTACACCTTCAGGTCACTCCATCAAGTCCGGAGGTAAGGGCTTGTCATACCTAACAGAACGAGGCCAAACTCGGCACACTTAGTAGTACTCGGCGACATGTTCCAATACCGATTACCAAAGTACACCTTCAGGTCACTCCATCAAGTCAAAATAAATTTGAATTTTCTAATGGTTTTATTTGAAACTATTCTTTTTCTCTTATTTTAGCTATTTTGCCAACGAAACTTGGGTTTTTTTAGAATTTGTGAGTTGGCGTTTTAAATGTTTATGTATGTAAATAATAAATAATAATCTAAGTATCTGCTCATATCATAAAACTGACTTTAAAAAAATATTGATAATTAAAATCTAGTATGATGTCCAGACTCCCGATATTGTAAACAGATTTGATCAATATATAAAATGTACATGTTCTCTATACACTACCACAAATGTACTCTGTGGTTTTGATATTAGTGAGTAGGTACTCAAAATATTATTACTATAATAACTAGCAGTGTTGAGAACAGTAGACCTCACGGAAAAGTTTTTGTTTGGAGGTGAATTGTCTGCTTGCTTTGCGCAACTGTGTTCACGGGGCGCTCTCCGACAGCCGGTTGGGCTCCGCCCACTGCGGGACACGCGGGTGAAAAACGAATTTGAAATCGTGCTAAGACCTCGTCTTAAGAACTAATTTGAAATAAACTTTCGGTATTACAAAAATAACAACAAATATTTAGAACTAAATGAATAAATCAATTAAAAACTATGAAAATTAAAATAACACGTACCCAAGTAGTAGCTCCTATTCCGTTCACGTGTTTACAACCTATTTTTACAGACGGTAAAAAAGTAAATTCAGTATATATACATATATATATATATATATATATATATATATATATATATATATAATAAATCATAATATCAACATTTTCTTAAAATTTACATTAAAAATTCCGTAATCTTACGAACCTTGGTAGTATTTTTTCTTATATATAAGTAAAAATACTACTAAGGTTCACTACTGGTATTGCTTATCATCTGCTGGCGAAGTTTCATAACAATTGGTTCAGACATTGCGAAGAGCAGATATAGTCTGTACAGATGGAGAGACAAAATTTTAAAAAAAATGTTTATTCATGTTTTAATGGCATTTAAATAACCCCCTCAGATTTATATATATATATATATATATATATATATATATATATATATATATATATATATATATATATATATATATATATAAATTATCTATTTAATTCTTCATTATTTCGCAGATTAATTTGAAAAATTGAGGTGTTATGGGACACAACAAAAGCGAAGCTTCTAACGCTTTGCATATAAAATCCCTATTATTATTATTATTTAAAATAGTTTAATTTTGTAAAGAAATAAATTGTTACCGGTACCGTTACTTCCTTTATAAAGTTCAAAGCTGAAAATCAGCGTCCCCCATAAATTTTCTAAAAATTAAGGGACTTTGGCCACATTTGCCACGCTTGGCAAGGGGGTTGGTAACCGCAGTTTTTTTTATTTTTGGTCATTATTAGGAGGACGATACTGCCTATTTCCTGATTTGATTCTGCCTGTACCCTCTTACGACACTACACGGTGAAGTAGGAAATCGTTATTTGGACATTTTTAGAAATGCAAGAGTTGTTTTTTAAAATTAAAATTGTTTTTTAAATAAATATAAAATTTAGATTAAATACACAATACGTTAGTGTGGTTATCACGTTCTATCATTGAAATTATTGGTTCATTAAATAAGGGACAAAATGTTTATGAATATTTTACTACTCATAATAAACCTAAAAACACGTGCGCATCGCCACCCAGCCACTTCCGTCCGTAGTTTCGTATCGTTTTACTTTTTCTGAGTAATGTCCCTTCGTACACATGCGTTGAAAAGCTAGGCATTAAAATTAATGTAACAGCCTTTCAAAGTCTAAGTCTAAGCCTAAAGCTAAGGCCATAATGAAACGCGTTCTGTGGAGCGTGCGGTGTGCCGTCATGACAAACAGACGCTGCTATGTTAGTGTCCAGAGAGTTACCCGTTCGACCTGCACGATAAACATACCGAAGTTTACATCTTTTCTTTTTTAAAACTGCTTAAATTTTATCATAAGGTATTTAAAGGTAAAGAACAAGGAATTATAATGAAGACCATATTAATAAGCAAACTGCGTGACATTCATAATTTAAATTTTTTGTTTACTTCAAATATGAGAACGGCTTTTATTAAAATCGTGGAAGATCCTGCCCGTCTGTTCGCTTTACAGTGAGGACCTAACCTAAGGCTTGACCTCCTCTCTCAGTCAGTCAAACTCTTGCCACTTAACTCCTGAACTATCGTAAATTTAAAAACAAACGTACACGCACGACGTCAACATTTCTAACCTAAATAATAATAATAACAAATGTCTATAATAAACAAAATTTTGTTTCCTTTTTACTCGTAAAGGGCATCAAAAATGGAGCAGGTTTTTATATATTCTCCTTTTTGAATAAATAGTTAACTAAATATTAACGCGATGAATTCCGTTAACTCTATTTTCTACGAATAAACCTACAAGGCAACGATTTTGAAACAAAAGCACACACAAACGCAGCTTGAACTACGACCTGCTGACAGAATAATGGCCCGAGCAGGATGTTGCAATGATACCATTCTGCAGTTTAATAGCCCCCAGCAGGAATATTATTGTTCTGTTACTAAGCCGGGCAACGTTAACAGAGACTATTATATGTCTCATGAAACATTACATTGGTTCAAGATTATATCAACGTAATGTATAAGATTTTAGTTCATTGTGTTTTTATTTAAAAAAACTAAGATAGTTTTATACGCGAATGTAATGCGAATATGGTGTAATTAAACACAATAATTATAATTACTATTACATATGTGTGAGTTTTATATCAAACTAGCTTGCCAGGCAGACGTTGTTCTGCCCTTTTTGACGACCCTTTGTCGTGTCCCATTAAAAATCCTAAAATTCGAAAAATAAAAATTGTGGGTCACTCATGGGCAAAAAAACTATCCTATCTCTCAAGCTGGTCCAAACTACACAAGGTGTGCAAATTTGATTAAAAGCGGTTAAGTAGTTTAGGAGTTCATCGTGGACAAACAACGTGACACGTAATTTATATATATATATATATATATATATATATATATATATATATATATATATATATATATGTCGGAAATGGTGTAACACGATAAGCCAAAATTGTGTGGGAAATAACAGGATAGCGTTAATTATTAAAAATGGTAAAAATGTGAGAGCTGATATTCAACTTGCTCTCTTGCTTGGGCAATTTATTGTTATCAATAATAGGACAGCGTAACGCTCTATACATTCAGCATAGAGTAATTACAGTTTGACCATACTGCAGTGTGTCCCTGTCACAATTACACACCGGCGCAATGTGAAGGACACAACTACATGATTGTTGGAGCGGAAAACCCAGTGGTTGTTTTTATGGTGAGGCAGCACCACTGTCCCCATTTGACAAGTGTTCAGTAGGGCTACCGTATACCGTTTCCATTGTAATGAAAGAGATCTAAGACCACACCCTTTTAATTTTGCACTACAACTGTATTCTACACTTCCTATTATGAGACTCACAAATAATACTTGCAAAGTTTTACCAGGAAAATAGAACAACACTGACGAGCGCAGGAACTGAAGTGATTCTGTTGCCGCGTTCATTCAATAAGGAAAACGTAATAACGACTTAGGTGTGCTCTGATTGGTCGACGATTTGATTGGTCAATACTTGACTAAACAATAACTTTTTATTGAATTCATTAGGTTACTTAAGCAATTTCAATTATCAGGATTATTAATCAAATCGACAATTATTTATTCTACGATTTAAAACCATATTTTAGTTAAAAGTTGATAATGGAATAAATAGTTGTTTTACCAGGAATTAGTGGTCAATAAAGAGATTTGTAAACCAAAAGAGTTTTAAAGAACTAGCTAGTTGCATGTTATGTTTCTGATAAATTGCTCTTATTAAATTGTAGTATTAATAATTATACACCGTTGATTATTATAATCAATTAAAAGACAATGCAAAGCTTATGCTTTGTCAACCGATGATGTACTTGTTCCGACGCCATTCTGATCGGCGGTGCGCGCTCTGCACCTGCCGTGAATAATCTCTATTGACCTGTTAACACAGTATTCATTTTGTAAATAATGGCTTTGATTGGGAGCCATACCCAATAATTACGAGATGATCATATAGAAAGTGAAGCTTTAAAAAGCACACTTAATTTTAATAATTAAAACCATAAATTATTCTTACTGCATTTATAAATATGTAAAGTTACAGATTGTAGTTGTAATCTCAATTAGGTACGAGTATAGTATTGTTTCATTCTCACGTGACGGTAATGCTCTGTGATAGACACAAAGTCTTTGATTTGAAGGAATGGAGGAAGTAGGATCAGGAACACCGCTCTGTGATAGACACAAAGTCTTTGATCTGATGGAAAGTAAGGTAAGGAGCTTAGGACCATTGCTCCGTGACAGGCACGAAGTCTCTTTATTTGACGGGAAAATAGGGAACTGGGTGCTGAGCGGTAATGAACGCCGTGTCCCAGCAGGATAACATGAGAGTGTAACTTACCACCCGCACTTAATTTTAATAATTAAAACCATAAATTATTCTCATTGCATTTGTAAATATGTAAAGTTATAGATTGTAGTTGTACTTTCAATTAGGTATAGTATTGTATCATTCTCACGTGACGGTAATGCTCTGTGATAGACACGAAGTCTTTGATTTGAAGGAATAGAGGAAGTAGGATCAGGAACACCGCTCTGTGATAGACACATTGTCTTTGATCTGATGGAGAGTAAGGTAAGGAGTTTAGGACCATTGCTCCGTGACAGGCACGAAGTCTCTTTATTTGACGGGAAAATAGGGAACTGGGTGCTGAGCGGTCATGGACGCCGTGGTCCCAGCAGGATAACATGAGAGTATAAATTGTCGCCTCCACGGCTTGTGGTTATTATTATTATTATTTTTTTATTTTTTTTAGAGAATAACTTAATGTTTATGTTTGCCTCCACGGCTTTTTAATGTGAATGAAGTAAAATTGTTTAGTTTAATAGCTATGTAATAATAGATACAGTAATTATAATAGATAGTAGCTTAGAATAAATTGAAACTGCTCACCATTTAATTTGTAGCATCTATTCTGACTGAAGGTCCAGCAGCGTTCTCTACCAGATTACAGTCGTCATTTTGCAAGTTTTGAGGCTGTAAATCATTTAGGAAAAGCGAATCATGTGATCCACCATCACTTATTAGCTCGTTGACAGGCTCGTCCCTCGGCGACACGCCTGCCTGCTGGTTTGGGCACCTGGTTGTGGGGCACGTCGTAACTGCTCATGCGGGACTTTACGGGGCCGACAATGGTGACTGACAATTTTCTTCAGGAGGTATCGGTCGTTATAGAGTACTCTATGAATATTGTAGGGCACACTAAACTTGTGGTCCAACAAAATCTGGTTTCTGTTGTATTAAGGCGAAATAATAAAAATACTACCTTAAATGGCATAGCAAGATCCTCCGTTATGCGGAAAACATTGCAACATTAATTTTGAAATAAATATGTGGTAAAGTGAAGGATTAATGTTAAGTACTACGTTAGACGAAAACACGATTCCGTAAAATTTTCTCCATAGAAAAAAAAAGATCCAAAGTTACCTCCAAACTGAACAACAAAACCGCTGGTATTCATAAAATACTTTAAATTAGATCATGAAACTCTGCATACCAACTGAACAAACTATAAGGCAGGGCTTATGTTTTTTTTTTCTTTTTTAAATTACCATTATTTTCACTGTAAAAAGAAATTACCTGAACTCTCGGCGTCTTAAAGCTTGTTTCCTGCCACTCGATCAATCTCCATCAGTCTTGCTTAGGCTTTCCGAAGGGGAAAGCTGTGACGCTATAATGTGATTGTTAAGTAAGAATATAACATGAAAGTTTCTCACCGGGGTGGAATCCATATTTTCCTATGTGTCTAATCGACGATGACTGACGAAACCCTGAACTAGCACTAGCTAGTTTTTACGCAGGTTGGGCTGGTGCTGGTGCTGTCACCAGCGTATTAACAATGCCGGATGCTCGTTTGTGTCCGTATCTTATCCGTGACGTGTCGTGTATCTTAGCCCGTTCTATGTCAAACCAGAGTTTGTCTTTCGCAGACGCCTCGGTCATCCTTTGTTGCACATGACATTGTAATGCATCATAATTAATGGATGTGGTATAAAAAATTACCAAATTATGTAACTCGGGAGATACACAGTTCGATCGTCTGGTGAGAAGTATAAGAAGAGTATTACCTATCGTTCTATGTATTCATCGGTTTTTTTTTAGAAGCATTTCTAATTCGTCAGTGTTAACGCGAGATTTAGCGTAACCTTGAGTAAAGACGAAAGAGTACTTATTAAGAAGAGCAAGTAGTTGATTTATCTCAAATTCATCAATTAAATCAGGATTAAAATTTTCTAAAATAGGACTTTGTGATCGTATATGCGTGACACGAGGTTTAAGAGATTAAAGTAGCAATATTGCGGGTAATAATTACACTTAGACACGTTTCATGTAGTAAGTTCGCACCAATTAAAACGTTTGCAGTTATTTCAAAGTCGGGTAGTACGTGAAACAAAATCTCTATAGGAATATTATTAATCACGCATAATAGCTGTTAATGTGCTGGTAGATATAACAGGGAACGGACCAATTCTACATAAATAGTTCATAACTTATGGCCTGGAAATTAATTCGCAATGGATTCACGCATAATGGAACACTCGGTGCCGCTATCGAAAACAGTATTTATAAGCAAATTACCTACTCGAACACGCAGGATGTTTAAGATAGAACTGCGGGTACTATCACTCAATTAATTTATATTAGAAGTTATTAGTTTTTCGCGGCGAAAAAAAAAAAACAACTCGAATGTGTGACCAGGCTTTGAACAAAAATGAACAAAATTTACTATCACTAGTTGTAGCTAAAGGCGTCGACCGATTTTTATCGAATGGAAGGACGTTAGAATTACTTTTAGTACGGCAATTATCAGAAGTATGGCAGATCTTTTCGCAAATACTACAAGAAGAACTTCTGTTATCAAAAGAATATTTAAAACTTTTTTTTTTTGGGCGGTAGATTTGAATTATTTATGGAATGTAATGGGATGCTTAACACGAATGGATGAGGCAACGAATATCAATTCTGGCATCGAGGTGGCCCTAACATTCATTAACTCAATTCTAAGGCGTTCGTCACCCACGGTTCCGATAACGGCCTCTACAGCATCACTGTTTTCAAGTTTGTCTTTCGTCAAGCGTCTCCATAGAAATCATGCCAGAGATAAGAACTCGGCGATATCCTTAGAAGAGTCGTAAATGTGCTCTCTAAATCTCAGTATGTCACGCGTATAACGGCTTTCAGGTTCGGAGGTGGTGCTGATGTTTTGACGCAAATCTTCCCACATAGAATTCGTCACTAGCCGGTTATCGGCCCACATTTTAGCACGTCCCTTCAAAAGGCTAGAGACTTTCATTTGAATGTCATAATCACTGAGTTGATAGGTGTTTTAGCCGAAGAAATGTGATTGCATACGAATAACTATAACACAGTGAGTTAAGAAATTTACTTACACGCATTCGCCTGAACTCGAAACACGCTCATATTTGACACATTACCTTTGAGGGTGAGAGTATTGGAGTTAGCAGTAACAGTATTGTAGGATCGATAACGTATCACTATCGCTGTCGACTGGCTCTTATGGACATCTTCTTTATTGATCATCGTAGTAGCGACTTCTGCTAATCCCGTAAGCCGGTAAAGTGTAACACTTATCAGCACATTAGAACACAAATAGTTACTTACTCTTTTAATCGATAGCACATTAAAGTTAGACATTTTTTTTTGGTACATCGCTTAACATTTCATAAACACTCACGCCTGTCACCCAGAGGGGTAGGCAGAGATTACGGACTTCCATTTGGCACGATCCTGACATACCTCTTTCGCCTCCTTTACATCCATATATCTACGCATACATGCTCGTCGGTTAAGGGTACTTCTAACGTGGCCCATTTTCAAAATATCGCCAATTTGGTCGACAAACTTTTTTCTAGGGCGTCCCTTCCCGACTCGGCCGTTCACATCTGCCATATAAATTTGCTTTGTCACTCTTTCATCATTCATTCTTTCTACGTGACCAAACCACCGAAGCATTCCTTTCTTAATCCTGGTCACAACATCATCTTGCATACCACATTTATCTCTTATCACGCAATTTCTCACCCTGTCATTTAGATTAAACCCTAGCATATTTCTTAAAGAACGCATTTCTACAGCATTTATTCTACTTTCGTGCTTCTTCTGCCACACCCAGCTTTCACTACCATACATTAACGTAGGGACTAACACAGCATTATGAATTACCATACGTGCCTGTTTTGACACATTCTGGTTCTTCATAATAGAGTGTAGTGCCCCATTCACTCTATTCCCTGCATTTACTCGTCGTTCTATATCCCTATCATATCTACCATCCCTGCTAAATACACATCCCAAATACACAAACTCATCCACTTGCTCAATTAACTCTCCTTCTATTCTTATTTCACATACCGTTTTGCTTTCTTCTCTTTCAAAAACCATCACTTTCGTCTTACTTGCGTTCACTTTCATACCCCTTTCTTTTAATTCCCAGTTCATTAATGTAACCATCATTTGCAACTCAGCCGCTGATGACGCAAATATGACTTGATCATCGGCATACAAAAGGCATTTGACGGTTAACTCGCCCATTCTTAAACCACATTCTTCATCTTTCAAAGTTTGCAAACACCGGTCCATAAATAGGTTGAACAGCCAAGGGGAAGCTACACAGCCCTGTCTGACACCTTTGGATGCCAAACCAGTCCGAGTAGACCCCATTGATCCTGACACAAGCACTAGAGTCCCTATAAAGAGACCCTAATGCCTGTATCAAACCAGCGCTCAACCCATATGAGTTCAGTGTTTGCCATAACACATTCCTGTCCACTCTGTCATAAGCCTTTTCCAAGACCATGAACGCACAAAAAACTTTCTGGTTTTTGGCCGAAAACTTCTCCGCAATCATGCGCATGGAAAAGACTTGATCTGTGCACCCCATTCCCTTTCTAAAACCCGCTTGCACATCCCAAATTTTTCCATCAGTTTCTTTCATAACTCTTTCAATTAACACCTTAGCATACAGTTTACCCACAATACTAAGCAAGCTGATACCGCGGTAGTTTTTGCAGTCCTGCTGTGACCCTTTTCCTTTATATATTGGTACTATAACTGCTTTACACCAGTCATCCGGTACCCGTTTTAATTCCCAACATAAATTAAACAAGGTGTACAGCAGGCCTGCCACCACTCCCTCTCCAGCCCTTAGCATCTCGAGTGATACTCTATCATATCCAGCTGCCTTACCTGCTTTCATGCTTTTCATTGCTTTCATTATTTCATCTACACTTATCTCCATACCCCTTTCCACTTCTTTCGGAATTTCTAGTTCATTTAATTCATACGACTCTTCACTCATAAACACGCTTTCAAAGTATTCCTTCCATCTGTTTAAATTCGAAACTTCATCATTCAGAATACATCCATTCTCGTCTCTTATAGCATTTATTATAGGCTGTTTTGTACCTCCCCTGGCAGTTCTTACGAGTTTCCAGAACATTTTTATGTTAGCCTGGAAATTATCAGATATCCTTCTATCATTCTTATCCATTCTTTCTTTCTTTTTCCTTTCAACAACTTCTTTTACTCTCTTATTTAGACGTCTAAATTCTGCCTTTTTTCTTTCAATCTCATCATTCATACCAGAAGAATTACCAGCTTTGGTTGCTAGTAAATCTAACCATGCTTTCTTCTTTGATTCAACTTCCACCCGTACCTCATCATCCCACCACAACGTATTACTTTTCCTTTCATTTGTTCTTTTACTTACACCACATACTTCGGTGGCGGTATCCACCAAACCTTTCTTAATATTATCCCACAGTCTTCAAGTCTAAATCATTCATACACAACTCATTCAAACATCTAATATTTTCTCTCAGTCTACATTTATACTTCTCTTTCACATCTTCATCTTGTAACTTCTCTATTCTTATACGCTGTAACGCAGTGGTAGACACAGATGTCCGATGCCGCCAACGCTTGAAAAAGACCATTAATTCGACATAAGACCAAGTAATGATCCGTCCCTACGTTGGACCCCCGGTAAACCCTTGTATCTACGACTGCGCTCCTCATTCTGTCATCCACAATTACGAAATCTATCATGCTTCTATCATCACCTCTTTCCCATGTATACATGTGAATCTTCTTATGACGAAAAAAAGTATTCGTCACAAAAATATTCTTTTCCGCACATACGGTGAGGAGGTCTTCACCATTCTCATTTATACTTTCATCACCAAACGTTCCCAATATCCTTTCATAACCAGACCTCTTCACCCCAACCCTTCCATTAAAGTCTCCTAACATAATAATATTTTCATTTTCCTTACATTTTGTCAACACCATCCTTACCATGTCCCAAAATTGCTCTCGAATGTAAGCGGGCTTAGACATGTCTGGGGCGTACACCCCTAGCAGGAACAGCTTCTTTAAGCCCACTTTCATTCGTATCCATAGCAGTCTCGGGCTTACACATTCATACTCTTTCACACATTGACCCATTCTTTCTGAAAGGATGAAACCGACTCCCTGGCACGCCCGTTCGGTCTCGCCTACACCAGACCAATACGCGGTATACGTGCCATGTGCAGTGGCATCCTTTCCCTTTCGTTTCGTCTCATTCACACATAATACATCTATTCCTCTGTCATTCATCATTTCGCATACTTCATCCATCTTATCATTCATTCCTCCACATACATTCAGCGTAGCCAGACGGGTTTCCGCAATCCACTTTTCGCCCCTCCGGGAGACAGAACGTGACGGGTGGCGAACCTCGTCGCCGGTTTTTCTCCCGGAGATTCTTCGCACCCCTGCCCCATTTAAGGGGCGCCGGTAACTCGGGGCCATTTCTTTTATTTCCTGAGTCATTCGAACAAGGGGTGGTGGTAGATTTTACGCCGCTACCATACGGCGAGGAGCCGAGTCTATTTTTTCGGCTTTGTCGCTCGTTTAGCACCACCCGGGGGACACGTGTAGGGTGGGCCTAAGGTTAGGTGGTCGGAGCCTACGGACGCGAGCGACTCATCCCATCTTAACATTTCGTACTTTAAAATGTACTCGTACCCAAAGTAAATCATATTTCGCATGAACCATCAAATAATGACATCACTCGAGCAACTTAAATTTCCACTGTATTTTCAACATTTGTTAACATATTTGGGTACATTAAGAAAATTAAGAAATTACTTGCGGGTACTTTTGATATAAATCAAACCAAAAGATTTAACGTTTGGCTTAAAACATTTCGCTTTAAACTTTTGCTCTATATTTTAATGATAACTCAATGTCGTGAATAGGAACAGCAACTTTCATTACGTTATGTATCACAGTCTTTCACAAACGTAACAACACTTGCACTATTCGAAGATTATATGTGGGCGATAAGAAGAACTTTATCTCATTTCTGATGTCGGAAATGGTGTAACACGATAAGCCAAAATTGTGTGGGAAATAACAGGATAGCGTTAATTATTAAAAATGGTAAAAATGTGAGAGCTGATATTCAACTTGCTCTCTTGCTTGCGCAATTTATTGTTATCAATAATAGGACAGCGTAACGCTCTATACATTCAGCATAGAGTAATTACAGTTTGACCATACTGCAGTGTGTCCCTGTCACAATTACACACCGGCGCAATGTGAAGGACACAACTACATGATTGTTGGAGCGGAAAACCCAGTGGTTGTTTTTATGGTGAGGCAGCACCACTGTCCCCATTTGACAAGGGTTCAGTCGGGCTACCGTATACCGTTTCCATTGTAATGAAAGAGATCTAAGACCACACCCTTTTAATTTTGCACTACAACTTTATTCTACACTTCCTATTATGAGACTCACAAATAATACTTGCAAAGTTTTACCAGGAAAATAGAACTACACTGACGAGCGCAGGAACTGAAGTGATTCTGTTGCCGCGTTCATTCAATAAGGAAAACGTAATAACGACTTAGGTGTGCTCTGATTGGTCGACGATTTGATTGGTCAATACTTGACTAAACAATAACTTTTTATTGAATTCATTAGGTTACTTAAGCAATTTCAATTATCAGGATTATTAATCAAATCGACAAATTATTCTACGATTTAAAACCATATTTGAGTTAAAAGTTGATAATGGAATAAATAGTTGTTTTACCAGGAATTAGTGGTCAATAAAGAGATTTGTAAACCAAAAGAGTTTTAAAGAACTAGCTAGTTACATGTTATGTTTCTGATAAATTGCTCTTATTAAATTGTAGTATTAATAATTATACACCGTTGATTATTATAATCAATTAAAAGACAATGCAAAGCTTATGCTTTGTCAACCGATGATGTACTTGCTCCGACATATATATATATATATATATATATATATATATATATATATATATATATATATATATATATATATATATATATATATATTACATACATAAACACTCACGCCTGTCACCCAGAGGGATAGGCAGAGACTACAGACTTCCATTTGGCACGATCCTGACACACCTCTCTTGCCTCCTTCACATCCATACACCTACGCATACATGCTCGTCGGTTAAGGGTACTCCTAATTTGGCCCGTTTTCAATAAATCGCCAATTTGGTCGATAAATTTTCGCCTAGGACGTCCCTTTCCGACTCTGCCATTCATTTCTGCACCATAAATTTTCTTTGTCACTCTTTCCTCATTCATTCTTTCCACATGACCAAACCACCGAAGAATTCCTTTCTTAATCCTGGTCACAACATCATCTTGCAAACCACACTCTTCTCTTATCACACAATTTCTTACCCTGTCATTCAGATTCAGCCCTAACATACTCCTTAACGACCGCATTTCTACTGCGTCTATTCTACTCTCGTGCTTCTTCTGCCACACCCAACTTTCACTACCATACGTTAAAGTAGGGACCAACACAGCATTGTGAATTGCCATACGTGCCTTTTTCGACACATTTTGACTCTTCACAATAGAGTGCAAGGCCCCATTTACTCTATTTCCCGCATTCACTCGTCGTTCTATATCCTTATCATATCTCCCATCCCTGCTAAATACGCAGCCCAAATATACAAACTCATCTACTTGCTCGATCAACTCCCCTTCTATTCTTATTTCACAAATCGTTTTACTTTCTTCTCTTTCAAAAACCATAACCTTCGTCTTACTTGCGTTCACTTTCACTCCCCTTTCTTTTAATATAATCATTTGCAACTCGGCCGCCGACGACGCAAGAATAGCTTGATCATCGGCGTACAAAAGGCATTTGACGGTTAACTCATCTGTTCTTAATCCGAATTCTTCAACTTTCAAATTTTCCAAACAACTATACATATAGGTGGAACAGCCACGGGTAAGCCACACAGCCCTGTCTGACACCTTTATGGATGTCAAACCAGTCCGAGTAGACACCGTTGATCCTAACACAAGCACTAGAGTCCCTATAAAGAGACTCCAATGCCTGTATCAAGCCAGCGCTCAACCCAAATGAGTTCAGTGTTTGCCATAGCAAATCCCTATCCACTCTGTCATAGGCCTTTTCCAAGTCCATGAACGCACAAAAAACTATTTGGTTTTTGGCCAGTAACTTCTCCGCGATCATGCGCATGGAAAAGACTCGATGTGTACATCCCATTCCCTTTCTAAATCCCGTTTGCACATCCCAAAATTTTCCATCAGTTTCTTTCATGACCCTTTCAATCAGTACCTTAGCGTACAGTTTTCCCACAATGCTAAGAAGGCTGATGCCACGGTAGTTTTTACAGTCCTGCTGCGACCCTCTTCCTTTATATACTGGGACTACCACGGCTTTGCACCAGTCTATCGGTACCCGCTTCAGTTCCCAGCATAAATTAAACAAGGTGTGCAGCAGGCCTGTCACCACTTCCTCTCCAGCCCTTAGCATTTCGAGTGAAACTCTATCATATCCGGCAGCCTTACCTGCTTTCATGCTTTTCATTGCTTTCATTATTTCATCTATACTTATCTCGCTACCTCTTTCCTCTTCTTTCGGTGTTTTTACTTAACTTAGTACACACGTTGTCTCCTCACTCATAAACACGCTTTCAAAATATTCCTTCCATCTCCTTAAACTCAAAACTTCATCATTCAGAATATACCCATTCTCGTCTCTTATAGCATTCATCATAGGCTGTTTTGAATGTCCCCTGGCAGTTCTTACAAGTTTCCAGAACATTTTAATATTTACCTGGAAGTTATCCGATATTCTTCTATCATTCTTATCAGTTCTTTCTTGCTTTTTTCTTTCAACTACTTCTTTTACTCTCTTATTAAGATGTCTAAAGACTGCCTTTTTTCTTTCAATATCACCATTCGTACCACTAGAATTAGCAGCCTTTGTTGCTAGTAAATCTAGCCATGCTCTCTTCTTTGCTTCAACTTCCATACGTATCTCATCATCCCACCATAACGTGTTATTTTTCCTTTCATTCTTTCTCTTACTAACACCACATACTTCGGTAGCTGCATCCACTAAACCTTTCTTTACATTTTCTTTATATTCTCCAAGTCTAACTCCTCCATACATAATTCATCCAAACCACTTATATTTTCTTTCAGTCTACATTTCAACTTGTTTTTATCACTTTCATCTTGTAACCTTTCTGTTCTAATACGCTGTAACGCAGTGGTATACACAGACGATCGATGGCGCCAACGCCTGAATAGACCATTAATTCGGCATAAAACTAAATAATGATCCGTTTCTACGTTAGAACCCCGGTAAACTCTCGTATCCACTACTGCGCCCCTCAATCTTTCATCCACAATTATGAAATCTATCATGCTTCTATCGTCACCTCTTTCCCAAGTATACATGTGAATCCTCATGTGGCGAAAGCAAGTGTTCGTCACAAAAAGATTCTTTTCCGTACATACGGTGAGGAGACTTTCACCATTCTCATTTATACTTTCATCACCAAACGTTCCCAATATACTTTCATAACCAAGCCTCCTGACCCCAACCCTTCCATTAAAATCTCCTAGCATAATAATATTTTCATTTCCCTTACACTTCATTAACACCATCCTTACCATTTCTCAAAACTGCTCTCGGATATAAGTGGGCTTAGACATGTCTGGGGCGTAGACCCCTAACACAAACAACTTCTTTAAACCTACTTTCATTCGTATCCATAGCATTCTTGGGCTTACACATTCATAATCTTTCACACATTGGCCCATTCTTTCTGAAAGGATGATACCTACTCCCTGGCATGCCCGTTCGATCTCGTCTACACCAGACCAGTATGCGGTATACATGCCATGTATAGTGACATCCTTCCTCTTCCTTTTCGTCTTATTTACGCATAACACATCTATTCCTTTATCATACATCATATCGCATACTTCATCCAGTTTTATCATTCATTGCCCCACATACATTCAACGTAGCCAGACGGGCCTCTGCAATCCACTTTTCGCCTCTCCGGGAGACAGAACGTGACGGGTGGCGAACCTCGTCACCGGTTTTCCTCCCGGAGATTCTTCGCACCCCTGCCCCATTAAAGGGGCGCCGGGAACTCGGGGCCATTTCTTTAATTCGATTCCTCATGGTGCGAAATGGGGTAGCATATTTAACGTCGCTACCACGGCGTGGAGCCGAGTCTGTGGTATCGGCATGTCGCTCATTTAGCACCACCCGGGGGACACGTGTAGGGTGGGCCTAGGAACAGGTGGTCAAAGCCTACGGACGCAAGCGACTTAATATGTATATATACATATTAAGATGTGACTATGAATTATGTACAATTCTCTTTTAAGTATTATATTATCATTGGAATGTTTTCCGCGTTACCTGGTATAATCAGTAAGAAAACACCGGAATTATTTGAGACGCAAGACTTGCATCACCTTTCACAAATTGAAATGGCCAACGATAAAAAAAATTTAATACTGACTTAAAAGTTACTGGCACAGTTAAGTGTTAAGGCCACATAGTCCGCCGTCTCTTTAATATTCAACGTCGAACCCAGACTCGTTGCAGGATTAAGCTCATAGAAGGCAATAATCTATCTAAGAGTACTTCAATAATTGTAAATGTAGGTCAGATACTAGCTTTGTCATTCATACATTTATATGTTATGTATCAAGTGATTAATAGGGCATTATTAATAATGCCCCGGCAAAATAATCATAGTGCTCAATAAGAGTAGGTAAGGTCATAAAAATAATTGAAATAATAAATTGACTGGGATTTGTGAATAAAGTCCATTATTAACTAGTATTACTTTTAACACCGTGTGTTAAAAGTAGGATAGGTTAGGGTAGGTTTTTAATTTTTTCTTTAATAAAAACCTAACCTAACCAAACCTATCTTTTGGTGCGAGTTCGACATAAACCGTTCTTGCTTCCGCGATGTGGGTGTGCGTAGGCCTTTTCCAATATAAAAAAGGTTTTGTTTTTTAATGTCACATATTTAAACCTTAAACACAATGGAAATATAGTTTTTAATTAAGGGTATTTTTCCTTTATAACGCAAAGGAAGGAATATCCCATTGCTGATATTCGATACTGCAAAGTTGTATTTCATTTCCTTCACATTTTTTACTTTTGTTAATTCCAGATTTGGTACGTTAAAAACTTACTATCTTAAAAGTGATCAACATGGTTAAGTTAGATTAAGTAAGGTTATATAAAATTTTCCAAAAGTTACGTAGCATTATTCATAATGACCAGACAATGTGATAAATAATTAAGTTTTAATCAGTTTAATTTCATACCCCTATTTCACTCGTCATTTTCATATTACTCGGACGTTATAAATAGTGCCCTGATTAAACACTTGGTTTTCAACGTATACAAATAAAAAAATTAAATAATTTTATACTCTGAAGTCTAGACTATAATTCTTCTCTGCACTATATATTTGCATTTATTCTTTTCCAATTTGAATTTTTTAAATATTTTTAGTTCTTTTTTAAGTTCAGTATTTTAACCCTTCGAGTGGACTAAGGAATATCATAATATCAACATTTTCTTAAAAGTTACATTAAAAAATTCCGTATTCTTACGAACCTTGGTAGTATTTTTACTTTATATATATATATATATATATATATATATATATATATATATATAATAAATCATAATGTTACGAGCTTGAGGTTCGTGACAATAAAAATTGCCGATAAAATTACCTAAATTAACACTTTAATTTACTTTACACAATTAAAGTTAAAACACCAATAATTTAAACACACTAATTCACTTAATTCCACTCCGAAGCTTCGCTTGTTTCGCCCAAATCAACACTGCCTCCATCGCATCTTGCAGCGCCTATATATTTAATTTAGCAAAAGAAATATCCAGAATATTCAAGTAAACACGCGGAAGGTACCGAGCGTTCGAGTTTCGACTAGGCGCTGTCGGTTGAGTAATTTGTGATGTCATTTTCTCAATGCTCCCCTCGCTCTCGTTCCTGACACTAGATGGCGCTAGTGTATCGTTGACTGGAGCGCGTAACACTGCCCCCTCCTAAGATATGCTCGTCCCGAGCATTATCGGCCCCATAATAACGCGCCAAGCGATTCACATGGACGATCTTAGGAGTCCCTCTTGCGCCTTTCTGTAACGGCTCCGCAATGTCAAGGGCTGTCCTATCCCGTGGTGCACCAACATTGTACAATTTCGGTGCTCCTCTACTACGTGTCCGAGGTCCCCGCACGGCCGCACAACTTGTACATGTACGACACCAATCCTCGACATCGTCACGATAATGGACCCAGTAAAACTGTTCTCGGACCTTCAGTAGAGTTCGTTTAACTCCCAGATGGACTCTTGAACGACCATTATGGCACAACTGTAGAACATTCGACACTTTAGCTTTAGGGACAACCATTTGCAAACGACAGCTGTCTCTTCGACCATTGTCCCATTTACGGCACAGGACTCCATCCTGAATCAGCAAGCTGTCCCATTGGGCCCAATAGCTTTTCGTGGTTGAACTCATCGCTGAGACGTCCCTCCACTTAGGCTTGGTAGCACGGGCCTTCATCCATCCCAGAATCGGCTTGATGTCTGGATCTTCCTGCTGTGCATGTCGTAGGTTGTCCTTCCATTCGTTGCTGAGGTGGTCCGTCCTGAGCATCCTCATGGATACCACCTCCTTACTCTCTTGCCTACTACAATGGTTGCAATCTTCAGGACAAGGTCTTCTTGACAATGCATCTGCGTTGCCGTGAGATTTCCCGCTGCAGTGTCTGATAGTAAAGTCGTATTCCTGCTGCTGCTGGGCGGTGCTGTTAGCCGCACTTCCTTTCTGAGACCGTTCACCTTCCCTTCCTAGGGTGTGCTTAGGGCAGCTGGACCGAAGATGGCCCCTTTCCCCACAGCCATAGCACCTAGGGCTGTATCTTTTATTGTGGTCGCGAACCGTAACTGCTGTAACCTCCCTAGCGTGAGGTGAACGATGATCCTGTCGCCGCCAGGCAGTGCCGTTAGCTGCACTACCCTCTCGAGATCGATCAACTCTCCTTTCCACGGTTCGTTTAGGGCAGCTGGATCGAAGATGGCCCTTTTCCCCACAGCCATAGCACCTAGGGCTGTATCCTTTGTTGCGGTCGCGAACTGTAGCTGCTGCAACCTCCCTGACGCGATGGGAACGATGATCCTGCCGCACGGCTTCTACCTCCAGTGCATGGGCCAAGGCGTCCTTAAGCGTCTCATGGTGCCCGAGCCTCACAGCAGCTCTGACTTCCAGGTCACGGATGCCGTCGATGAATGTCTGCACCAGGTTCCCTCCAATGAGCGCAGGTACAGACCGGTATGCCTTTCGCACCAGCTTCTCCACTTCTAGAGCCCACTGCTGCAGGTTTTCGTTGATGCACTGCACGCGATCTTTAAGCTGCGCACGAAAGACGTGGTCCAGGTGAGCGTCGCCATACCTCGCCTCCAATGCCTCAATGAGTTGCTCATAAGTCACTTCCTCACCGAGAGCTTCCAGAACTGTTAAGGCCTGGTCGCGCAGGCCTAGTGTGAGAGCAGTCATGGCCTGACTTTCATTCCAGCCGTTCGCCTTCATAACAGCCTCGAACTGGATCTTGTAGGCTGACCAGGAAGAGGTACCGTCGAACGGCGGCACTTTGAATCCACGTAGCGAAGGTGTTGTAGCTACTACGGGAGCTGTTGTTCCATCCCCAAGTTTGAGGTCGTCCAGCGTTTTCTTCACGTCAGCCATTACGTTGTCAACCCGATTGTTTACTTGGTCGATTCGGGTTTCGGCCTCCGACAGGCGGTTGTCATGTTGAGCAACCTTATCCTTCACCTCCCGTATCTCTTTTCCGAAGATAGCGTGAAGGTCCTTCATGAGGAGCATCTGCTCTTCCTTATCGCGTTGGAGTTGCTCTTCTAAACGACGGGCCTGTTCCTCCTGCCAGCGGGCCTGTTCCTCCTGCCGGCGGGCCTGTTCCTCTTGTCCGCTTTGCAGCTGCTCTTTCAACTGACGGGCCTGCTCCTCCTGTCGGCGAGCCTGCTCCTCCTGTCGGCGAGCCTGCTCCTGCAGCATCACCATCAGAGCACCTAAGTCAGGTGCTGCAGATGTAGGAGCTACCGACGGGCCTGCAGCCGGTGGCTGGCCCTCCGTCGTCTGCGGCGTTGCACCACCAAATCTTCGTTGGTCCGTCTCCTGCTGGCGTTGACTTCGGGTACGGACACCCTCCGTTTCCTCCTTAGGTAAAATCGGCATGATTTTATCCCACTTCTGACACCAATTGTTACGAGCTTGAGGTTCGTGACAATAAAAATTGCCGATAAAATTACCTAAATTAACACTTTAATTTACTTTACACAATTAAAGTTAAAACACCAATAATTTAAACACACTAATTCACTTAATTCCACACCGAAGCTTCGCTTGTTTCGCCCAAATCAACACTGCCTCCATCGCATCTTGCAGCGCCTATATATTTAATTTAGCAAAGAAATATCCAGAATGTTCAAGTAAACACGCGGAAGGTACCGAGCGTTCGAGTTTCGACTAGGCGCTGTCGGTTGAGTAATTTGTGATGTCATTTTCTCAATGCTCCCCTCGCTCTCGTTCCTGACACTAGATGGCGCTAGTGTATCGTTGACTGGAGCGCGTAACAATAATATCAACATTTTCTTAAAAGTTACATTAAAAAATTCCGTATTCTTACGAACCTTGGTAGTATTTTTTCTTATATATAAGTAAAAATACTACTAAGGTTCACTACTGGTATTGCTTTTCATCTGCTCGTGAAGTTTCATAACAATTGGTTCAGACATTTCGAAGAGCAGATATAGTCTGTACAGACGGAGAGACAAAATTTAAAAAATAATGTTTATTCATGCTTTAATGGCATTTAAATAACCCCCTCAGATCAGTAAAAGGCAATTATTTCGACATTATAGACACACACCTCAATCTTATTAGCATTTTTCAAGAAGGATGAAACTTACAATGAGATTCTATTTGTTTTTTTTTAATATGTATGTTACTTGATTTCGTCTCCAAAAAAAAATATCAAAATCGGTTTACAATAATTGGAGTACCGCTGGAGCGCAAATTTATATGTATATATATATATATATATATATATATATATATATATATATATATATATATATATATATGGAGCGTCGTCATCCGTCGTATATATACATATTTCAAAAACATGAAAAAGCCGCCAAGTGACATCAGAAAAAAATGATTTTCCTTTCTCCTCAAAGAAGTCTCTCCTCACAAACTCTCTAAACCTTCAATTTTTACTAAATAAATCATCCTTATTTTCCCACCCTTAGGGTAATTTTTTTTTTCCAAATTGATATGGAACCAATTTCGAGGTATACCCTATCCAATAAAAAAGAATTATCAAAATCGGACTACTCTGTATTAAACCACCCCTATTTTCCCACCCTTAGGGTAAAAATTTCTTTTCCAAATTGATATGGAACCAATTTTGAGGTATACCCTATCCAATAAAAAAAGAATTATCAAAATCGGACCACTCTGTAATAAACCACTCCTATTTTCACACCCTTAGAAATTTCTTTTTCAAATTTATATGGGACCAATTTTTAGATATTATAGCCTATCCATTAAAATTATCAAAATTCGATTACTCTGTAAAAAGTTAGGCGTGGCAATACATAAAAAAATATACGCATCGACTTAAGTACCTCCTTCGTTTTTTCGTCGGTTGAAAATACGATAGTACTCGTTTTTTCGCGCAACCAAAAGACGACATCTACTTTGTGCAAATTTAAACAAACGGTAACATATTATTCTAATTTTTAATTTATTATTCCCATGTCTTAAGATAGCTATTTGTTACCAGAAAGACGTCTTCAGTTCTTAACATACACTATAGTATTTAGAATTATGCGCGTTAGTTACATAGTTTCATCAAATCATCACTCCATTTATTATGGGATTCTCCAGCAACACGCTTCCCATTATGAAGCTGCCACCCGACATACTTTCTTCCCATTCATCGTCCGTTTTATAAGCTGTTTATTCAACATACGAAATGACATAACCCATTGTCAATACAGCCGGATTATATAAAGTATAACATAACTATGTATATATGCCATTAAAGCTTTGTCCTAAAATATGACATTAATAAACCAGTCATTAAAATCATCAGAAATCAGAAATTGAACTTTTAAAGCCTCAAATATTATTGTGAAGATTTTTTGTTGGTGACTTAAACATCGATTGAATTGAAAAACTTTTTCATTAACGGTCTTGTGCGTGAACTGAATATATATGCTCAGTCAGTGCAGCCTTCGGGTCTTGACGACTTCTTTGCACATCTTAAAATTTCCATTTAATTTATAACGTGTAGATCTCCTGTTAAATGTTGGACGTTATATATTTTTATTATTCGAAATATCAAAAAACTGTAATTATTAGTCATTTGCATTCACTATTTTTAAACGACCTTCTTGAAAATTATGTATACATTCATCACGTTTGGCAGACATGCTGGTGAGTGCGCACAGTGCACAGTCACTCACTATCACAGCTCCGGTTTTTGAAAGGAGGAAGGAGCTTTTATTTGACAGTGTTCTCAATTTTGTTTTCCCCTCTTTATCAAAGAAAAACTAATAACTATAACAGCTATAATATATAGTTATAAATATATAATATATAGATTTACACTGTATCAAATTATCGAAAATAAAATCATCGGACACTTTTAATAGACGTAGATAATAATGGGTGGTATATGCTCTCTACCCAGAGTATAGTATTGACAAAATAATCAAAAGAAATGTTAAAAATAAATAATACACTTTAAACCGATTTATGGTTAACATGAATGAATATATGTAGTAAAGTTTTCTTTTACGAAAACATTAAAATTTGAGGAGATAACTTATTAATTTGAGCAAATTGAAATTAATTTTTATCTTAAAAATTGGATAATGAAAATTGAAAACTCTTTAAAAAATGTTTGCTACGGAAAAGAAGTAAATTCTAAACAGAATATTGTGAGTTATGTAGTCAATATTTTATTCCGGTTTTCGTATTTTATTTTTGTAATAAATAGTTTTTTTTTAATTTTTAAATTAAATTTACAAAATATACTTCCTACGTTGCTTACTTTATTTGAGCTGCCATCCATGTTTACGGAAAAGGAGATATTAAGGTTTTATTTACCAACAAGTTTCCTTGAACTATTGAAATTTATTTTTATGAAAATTTGTGTTATTGTAAAGAACAGCTGGGTATGCTAGTAAACTTTTTTATTACCTGTCACTAAATATATTGCGGCGTAAGATTCATTCAACATCATATTTCATCTCATGGATCGTATGTATCATATAGAGTTAAGAGTAGAGCGGCTTTGCGATATACCATATATCAACTATATAACTATAAGCATATACGTATACGATAACGCTAGACACAAAATAACCAGATCAAAGACTGGAAGCAACGGCAAAGGTGCAAAACGTCCGTTACTGAGATCGTCAAACCAATCATCTGCTAAATGTGACAATTAGGGCAAATAGTTAAGATCGATCAATAGATCGAAATGGTAGAGGTCCATATCCAACAGTGTACGAGTGTATGCGTTGATGGAGAGAAAGAGGTCGTCACATTATGTTTTTACTTCATTAAACTAGCATTTGTATTTATTTCCGGAGATATAAATATTTTAGTAACAATTTCGTTTTATATTATCGTTTTAAAGTTAGAAAAGGCTTACTACCGTGCAAGTATAATTATTTATATAAGTTTTTATAATTTAGTTAAAAATTTATTTCTCTGATATGATATTTCCTCCAGATGTTTTTACAACTAACAAGCGTCATAAATTAGGGCTAATTCTGGTTTTCATGGCAATGGTACACGGTATCGGCGAATAGGCGAGCGTCCAAATCCAGTCACGGCTTTCGAAGTTTAAGATTCAAGTTTAAAATAAAAGCTTTTTTTTATAGAATAGGGTGACAAACGAGCACACAGTCACACACCTGATGGTAAGTGGTTGCTGCGGCCCATAGACATCGACATCTATCCTCCATTAAAAATCAAAATGCAGATGCGTTGTCACCCGTGAGGACTGAGATGGAATGCCTCGTTTCCAGTAAAAAGGGTCTCTGGTTCTCTACACTCACCATACGAAATACAGCAGCATTAAGCTACTATTTCACGCTGGTATTCTGTGAGAGCGTGGTCCTTCCCCAGTCGAGCCGACCCATTCGTGCTACAACTATACTACTAATATAACTGCAGCATAGCTCTACCACGTATACAATTTTATAAGTATATTTAAGTCACAGTTTGATAATATAGTAGTAGAAGTTATAACTAAAGTAGTTGAATACTTTGAAGACATGTAAAGACTGTGCCCAGCTGTGAAACGTTTAGAGGCTGTAACTTTACTTTACTGTTAAAGTAGCATCCTTTAAATTTAATACGTGTTTAGCAAACACTGATTTCAAAATTAATTATAAAATTACGACGTAGCTTTAAATATAAAATAATGGTTCGGCATGGCATTGACTAAGTTGAGTGTACACTATGTCAGGACATATTATTTATGTATAAAAAATTATTATATAAAGAAACTTATTCTTTCAACATAATACAATGTTCCATCCAGCGTAACTCCTCAAAATATCTACTTCAATAGAATGAATAATTTAAAACAACGGCAACTTAGTACAATATACGACATTAGTATAAATGATCATTTAATTACGAGTATCAATTGGGGTAATATCTCCTTCGGAATACTCTAGACCACAACTAAGCACTGGTGTAACGTTTGGCTCTAAATTAAATTTTAGAAATTCGGGCCTGTTGAAATTTACTTTAAGTATTTTTTGATTTGATTAAATCTTTATATGAAGATTTTGTTGTAGTTGTTATGATTTTAATCTCGAGAAATTTTTTTCGACAATTTTTATTACAATGAACATAACGCCGCATTGTAAGCATTACTTATGCATTTTATAGAAGATCCATTATGGCTTATCAAAGACCATTTCTGAACATAGACCTCCCCAAAGATTTTTTTATGACCTTAAAGGGGTAATATTTTTCCATATTTGGCGGGCCATCTCTCCTTCCTTCCTTTATTTTCCTTTATCGCCTCTTACTATATCCAGAGACGACACAGGGAGTAGATATTTATACACCTCGACTACACAGCCAACTAGCTCATTTCATGTCAATTCAAAAAATGAAGTATTGGTTATCAAAAACATCTTTTAAACAAATATTTTTAAGAATAAAAAAAATCTTGAAAGTAGATTTTTTATTCTAAAACCTATGCAACTATGTACACAACGTTGATCTAGCGATCTACGAGTATTATAAGCAAAGTCGACTAGTCAAACGTCGAATTGGATGCGTCAATTTTCATAGTTTAAAAGTGGTAGAGCCATGCTGTACTAGTATAGCTGTAGCAAAAATGGGTCGGCTCGACCGGGGAAGGACTACGCTCTCACAGAATATCAGCGTAAAATAGCAGCTTAACGTTGCTGTGTTTCGTATGGTGAGTGTAGAGAATCGGAGAAACTTTTTTACTGGAAACGAGACATTCCATATTAGTACTCACAGGTGACAACGCGTCTTCATTTTGATTCGTAATTGAGAATAGATAAAGATGTCTATAGGCCGCAGTAACCACTTACCATCAGGTGCACTATGTGCTCGTTTGTCACCCTTATACTATAAAAAAAGTCTAGACGATCGATGCGTTTAAATGGCTGATTTATCATGTAACACTTAATTTAACATGCATACGTAATCATCTAATTTTAATGTAATTTGTGTAAGTCATTTCTAAAATTAATTCATCTATAACGAAATTTGTTAAAATTTTTGGATTAGTTCGACTCGGTAAATGCCAAGGTCACACAAAGTACTAATGTTGTGATATTATTGTGAATTCTGACAACCAGAGACCTTTTTCCTGATATTCCATCTTAGTCTTAGTGTTCTTTAACTTGGGTTTTAACGTTATACACATAGGTGATGTGAAGAATCGATTTTTCGAAAAGTCTGCATTCTATGAATATGTACAGGATTGCCTCCGTCACTATGTCAGATTTGATAGACCAGAAATCCTCGCTAAAGAATACCAATTCCTTCCAAGGATGATTCGCGAGGCTATTGAAATCAATAAACATCCAAGTTCAATATAGATGATTACTGGATACTACCATCTATTTGGGAAACTATAATTAATAAAATTAAATCCCAACCCAAGGAAATACAGCCAGACTTCGAGATACTATAAGTTCATACTGCGTAGATCGGAACGAAAATTAATAATTTTAATCTGGAGGTGGTTAACTATAATACTGGGATGTTGATCACCTCAGTCACACCCCAGTGACCATGGGTGCTGTGTGCTGGAAAGGTCGGGAATATAAAATGAGTTAATATACACGATAAAATCTGTAAAAACTAGTTTTGCTTAAATGACAAGATTACTGTTTGCGTAAATATAAGAAATTATTAAGAATATTAGTTTTTTTGTGGAGTAGACTCAAATGCTTAACTCATTTTAAAAAATACGAAGAGGAATTTTCATAGATTCTAGTGGACTTTAGAAACTTTGCAATTCCCTAAACTATCTGAAACATTAAAAACGTGATACTTAACGGTCTATTATTCGCTGTGATCGGCCTTCAAATGTAAATAGGCTTAAAACCACATTTTTTTTAATTTAAAAGAAACATTTTACCAATTTTTGTAACAAGACAAACATGTATAGCACAATGATTCGTAATTTGAGCTTAATAAACCGATTTCTGACCATTTACGATAACCTGTGCTTGTATTTTGCACTCTTGATTTGCTTTACGACTATACATTATCTTAGTGCGGTACCATGAGATACTGTAACGCTCCCCCCCCCCCCTCTATACAAATAAATATAATTAGTTCCCCTTTATAATAAAAATTATATGTATGTGACCAGGATAAATAAGATATGTTTTGATCTTTCTAAATGATCTTTCAAAAGGTTTAATAATAGGCCGTTTGTAATATTTTGGCGTAATCGTCTTAGTTAGGACCCTTATTTACGTTGTGTTTGTTTAGTAACTTAATTCTTTTAGGTATCTTTTGGAAGAATGAATATTCACTAGAGTAATTGAAAGCTGTTGGTAGTGCCTTATAAGCTAAGTGAACCCTGTTCACGAAAACAGGGCTTGAGAAAGGTTAAGAACATAAAACGTCCCTATTCCACTTGTATCAGGTTCAAATTATTAATTTATTATTAATATTTATCCCTTCCCGCTCGGAAGGCTCAAAATATTATTATACAAAACACCCGATACAAGGGCTTCGCTCTCCTACATTTATTTAAAAAATGTAGGGGAGGCACACGGCTCCACACACGCCGTGCGCGGTGAGCGCCAACCATTTTGATGTACTCCCCCCCGAAGGGAACGCTAATTCGGGAACTGGGCCGTAGTCCATAGCAAAATAGCTGGCGAACCAGTAAAAGAGGCTTGGCCCCTCGTTAGTGCGTAAGCACAAACATCGACCGAAGTCGCGCATGTCAATGCGTGTAAACGCCATACAGAATACGAACGAATTCAGCCACAGTGAATGTACGTCACATGGTTTAGGCAAATAGGCACTCTGGCCGTAAACCCTCCGTGAGCACCACCACCTGCCGGACCGCCGCTCTTGCAGACGTGATGTAAGTGTATGGCATCACCAACGATTGCATGATCAGCACGGCTACTAGCCGCAGAGCGTGTCATGAGTCAACCGCTCACCTCAAGGGAATGGGGTCCCACGTTGTGCGGCTGTCGGCCGCAGCCTTGAGAGTCTCTTCAGATCCTCCCGCCAGCTACCACCCGCATGAGGTCGACACATATGCTCCACCAACCAATACAACGGCAGACATAGCCAAAAGGCAGTTATAAGATAAGAGTAATAATTCGCCATCAGAAAGGGTTTGTGTCACTGACGTTGAGTAAATGCATTTTCGATCATGTTTGCCTCACCCACCAACAAGTTGCCTTCAATCATTCAAAGGTGGGAAAGTTACAGAGATATATTATTATGTTGTTATATAAAACATCGTGGAGGGCAGACAGTCTGCAGCCCCGTAATGAAGGGACCCGACTTGGGCAAAGGTACTTAGGTGTGAGTCAAACCAAGACGCAGAGAGCGCCATTGAGAATAGTGTCCCACCAAACAACCATCGCAGAAACGCAATGCTGCAGAACACAACAAACATCAATACGATTATCGTCAGGCTTACACCATCCCAAGGTCCCCCATACATCCCAGCAGACATCACCACCCGCATACCTCCATAGACCAGAACTACAAGAGAGCGTCGAATCAGGCGCAGCACACCCGCAGATCCATCACAAGACGCAATATCGCAAGTAGCAGTAAGCATCAATGCAACTATCATACGGGTGGCGCCCCCCTCACAACACACCCACATGACCGCTATCGACTTAGGTAACAAAGTTTGTATTGTTGTTAACTAAAAAATATCACCAACGTATCATAGTAGTACGCTTCTAAGACGCCAATGAACAAAACTCCACGTATTATAGCGCTAATGCACTAAGACATGAAGTTGAGTATGCCTGTTACATTTGAAAGTGCTACCAAACACACTCATCCCAATCCGAAAGATAGAAGACGCATCGCTATGCGCTACGACGTCGCCCACAAACAGTATGGGTGTGCGATGTCCACGGGAAACCCGTATTGCTACAACAAACCCACTTACCACCGGAACTAAGATTTTTGTTATATAAAACTGCACCAACGTATCATAGCAGCACGCTACTAAGACGCCAGTGAACAAAACTTCCCGTATCATAGCGCTAATGCACTAAGACATGAAGTTGAGTATGCCTGTTACACTTAAAAGTGCTACCAAACACACTCATCATCCCAATCCGAAAGATAGACGACGCATCGCTATGCGCTACGACGTCGCCCACAAACGGTATGGGTGTGCGATGTCCACGGAAAAGCCGTATTGCTACAACAAACCCGCTTACCACCGGCACTAAGATGATATGTCTAGGACACATCGGTTAGCGAGCCCAAGTTTACCTCGGACCAATTGCTCGTGAAGCAGCATACACGCCACCATAATATTCCTTTTCAAGTCCCTAATAAGGACTAGTCATTTTGCTACAGTACTAGGAGCAGTCGGTCACCCAACCACCCCATACAATGCTTATGCATCAAGGAGACCTTCTATAATAATACTTTTGTATCATAGACCCTACTTTCATAAGTCATTAATATATAGGGCTCGAACCCACGACCCTACTATTGTAATGCAAATTCATCGTAGAGACCTTCTATAGTATTGCTTTTGTATCATAGACCCTACTTTCATAAGTCAATAATATATAGGACTTCAACCCACGACCCGTATCATTGAGTTTAATATCATAAGTCCCTAATATAGGACTAGTCATTGTGCTACAGTACTTCAAGCAGTCGGGCACCCGACCACCCCATATATATGTACAACTGCATGTATGCATCTCCGGCAGCTCCTCCATACAAGACATCCATAAATGAACGCCTTCCAAAACTTAGAAACATTTTCTTTTATACATGAACTCCTTCCACAACTTAGACAATTTTTAACAAATTTTCTAATTATCTGATAAATGTTATTTATCTTTATTTTTATAATATTTTCGACTTGTATTTCTATTATTTATCATATTTTAAATATTTTTACAAGTTTTTAAATAAATTTATTTATTATGAAAGACAATATTTTACCTTTAATTTACTATGTTATTGGTCTAATATCTGAAATGTATTTATATTAACTTTATGCTTATTAATATAATTTTATTGCTTAATATCATCATTCATGATTACAGCCCTTCACGAGTCCACTGCTGAACATAGGCCTCCCCCAAGTAATGCCACAAAGCACGGTCCTGAGCCACCTGCATCCATCGACTTCCTGCATGTCTTACCAGGTCGTCACTCCATCTAGTGGGGGGCCGCCCTACACTACGCCTACCGGTACGAGGCTGCCACTCGAGAACCTTTTTTCCCCATCGGTTATCGGTTCTTCGAGCTATATGGCCGGCCCATTGCCACTTCAGCTTACTAATCCGTTGGGCTATGTCGGTCACTCTGGTTTCACTGCGGATATCCTCATTTCTGAGTCTATCACGCAGTGAAACTCCGAGCCTAGCCCTCTCCATAGCTCGTTGAGCGACCTTGAGCGCCCTCATACGGCCAGTGGTGAAGGACCACGTCTCAGATCCGTAAGTCATCACTGGCAACATGCACTGGTTATACACTTTAGTTTTCAGAGATTGAGGTATACCTGACGAGAAGATGTGTCGTAATTTCCCGAACGCTGCCCAGCCGAGTTGAATCCGTCGATTGACCTCTCGGTCGAAGTTGGACTTACCTAGTCGGACTATTTGTCCCAGGTAAACGTACTCGTCAACAACTTCGAGCTTAGTGCTCCCAACAACTACCGGCATATGTGTAACATGGACATTAAACATGATCTTTGTTTTGTCCATGTTCATCTTAAGACCTATCCGTTGGGAGACACCATTGAGGTCATTGAGCATAGAGCTAAGGTCCTCCAGCGATTCTGCCATAAGGACTATATCGTCGGCAAATCGAAGGTGAGTGATGTACTCGCCATTGATGTTAATACCGTATCCTTTCCAGTCCAGTAGCTTGAAAACGTCTTCCAACGCAGCGGTGAAGAGTTTTGGGGATATAACATCACCCTGTCTTACACCTCTCTGCAGTTGGATAGGTTTCGTACTCTGGTTCTATACTCGGATAGCCATCGTAGCCCTACTGTACAAACACTTCAGCACTTCAATATACCGACAGTCAACTAGGCACCGCTGAAGAGACTGTAGCACTGCCCAAATGTCGACGCAATCAAAGGCTTTCTCATAGACCACATACGCCAGGCAAAGTGGCAGATTGTACTCTTCGGACTTCTGTACAATTTGCCGAAGGGTATGTATGTGGTCTATGGTACTGAAGCCTTTTCGGAAACCGGCTTGTTCGGGAGGCTGAAAGTCGTCGAGTCTGCGTGCGAGACGATTCGTAATGACTCTCGAAAACAGCACGTAGACGCGGCTCAGAAGGGAAATCGGTCTGTAGTTCTTCAAGAGAGCATTGTCGCCTTTCTTAAAGAACAAGACCACCGCGCTTCTGCTCCACGCCTCCGGAGTAGTGCCACCATGGAGAACGGAATTGAAGAGCTTCTGAGGGACTTCAAGTACCGGTGTTCCACCCGCTTTCAGAAGCTCCGCTGTAATTCCATCCTCGCCCGGGGCCTTGCCGTTTTTGACGTGGTGGAGAGCCATTCTAATCTCGCTCAGACTAACGTCCGGGATATCATCGGAATAGTGTCGGATAAGACTTGCTCTTGGATCGTTACTCACACTTGCGTGTGGCTCCAACGATGATGTGTACAGCTGCCCATAGAACCTCTCAATCTCACTCAGAATCTCAGGTGTCACGGAAACGATGTTGCCACACTCAGTCTTCAGCCTTGACAGTTGGCTCTTTCTGGCAGACAGATCTCTGGCAAAGATTTTGGAGCCCTGATTCCGCTTGATCGCTTCCTCAATACGAGCAGTATTAAAGTTGCGTAAGTCTCGCCGCATGCATTTGGAGATCTGTCTGTTCAGTTGCCTGTATGCTGTCAAATCTGTTGAAGATTGCAGCCTCATCTCCCGTCTAACAGCCATGAGATTAAGAGTGTGATCGGAGAGTTTTTGTGTTCTTTTGGGGCGGGTGTTGCAGAACTTAGCTCCGACAGCATGGACAGTTTCCACGAGCTTGTCATTCATATCGTCCACTGCATTGCAATCCTCTAGGCACTGAAAGCGGTTTTGTAACTCGAGCTGAAAGGTTTCGGGATTCCGGATTAGAGCACGAGGGGGACGGAGCGTTGACTTCATTAGACGGGACCTCTCCAACTTAACATTTAGGTTCAGTGTGCCTCTAACCATTCGGTGATCGCTGCCAGTTTTCACCCTTGCGATCACTGAGACATCACTGAACAGTTGGCGTCTGGTCGTCATAATGAAGTCAATCTCATTTTTTATCGAACCGTCGGGGCTCGACCAGGTCCACTTCCTGTGGGGCCACTTCTGGAAGAAAGAGTTCATCATAAAGTCGGTCAGCTGCTGGCCTCTTCAGTTCCGTTGCCCTACTCCAAATTTCCCCACCTTCAGCTCACCGCTTTCTCTTGTGCCTAGTTTTGCGTTGAAGTCTCCCATCAACACCGTGTAGTGGGTTTTGGAGGAATGCATCCAGAGCCATGGAAATATCCTCATACATTTCCTCCACCTCCTCATCGGGATGTGCCGAGGTTGGTGCGTAAACCTGTATGACCTTCAGCGAATACCTTTTGGTGATTCTGAGTATCAGGTACGCGACCCTCCTCGACACACTCCCAATCTTTACAACGTTGTTGACGAGAGACTTGTGGACGTTAAATCCGACACCTCCTTGGGACAGTTGGTCGCCCTCCCGGTGGTCTCCCTCCCCCCTCTTTTCGGACCTCGGATAATCCAATAATATGCCAGCGCAACTTGTCTACCTCTTCTTCCCGCTCCAGTATCTTCTCGTCAGTCCTCAGACTGCGTGCGTTAAATGTTGCCAGGTCGAGTCGTCGTAGGTGGCAACCGAACCTCCACCGGAGATTCTTAGCACCCCCTGCCCCGCCGTTACCATGGTCGCCACCGTAGCCAGGAATAGCGGGGCCGCCGGGGGACTGGGGGCCGTTTTTTTACGTCGTTATTTTATATATATATATATATTTTATTTTTGATACCCCTTTATATTGAATTTATTTATTAATATTGGGCCGTCACAATATGTACTAAGTAAATGCGCAGTGATACATTATTATTATGGCGTTGCCCAAAGCAACGGTCGTTTAACCGCAAGTATTTATCTTAGGCACTGGAGAGGCGAGGAGAAGGACTGGAAGTAAAAGGATAATAGAATTTTCATTAACGTACATAATACTCTCATGGCTGGATGTCACCGGTCACAATATATATATATATATATATATATATAATATATATATATACCTAAAATTCGGATCAAGTTGACAAAGTCGTAGAAGAAGTCCAAAAAGACCGGTCTACAATTTCAAGAAGAATAGCTACACGAACTGGAGTTCCACGAACTTTGGTTCTAAGGCAGGTGAGCCTTAAAAATGCTGTAACACCAGTCTTAAGATTTTAACTTGTGATATTTATAACTTTTTTTGGTTTTTCAGAAGTGTACCATGCGAATCATAATCACTAGCTTCGGGATTCTGATTATCGAAGAAGAGAAGTTTTTGTGAAATAATGCACATATACAGAGATTTTTTCAAATAAATACTGAAATTGACTAAAATTTTTAACATCCATAATGGATACAAAATGGATACAATAGCTGAGCCATCAAAACCCACGCCTGGCATGGGCGTCGAACTTTCAACACTGCTTTAGCGTAAACCTGTGGTTTGGGATCCTAAATGGGGAATTAATTGGCCCCTTTGAATTACCGTTCAGGTCAGATGGACGGGCTCATTTAAATTTATAACAAACAACGTGTTTGAACGGAGATTTGGAAAGACTAATTTATTCTATGAAAAGAATACATAGAAAAATAAATAGTACACAAGTGTGTTACAAGATAGCGCTAGTAGTATCTATATTTTGGCATTTACAACACTCCCACTCAAAATACAGATCATATTAACCTTATAAATTTATAACAGATACTTAAATAAAACTATGATTTAATAAAAACTTAAAGCATCCAAATGTTTATAATGTTGCACTTAAACTTTTATTTAGCATATCTGCAGGCATATCTGATGTACATAAATAATTAACACTAACACTAACAATGTTATCATTTATCATTTCTCTACAATAGTGATATATGATATCAATATGTTTAGTTTTATTGTGGAATACAGGATTTAGTAATAATTTCTGCGCACTCATACTATATATAATTATACAAGGTAATACAATACATTCTTTTAGTAACTTCATATTGTAAGTTTCTTGGATGTGCTGCCTATTTTCAGGCTCAGGCCAGCCTTTTGTTTGTTACAGCTCCAAAATATAACAGAGCCTGACAACATATAACAAAATCCCGAATACGATCTCCTATCTTTCACATCATTGCTCCAGTCTGCATCAACATATACTTCAATATTAACATTCTTACCCTTACTATATTTCAATCCTAAATATTTTGTTCCTTTTAAATATCTTAACATTCTTAGAGCATAAACCTTCTGTTCTTCAGTATTACAATTATTAAATTGACTTAGATATGATACTGCATAAGCTATATCAGGTCGTGTAAGCACAACTAAATACATTAAGCTTCCGATTAACTTCTGGTAGGGATTCTGACTATTATAACTATTCTCTTCTTTACATTTTAAATTTACCCCCATTGGAGTATTCTACACTGTAAGACAGTAACTTATCAATATTTCTCTCCTGACTTACAATAAATGTACCTTTTTTTATCAAAATCAAATGACATGTCAAGATATTATTTTACAATCCCTAAGTATTTTAACACAAAACTCTTACCTAACATGCTCTTAAGACGATTAATTTCACTAGTTATTTGAAAAAACAAAAAAATCATCGAAATACAAGTCACAATGGTTTTGCTATAGCCAGCCAAAATAAGCCATTTTAAATATAAACATGGTTCTATTTTAAATTTAATATAAGCATCCACTAACATACAACTATCCACTTTCTTATGCCATGCACGGGATGCCTGTTTAAGACCATAAATAACCTTTTTTAATTTTAAAATATTTTTATCATTTGAAAAGATATAACCTAGTAGTTCCTGCATATATAGTCTCACACAGATCACTATTCGGGAAGGCGGTTTTTACATCGAGATGAGTCACATTTGGATTTAAATGCACTGATAAAGCAAATAATAACCTAAGTGTTGTATGCCGCACTACAGAGGAAAATGTTTCATTATAGTCTACTCCATATTTCTGAGAACAGCCTTTAGCCACAAGCCTGGCTCGATAACAGACATTATTTTTTAGCATCACACTTCTTCTTGAGAACACATTTGCATTTTACAATATTGCCACTTACAGAGATGTCAACAACTTCCCATATATCCTTGTCTTTAAACCTTTTCAGCTTTTCCTTGACAGCTTGTTCCCAATGCTCCTTCTCTGATCCTTGCATTGCTTTTTCAGTGACAGTCAGTTCATTGCTGAAATACGTATTACACGCTTTTGGCATATAAGTTTATACCCTTCTGGTTATTTTCTCTGTCATTGTGGTAATGTCCTTAATATGGTGTCTGATTGCAACTCCTCTTCGGGTTTCATCCTTGTCACTTTCCAAAGACATGGATGAATCTTCTCTACTGTGTTCTGAAAGCTCTCCTACTGAAGACAGATGTTGCCTGTTCTCTATTGGTTTGTCATGTATCTCTTCTACTTCAATCATGTTTTTTTAATGAGACAATTTCACTTTTATAATGATGATATCTCTGCTAGTTTTAATAGCTTTCGTTGACGGATTACATAGCTTATCCTTAAACATCCTCAAGGAAGCTAACTAGTATGCATTGTTCGGCTTTTTAGTCCCACTTATGACTTTTCTCCTTGGGTATGTGTTTCATGACAGTACTACCAAAAATCCTTAAATAACTGAGGTTTGGCTTGGCACTTCCACAATTCGTGTGGTGTATGATTGTTCAATCTAGTTTTTACAATTCTATTCTGTAAATAAATAGCGGTGTTAATGGCATCTGCCCAGAGTTCCTTACCAAGTTTAGCACCGAACAAAAGGCATCTGGCTTTTTCAATTAGGGTTCTGTTCGTGCGCTCACAAAACCCGTTTTGTTCAGGAATGTAAGGATAGGTTTTTTGATGAACTATATCAGTTTTCTTCAAATAACTATAAAAATCTCTATTACAGAACTCTCTGCCATTATCACTTCTCAAAATTTTAATTTTATTTGATGTTATCTTCTCAACTCTCGATTTATACTCTTTAAAATATTGAAAAGCCTCATTTTACTTTTCAAAAAATAAGCATATGTCATGCGGCTGTGATCATCAACAAAATCAAGAAATATCAAAATCTTCCTAGCGATACATTCTCCATCGGGTCACAGATGTCGCTGTGTACCACTTCCAATAGCTTACTGCTCCTGTTCCCTTCATGAGCAAAAGGCAAACGACTTCGCTTACCTTTGCAGCACACTATGCAGTTAGACTTGTTGATATTAGCAGTCTCTGTATATTTGGCACTTTGGCAGTGTGCCATTTTATTCATGTTAACAGTTATTGTTGACGTGTCCCAATCTGCAATGCTTACAGTAGGAAAACACCACGCCACTTAACGTGACGCAGTCGAGAGAGATCCGGTCAACTATCTACTTATGTTTGGTATATAAAAAAATAACCACGAAGGAGATGGCTATTACTTAAATATTATATTTTATAATTATTTCGTTTCTCTAGAGTGTTTATGGTAAGTGATAACATTTAAAGTCAGAAAACCATATAAAAATTTTAAGTTAGATAAAAAATTAATAAACAAACATTTTTCAACGGTTTTTAAATGTTCGTTTTTTTGTGTAGATTAACAAAAAAAAATATAAACTTCGTTTAACGCTTTGCAAAATAGTTATGAACGATTATATTCGAAGAAGTGCGTTTATGATCACATTTAAAGTCATAATACTATATGAAATCTTGATTTTTCAGAAGTGTACCATGCGAATCATATTCAGTAGCTTCGGGATTCTGATTATCGAAGAAGAGTAGTTTTTGTGAAATAATGTACATATACAGAGATTTGAAGACCCTGATTTTTTCAAATAAATACTGAAATTGACAAAAATTTTTAACATCCATAATGGATACAAAATGGATACAATAGCTGAGCCATCAAAACCCACGCCTGGCATGGGCGTCGAACTTTCAACACTGCTTTAGCGTAAACCTGTGGTTTGGGATCCTAAATGGGGAATTAATTGGCCCCTTTGAATTACCGTTCAGGTCAGATGGACGGGCTCATTTAAATTTATAACAAACAACGTGTTTGAACGGAGATTTGGAAAGACTAATTTATTCTATGAAAAGAATACATAGAAAAATAAATAGTACACAAGTGTGTTACAAGATAGCGCTAGTAGTATCTATATTTTGGCATTTACAACACTCCCACTCAAAATACAGATCATATTAACCTTATAAATTTATAACAGATACTTAAATAAAACTATGATTTAATAAAAACTTAAAGCATCCAAATGTTTATAATGTTGCACTTAAACTTTTATTTAGCATATCTGCAGGCATATCTGATGTACATAAATAATTAACACTAACACTAACAATGTTATCATTTATCATTTCTCTACAATAGTGATATATGATATCAATATGTTTAGTTTTATTGTGGAATACAGGATTTAGTAATAATTTCTGCGCACTCATACTATATATAATTATACAAGGTAATACAATACATTCTTTTAGTAACTTCATATTGTAAGTTTCTTGGATGTGCTGCCTATTTTCAGGCTCAGGCCAGCCTTTTGTTTGTTACAGCTCCAAAATATAACAGAGCCTGACAACATATAACAAAATCCCGAATACGATCTCCTATCTTTCACATCATTGCTCCAGTCTGCATCAACATATACTTCAATATTAACATTCTTACCCTTACTATATTTCAATCCTAAATATTTTGTTCCTTTTAAATATCTTAACATTTTTAGAGCATAAACCTCTTGTTCTTCAGTATTACAATTATTAAATTGACTTAGATATGATACTGCATAAGCTATATCAGGTCGTGTAAGCACAACTAAAGCTTCCGATTAACTTCTGGTAGGGATTCTGACTATTATAACTATTCTCTTCTTTACATTTTAAATTTACCCCCATTGGAGTATTCTACACTGTAAGACAGTAACTTATCAATATTTCTCTCCTGACTTACAATAAATGTACCTTTTTTTATCAAAATCAAATGACATGTCAAGATATTATTTTACAATCCCTAAGTATTTTAACACAAAACTCTTACCTAACATGCTCTTAAGACGATTAATTTCACTAGTTATTTGAAAAAACAAAAAAGCATCGAAATACAAGTCACAATGGTTTTGCTATAGCCAGCCAAAATAAGCCATTTTAAATATAAACATGGTTCTATTTTAGATTTAATATAAGCATCCACTAATATACAACTATCCACTTTCTTATGCCATGCACGGGATGCCTGTTTAAGACCATAAATAGCCTTTTTTTAATTTTAAAATATTTTTATCATTTGAAAAGATATAACCTAGGGGTTCCTGCATATATAGTCTCACACAGATCACTATTCGGGAAGGCGGTTTTTACATCGAGATGAGTCACATTTGGATTTAAATGCACTGATAAAGCAAATAATAACCTAAGTGTTGTATGCCGCACTACAGAGGAAAATGTTTCATTATAGTCTACTCCATATTTCTGAGAACAGCCTTTAGCCACAAGCCTGGCTCGATAACAGACATTATTTTTTAGCATCACACTTCTTCTTGAGAACACATTTGCATTTTACAATATTGCCACTTACAGAGATGTCAACAACTTCCCATATATCCTTGTCTTTAAACCTTTTCAGCTTTTCCTTGACAGCTTGTTCCCAATGCTCCTTCTCTGATCCTTGCATTGCTTTTTCAGTGACAGTCAGTTCATTGCTGAAATACGTATTACACGCTTTTGGCATATAAGTTTATACCTGTCTTGTTATTTTCTCTGTCATTGTGGTAATGTCCTTAATATGGTGTCTGATTGCAACTCCTCTTCGGGTTTCATCCTTGTCACTTTCCAAAGACATGGATGAATCTTCTCTACTGTGTTCTGAAAGCTCTCCTACTGAAGACAGATGTTGCCTGTTCTCTATTGGTTTGTCATGTATCTCTTCTACTTCAATCATGTTTTTTTAATGAGACAATTTCACTTTTATAATGATGATATCTCTGCTAGTTTTAATAGCTTTCGTTGACGGATTACATAGCTTATCCTTAAACATCCTCAAGGTAGCTAACTAGTATGCATTGTTCGGCTTTTTAGTCCCACTTATGACTTTTCTCCTTGGGTATGTGTTTCATGACAGTACTACCAAAAATCCTTAAATAACTGAGGTTTGGCTTGGCACTTCCACAATTCGTGTGGTGTATGATTGTTCAATCTAGTTTTTACAATTCTATTCTGTAAATAAATAGCGGTGTTAATGGCCATTTCTGTCCAGAGTTCCTTACCAAGTTTAGCACCGAACAAAAGGCATCTGGCTTTTTCAATTAGGGTTCTGTTCGTGCGCTCACAAAACCCGTTTTGTTCAGGAATGTAAGGATAGGTTTTTTGATGAACTATATCAGTTTTCTTCAAATAACTATAAAAATCTCTATTACAGAACTCTCTGCCATTATCACTTCTCAAAATTTTAATTTTATTTGATGTTATCTTCTCAACTCTCGATTTATACTCTTTAAAATATTGAAAAGCCTCATTTTTACTTTTCAAAAAATAAGCATATGTCATGCGGCTGTGATCATCAACAAAATCTCTAAATCTCTAAATATCTAAATCTTCCTAGCGATACATTCTCCATCGGGTCACAGATGTCGCTGTGTACCACTTCCAATAGCTTACTGCTCCTGTTCCCTTCATGAGCAAAAGGCAAACGACTTCGCTTACCTTTGCAGCACACTATGCAGTTAGACTTGTTGATATTAGCAGTCTCTGTATATTTGGCACTTTGGCAGTGTGCCATTTTATTCATGTTAACAGTTATTGTTGACGTGTCCCAATCTGCAATGCTTACAGTAGGAAAACACCACGCCACTTAACGTGACGCAGTCGAGAGAGATCCGGTCAACTATCTACTTATGTTTGGTATATAAAAAAATAACCACGAAGGAGATGGCTATTACTTAAATATTATATTTTATAATTATTTCGTTTCTCTAGAGTGTTTATGGTAAGTGATAACATTTAAAGTCAGAAAACCATATAAAAATTTTAAGTTAGATAAAAAATTAATAAACAAACATTTTTCAACGGTTTTTAAATGTTCGTTTTTTTGTGTAGATTAACAAAAACTTCGTTTAACGCTTTGCAAAATAGTTATGAACGATTATATTCGAAGAAGTGCGTTTATGATCACATTTAAAGTCATAATACTATATGAAATCTTGAAGTGAGATATTTTCCATATTTTTTCCATAAACACAGATTTAAAATAAATCATTGAAATCGGATGATTTTTCGATTTTCTAGTTAAAAAACGAGCTGACCGCGATAGTATAAAATTACCAGATTTTTAAATGTTTATTTTGAAATTCATTTAAAAATCTCCTCGCCTATGTACTAACATATACTCGTATTAGAAAATAAAAAGCGAGCACTTAGCCACTAAGCCACCACGAATCTATTTTCCTATCTAATCTCGACTAATTTTATGCTGTCAAAAATAACAAACGAATGCTTCAATTTTATTTTGAATGGATGGGTCTTTACCAAAGTTAAGATCTCTTAAGCAGAATTTACTGAAATAGCTAGATTTTACAAGAATCGTGTCGTATACGTACTATGTGCTATAAATCACAATATCGGTACGTTTCGCTTTATTTTAATTACAAAAAGTCAGTTAAAATTGTATTTGTATTTTACAATGTATGGCGTTGTAAAAGCGAGAGGTAAGGGTACTGCGATCGTTAATACGCTCGATAAGGTTGACGATTGAGATATTGTTGAACATAAGGTCACCCCATAGATTTGCAGTGATTAAGCGACGTAAAAGAATCCACACATATGCTATAAATCGCAGTTGTCGTAAAGAGGCGGCGGAAAGAAAACTGAGTAAATGTAGATAATAACTCAATAATTATAAAAAACTGCTGCGCGTGTCATTATGTAAAATATCTCATATGATAATATATTATTATGCAAGGACAGTATTTACGACGACTTGGTAGCACGTTCCAAATGCTTAGTTCACGAATTGATGCCCGCACGTATACTATTTTATTTATTTATTTATTTAGGTACACAAAACAGAATAACACCAAAACACGAACAATTGAAAATAATAAATACAAAGTTACAATCTGGATGGTATTCCAAAACATGTGCACACAACATGATATTAAGTAACAGTAACGATTTTACAGCACAAATAATTATAACCTTACTTATAAACATACTATATTTATGAACTTATGTTGTGGAAAGATTTGAAAAATTAAATATTTATTAAAATAATGTTCATTAACCTATACATTTAAATTTAAATTTTAAGCCTTGAATGCCTTATTTACAAAATATATCTAATACAGATTTTTTGAAATTTTTTAATTTGTTATTAAAAATGTCTATATTTTTACTATTGTTAATCAATAAGTCATTATATAGGCGACACATTCTTACAAGAGGATTGTAATAGGACGTATTATTTCTATAAACTTGCAAAGCAAAAGTATTTAAGAAAGTATACCGACGATGGGGCTTAGTATTAATCTTGACAAATGAAAGGAATAATAATTTTGAAAAGGCAAGTTTAAATTTTTTAAAGTTTTGAATATTACAATTATTTTTACTATAGGACTGTTTATTTGTCCATAGGTAATTTACGTATCTCAAACACCTCCACAATACCTAAGAAAATCCTTAATGGTTTAGGCAAAGTGACTTATACTAAATACATGGTATAGTGTTTCCATGTACAGAACATCAGAGGGAACTTTGTCGTAGAATCCACTACTACTCTAGGAAAAGGAAACAGGAGATGAGCATCAACATTTCCCTGATAATAACCCCAACCAATTAAAATAACAGTTGCCAAATGTGAATGGAAACCTTGGCAAATATTCCCGCTCGCTATGAGGCAATATATCGGGGAGGCCTAGGTTCAAAGTGCATTTTTGATAGGCTGTAATGGTGGGAAGTACGGTGATGTTGTGACTTCAGAATTCAATTTATTTAAAAAATGAAAACTGATTTTCGATTTACGATTATGCTAAAAAATTAAAATTGATTTTATCGCTCAACGCATCTGTTGAAATATTTAAGTATTTTTTTAGTAATTTTAGTTAATGTTCATATTTAATAGCTTTTACACAAACATGTACGTTATACAAAGTTCACTACCTGTATATAAACATCAGACGCATTAGAAATATAAAACGCGAAACAATATACATAAAAAAACACTACGGGTCAAATAAGACTTCTTAATTAAATGTTATAATGCGTTTTGGAAGTAGTTGAGAAATTGAAGTTAGAATACCTCAAATCTTTGGCACATTACATTCAAATATAAATCCGTCGCGATTATTCTAATGGATTTATTAGCTTTAAAGGATCAACAAATAACCTTAAATTAATGTTGTTTCTTTCAGAGCTAAAAGTATTTTCAAGCAAGCTTTTTAAAATAGAGTTTGAACCACTTTTTTATATAAGCAAGGAATATCAGATGCTTTTACACAAAATCAAGGCACTACCACGTATTATGGAGGTTAATGACAATAATTTTAGTAATTGTAACTTTAAAGTTTACTTTTTTTTGTTTGAAAAAGCTTATTTTAATTAATAAGACATTTTATTGCACTTAAATTTAGATTTATCACTTAAAACAAAATAAATTATAAACTCATACACTGAACTAGAAAATCAATTTGTTAGAGTAGGTATAACAACTATTCAACGTCCTTTTGTGGAAGCGAATTCTGGCCGCAATAACTTTAAATTTATGCCGTATTTAGACAATGGAATAAAAGATAAGCTACTCTTATACCTATAGCATAATATTATGTTTTTAGTTTGACAGTGCTTCAATCTTTTAAAATAATTTAAATTATTCATTTTTTATTTACGTATTACGTATTAATTTTTCGTGTCGCATAATATTGGTTTCTTTAAGATTCACATTGGCGTCTTTTGCTGTAGAGGCTATCGGATCGTAGGAATCTTAGAGGGAGAACGCTTCTAAAATCAATTATGTCAGATTTTAAAGCATTTTAACTATTACATATATTTAACAAGGAAACTCATTCAGCAATCTTGGCAAAATATCGCTGTGTGTATGATAATTATAGTAGGTACTTAATTATTTCTTTTATTAATATTTTAAAACACTATATTATGGTTTTCAATTATCATGCGGCGAACAATTGTACGAATAGAATAATTACGTACTGGGTAATAATTCCATGATTGTCCGTCGTATAACGTCAAGCGTTTGAGGTAGTGTTATACTCTCGAAACTTCAAGTTCAACTAATTTTGTGGTCTTAAAATGCGTCTATTTTAATCACATGGCATTTATACAATAAAATGAGTAGCCATATATCGAGAAAACACTCTAACTAGTCTCTTCTTATATTTTCTAAAAAATCATTTTACAATGCTACAGTGAAAAAAAAATGGTTTGAAAAAGCTATTACGTGGACTTACGTATGCCTGTACGTTGATTTTATATGTGGTTACAATAACTTCCGAAAATATTAACGACTCGAAGCCGAGTTTTATTTTAACTTAAGAATTACTTAAACTGGTTCCCTCATCATCATCATCATTACAGGCCTTCACAAGTCCACTGCTGAACATAGGCCTCCCCCAAGTAATGCCACAAAGCACGGTCCTGAGCCACCTGCATCCATCGACTTCCTGCATATCTTACCAGGTCGTCACTCCATCTAGTGGGGGGGGTCACCCTACACTTCGTCTGCCGGTACGAAGCTGCCACTCGAGAACCTTTCTTCCCCATCGGTTATCGGTTCTTCGAGCTATATGGCCGGCCCATTGCCACTTCAGCTTACTAATCCGTTGGGCTATGTCGGTCACTCTGGTTTTACTGCGGATATCCTCATTTCTGAGTCTATCACTCAGAGAAACTCCGAGCATAGCCCTCTCCATAGCTCGCTGAGCGACCTTGAACGTCCTCATACGGCCAGCAGTGAAAGACCACGTCTCAGATCCGTAAGTGATCACTGGCAACACACACTGGTTGTACAATTTAGTTTTTAGAGATTGAGGTATGACGACGACGACGACGACCTGACGAGAAGATATGTCGTAATTTCGCGAATGCTGCCCAGCCGAGTTGAATCCGTCGATTGTCCTCTCGGTCTAAGTTGGACTTGCCTAGTCGGACTATTTGTCCCAGGTAAACGTACTTGTCAACAACATCGAGCATAGTGCTCCCAACAATTACCGGCATAGGTGTGACATGGACATTAAACATGATCTTTGTTTTGTCCATGTTCATCTTAAGACCTATCAGTTGGGAGGCACTATTGAGGTCGTTGAGCATAGTGCTTAAGTCCTCCAGCGATTCTGCCATAAGGACTATATCGTCGGCAAATCGAAGGTGAGTGATGTACTCGCCATTGATGTTAATACCGTATCCTTTCCAGTCCAGTAGCTTGAAAACATCTTCCAATGCAGCGGTGAAGAGTTTCGGGAATATAACATCACCCTGTCTTACACCTCTCTGCAGTTGGATAGGTTTCGAGCTCTGGTTCTGTACTCGGATAGCCATCGTAGCCCTACTGTACAAACACTTCAGCACTTCGATATACCGACAGTCAACTTGGCACCGCTGAAGGGACTGTAGCACCGCCCAAATTTCGACGGAATCAAAGGTTTTCTCATAGTCCACATAGACCAGGCAAAGTGGCAGATTGTACTCTTTAGTCTTCTGTACAATCTGCCGCAAGGTGTGTGGTATATGGTACTGAAGCCTTTTTGGAAACCGGCTTATTCGGGAAGCTGGAAGTCGTCGAGTCTGCGTGCGAGACGATTCGTAATGACTCTCGAAAACAGCACGTAGACGCGGCTCAGAAGGGAAATCGGTTTGTAGTTCTTCAAGAGAGCGTTGTCGCCTTTCTAAAATAACAAGAATACGGCACTTCTGCTCCACGCCTCCGGAGTAGTGCCACTATGGAGGACGGAATTGAAGAGCTTCTGAAGGACTTCAAGTACCGGTGTTCCACCCGCTTTCAGAAGCTCCGCTGTAATTCCATCCTCGCCTGGGGCCCTGCCGTTTTTAATGTGCTGGAGAGCCATTCTAATCTCGCTTAGACTGACGTCCGGGATATCATCGGAATAGTGCCGGATAAGACTTGCTCTTGGATAGTTACTCACACTTGCGTGTGGCTCCAACGATGATGTGTATAGCTGCCCATAGAACCTCTGAATCTCACTCAAAATCTCAGGTGTCCCGGAAACGATGCTGCCACACTCAGTCTTCAGCTTTGACAGTTGGCTCTTACTGGCAGACAGATCTCTGGCAAAGACTTTGGAGCCCTGGTTCCGCTCGATCGCTTCTTTAACACGAGCTGTATTAAAGTTGCGTAAGTCCCGCCGCATGTATTTGGAGATCTATCTGTTCAGTTGCCTGTATGCTGTCAAATCTGTTGATGATCGCACCCTCATCTCCCATCTAACACCCATGAGATTAAGAGGGTGATTGGAGAGTTTTTGTGTTCTTCTGCGGCGGGTCTTGCAGAACTTAGCTCCGACCGCACATGGACAGTTTCCACGAGCTTGTCATTCATATCGTCCACTGCATTGCAATCTTGTAGGCGCTGAAAGTGGTTACGTAACTCGAGCTGAAAGTTTTCGGGATTCTGGATCAGAGCACGAGGGGGACGGAGCGTTGACTTCATTAGACGAGTACCTCTTCAACTTAACGTTTAGGTTCAGTGTGCCTCTAACCATTCGGTGATCGCTGCCAGTTTTCACCCTTGCGATCACTGAGACATCACTGAACAGTTGGCGTCTGGTCGTCATAATGAAGTCAATCTCATTTTTTGTCGAACCGTCGGGGCTCGATCAGGTCCACTTCCTGTGGGGCCGCTTCTGGAAGAAAGAGTTCATCATAAAGAGTCCCTCTTTCTCCATAAAGTCGGCCAGATGCTGGCCCCTTCGATTCCGTTGCCCTACTCCAAATTTCCCTAACTTTAGCTCACCGTTTTCTCTTGTGCCTAGTTTTGCTTTGAAGTCTCCCATCAACACCGTGTAGTGGATTTTGGAGGAATGCATGGCTTTGAAAATATCCTTATACATTTCCTCCACCTCCTCATCGGGATGTGCCGAGGTTGGTGCGTAAGCCTGTATTACCTTCAGCGAATACCGTTTGGTGATTCTGAGTATCAGGTACGCGACCCTCGTCGACACACTCCCAATCTTTACAACGTTGTTGACGAGAGACTTGTGGACGATAAATCTGACACCTCCTTGGGACAGATGGTCGCCCTTCCGGTGATAGAACAAGTTGCCGAATTCGAGAATCACCGTGTCCTCCCCCTCTCTTCGGACCTCGGATAATCCTATAATATTCCAGCGCAACTTGTCTATCTCTTCTTCCAGCTCTAGGATCTTCTCGTCAGCCCCCCGCCGTTACCATGGTCGCTACCGTAGTCGGGAATAGCGCGGCCGCCGGGGACTGGGGGCCGTCTATTTGTGTAATTGTTCTTGGGGGTATATTGCCATAGTTGCCACGCTTGGCGAGCGGGTTGGCAACCGCAGTTTTTTTTGTCGTACAGTTGTTGTTATCAGGAAGATGCTGCTGCCCATCTCCTGCCTGTTTCCCTCTGTCGCCTTTTACGACACCCACGGGAAGATATGGGGTAGTGGATATTCTTAACCGCCACTACACGGCAACTGGTTCCCTGTTTCGTATCAATAGCCTAGTAGTTTTTTAATGAAATGATTTTTTTTTTTAGATAAATGTACCTTCTACTTAATTACTTATTTCTTATTTTTACTTATTTTTATTTTTAGCCCTTGATAGACAAAGGCCGAATGTACCATTATGCCTATACCGATTTTATACTTTGTGTTTTGTTTTGTTATTTTGTATTTTAGTAGTTTATTTTTTCATCAAAATTAAATAAAATGCTCATGAGGCGTGCATCTTTAGATTTTCCAAAATTTTCAGAGATATTATGATCGCTATTAATGTCATATTCAACACTACGTTACTTAGGTAAAGGAAGACCAGAATAATAAGCTGATGGTAATTCATCGCATAGCGGATATCACTCGTGGTTTTCTGGGAATTGTCGATCACCAGATCGGAAAGGGTTTAAGAGATTGTAACAAATTAAAAATGTATTAATTTGATGTTGAATAAACCTTTCGTGTATTTTAGAGGAGAGAAGAGGAAAATAGATTTTGTTTATAACGAGGATAGCCGCAGAAAAACAAGAGTAAATAACATAGCTCAGCGAATCAGTAAGTTGAAGTGGCAACGGGAGTAAGAATAGTTTTCGAGAGGCAGGCTAATACTGACAAGCGCTATGTTGGGCGAATCTTTAATAGATGGAGTGACGACCTGATGAAAGAAGCAAGCAATCAATGGATGCGGGTAGCTCAGGACCGTACTTTATAGCATCTATGGAGGAGGTCTATTTCCAACAGTGGAGTCGTGGTAGGCTGTAGTAGTAATAGTAACAGAAGGTTGACCTTAATTGGTTGAAATTTTAAGGATAGTTACTTTAAAGGAAGTGGGAACGCTTCTTTCTAAATGATAAAGAAGGTTTCAGATGTAAATTTCAGAAATAAAAATTTATGAAATGAGTGAGATGGGAAATGATGGTTTGGTCCAAGATTGGCATAAGTATTTACGCTTTACTGAAAATAATTAATGGTATCGGGCGTTACTTAGAGTAAATCCATTATATGATTGTGGAATGGCATGAATTATTGATTTAATAACAATAATTGAGATACCCTGGATATCTTCAGTTTTTTAATCATTGAGTTCCTTCGGTAAACACGGAAAGAATATTATCAAAATGATACGCCAGTAATATCTATGGTCTAATAATAAGCCTTCATTCAAGCCGTAAAAGGTATTACCCGATAACTTATGGCGGTCAAAATAACCAAGTAAGCCGATTTCTCACTAATCCATTTTGTTGTAGCAAAGTTTATGACCAGAGCGCCTGAATTTATGTCTTGCCAAGTTTGCATTGTTAATGTAAACCTTAGATTTCATGACAATATTTAATGAGATAAATTCTGAGGATACTACCATAATAAAACTTCATTGGAATTTAGAAATTCTAGAAACTTGTGTGACTTAATAATAAGCGTAAATAAACTTTTTTTTAATAAAGCGTATATATTCGCTAATAATATGAAGACTAATTTAAAATAATAGTTACATTGTCATTTCATGCTAATAGATACTTAGATATACTGCTCCTTATTAACTTTTTATTATTGTTTAATATATAAAGATGATTTAGGGACAATATATTTATGTACAGTACCGCAGTAGTCAGTTTGCATACAAACGTAGCTTGGGAGCTAAGGATTAGAATTAAAGGCAACAACAATACAAAAAAGTAGCGAAATGCAATAAAGGTAAAATGTAAAACTTATTGTAAATTATTTAATAAAACAATTGGTTTTTATACGTGGTAGAGCCATGCTGCAGTTATATTAGTAGTATAGTTGTAGCACGAATGGGTCGACTCGACCGGGGAAGGACCATGCTCTCACAGAATACTAGCGTAAAATAGTAGCTTAATGCTGCTGTGTTTCGTATGGTGAGTGTAGAGAACCGGAGACCCTTTTTACTGGAAACGAGGCATTACCTCTTAATTTAACAGTTACACAGTTACAGCGCGTTCTGCATTTTGATTCACAATCGAGAATAGATATACATTTCTATAAGTCACAGCATCCACTTAGCTTCATGTGGACTGTTTGGTCGTTTGTTACCCTTATTCTATAAAAAAGCTATTACCAAAATCACTAACCACCTTATACCTAATATCTACATAATATGCCTTGAGAATGTTTGTTGCAACATAGTATTTTCGAAGAATGTATTATGATTTCCTATATTTACTGGAATACTACACATTCAATGAAACTTTTTTCGAACAAATTTTCGTAATATCCGATGTGTCAGATGCTTTACAGCAGTCATACTCACTTTATGCTACAAATTGCAACCATTCTATGGAAGATTTGTTCATACCCAGGCTAGTGAGTTGTTTTTAGTGGATAGCCGATACCCTCAATCTAATAATACTACTATTTAACGTGAGATTCTGTCAAAGAATGAACGAATTTGTATTTTTACTTTCTGGTTTGTTTATAAATTAGAAAAAAAGTAGAAAATTTCCAACCCACCCACTCACTAATTAGTATTTAATGGATACATAATTTTAAATAATTAAAAAAAACTTAAATATCTGGAGCTATGAAGATAATATATCATTTTCCAATCCTCGTCTTCATGAGGTTGCAAACAGTCCACGGCTGGTAAAGACTTCTCCTAAAGAAGAGAAGATTTGACATACGCTTCTCGATCGTAGTATCGACTATAATGTTATAGATGTTTTGTTGCTCCTCACGCCGATCTATTAATGATTATAAATACAAATATACGCGTACTTAAATTTGTGTATAAGTAAAAATAGAAATAAAACAAAAGATATTTTATTCTTTATAAAAAATGCAACATTAAAGTTTTCTGTTAAATCCAACCTTTCGCGTAATTTGCTTTAATGTTGTCATTAGGGTGTTGTACAAAAGACGTAAAAAGACAATTCCTTTTTGACTCGTAATGGCTAGTAAGAATTACTTCTAATTCCAATGATTCAAGTCTTTTTCTCTTATGTCGAGAGTGGATTTTAAATAATGTATTTTATTACACTACAATTTTAAAGGATGTACTCGTATATGCATCATGTATTTAATTATTTATAAAAGTGTTGACTGCTAGATTTTGGTTTACCTATAGTCGAGTTTTGCACTTTTGACGCTACACCCCCCCCCCCCCCCCAGGTATGGAGCAGACTAAGTATGAGCTAAATTTTACAATGTTCATTTAAAACAGACGGTGTTGTAACACTTTTGGAAATATTATATATAGAACACTGATAGAGTTCTTTTTTTTTCTTACACAGTCGATGAGGATGAAAACTGGCAGTAATCAGCGAATAATTAGAGGCAAACTGAACTTTAAAGTTAAGTTGTAGAGGTCTCGTCTAATGATGCCAACGTCCTATTACCCTCGTGCTCTAATACAAAGTCCCGAAACTTTTCAGCTCGAGTTACAAAACCAATTTCAGTGCCTAGAAGACTGCAATTTAGTGGACGATATGAATGATAAGTTTGTGGAAACTGTCCATGTGGTCGGAGCTAAGTTCTGCAAGACTCGCCGTAGAAGAACACAAAACTCTCCGATCACACTCTTAATTGCATGGCTGTTAGACGGGAAATGAAGGTACAGTCTTCAACAGATTTGGCAGCATACAAGCAACTGAACAGACATATATACAAACTTTAATACTGCTCGCATTGATGAAGCGATCGAGCGAAACCAGGGGTCTAAGTCTTTACCAAAGATCTGTCTGCCAGAAAGAGCCAACTGTCAAAGCTGAAGGCTGAGTGTGGCGGTATTGTTTCCGAGGTACCGGAAATTTTGAGTGAGATTCAGCAGCTGTACACGCAAGTGTGACTTACGTTTCTAAAGCAACTCTTATCCGACACTATTCGACTAGTCAGTCTGAGCGAAATTAGAATGGCTCTTCAGAACAGAAATGTGGATGTTGAATTTCACGACACAACTTAGAAATCAGTTCGTAAACTTGCTAAAATGGGATTTACCAAGATATCTCTTTGACTTAAGGCTAACCTGTCGTTTAATGACCTAAAATACTAACTATGTTACGTTTTACAACTCAAGCGAACACTCACGCAAGCAAACTTTGTATCCTTATCATCTTCCTTTATTTTTCCTTATCTATCTTATAAAATGTGGGTTATAACTGAATAATACAATAGTAACTATTCACATAAAATTCGTTGTTTTAAAATACAACATACAACAAATATACTGATTTGCATAATGGGCAAAAGAAAAATAAATTTTGGGTTATACCCATCTTCCGACATATTGTAAGTAGGGATCGAGAAAAATTGCTTCGACATCGCGTGCTGAAAACCAAAACTTACACAAGACAAATTTTGTATTGGCAAGCTTTTAAGCTTAAGGCTTAGGGTTCAAATTGGAAGAAGCATATTATTGGAATTGATGTAACGATGCTCAAATTGAAGTAGGTTTTACAAATATGTTATGGGCGTGCCAAATTTATGCTAATAGAAATGTTCTAGCAAAATATTCCGAAATAGGGAGATTATTTCCTATTTAACTTCTAGGACTCGTCACTGATGACGTTAAATTGCAATGCCAATAAACTATGCTGTGAATGTGAAACTATAAGCTGTGACTAACTAACTATATGCTGTGACTGTGAAAAAAATTTATAATATGACACACTAGGCAATGGCCTAGGGTATCAGCGCGGAGAGGTTATCGAGTTAAACTTCTGATAAAAAATTATATGCTGTATTATAAAAAAAATGAATTCCACTAGTAAATCAAAATAAATATATATCTCTCGCATTTACAAATGCTCTAAACGTATTTAGATTTAATATATTGTGAAACTTCGCTCATATAAAAAAATAAAGAAAAAAATGTGCCGAAATATGAATAATTCTCTCATGTGCATTGCATTGGGAAAATACTCTTAGGGCCGTTTTGTTTGTCTTTTAAATATTTTTTTATTCGGTTCACGTTCTGGACTTCTCCTTTTCAAGACTCATAGAATGAAATAGAGTCAAATATTCTCCCACTTCGCCACCGCATGTTCTCAAAAATATTAAAGCTTGTAAACTACACACCTTTATTAAAAATTACAAAATAGTACGTCGCAAATTGTAATTAAAATATCTTGCAGAATTTATTTTTAATTCACAATCCTATTTATGTTTTTTTTTAAATATATAATAGAGTGACAAACGAGCACACAGTCCACCTGATGGTAAGTGGTTACAACTTTAATGCAGAAGCGTTGTCACCAGTGAGGACAATGGTGGAATGCCTCGTTTCCATTAAAAAGAGTCTCCGTTTCTCTACACTCACCATACTAAACACAGCAGCATTAAGCTACTATACGCTGGTATTCTGTAAGAGCGTGGTCCTTCCTCGGTCGAGCTAACCCATTCGTGCTACAACTATACTACTAATATAACTACAGCTTGGCTCTACCATAGTCTACTTTAGTAGTATGAAAATTTAGGGAATATTGTTTATGACTTCATGAAAAGTTTATTTCACACTACCGAAAAGTGGCTTGCTTGTGGAAACAGCAAATGAATATTGATATAGTGTAATAATGACTTCTCTAAAGCCATTATTTTATGTTTGTATTTCAGCTCGTGTTCTATAATTTTTTTTAAAGAATTTTCCGACGTTTTTACGTGGTAGAGCTACACTGCAACTATGTTATAGTTGTAGAACGAATGGGTCGGCTCAACCGGGGTTTGACCACGCTCTTACAGAATACCAACATAAAATAGCAGCTCAATGCTGCTGGTTTTCGTATGGTTAGAGTAGAAACCCTTTTTACTGGAAATGAGGCATTCCATTATACTCCTCACAAGTGACAACGCATCTGTGTTTTGATTCTTAATCCAGAATAAAAAATGTAGATGTCTATGGGACACAGCATCCATTTACCATCACGTGGACTGTGTGCTCGTTTGTAATCCAAAAAAATTGATAAATTTTAAAAACACAGGTGTACTTGTTTAGTCATGTAATTATAGCTATCTTAGTAGGTATTTTGAAATTAAGACTTATTTGTATGCGTATGTATATAAACATTTTATTAGAATTTAAAATTAGAACATAACAAGTTATTTTTGATTAGTGTACGTTTTTGACGCAACAGTGTGAAGCAAAGAATACTTATATACTTATCGATAGAACGTTATTATATTTGGCGGTTTTGGCACTGGCTTCCTGATTCACTTATGGAAGATAATGATATTTCATGGCGGGCCTTGATATCTACTGATTATATCTACCTGATATACTTATATGACAAAAATTTCACTATTATGAAGTAAGAAAATATATTACATAAAAAGTTAGAGAAAAAATAAAAGGTAATATACTTAAATAAATATAAGGTAAAAATCCATTAACCATTTTAATATAACACTATGTCCCAAAATCATGGAAGACGGCTTTCGTCCACCCGATCCCTAAAAAGGCGACCGCTCAGACCCGTCCAACTACCGGCCTATCGCCATCACCTCTTTGTTCTCCAAAACAATGGAGTCCATTGTAAACTGCCAGCTCATCAGGTACCTTGAGGATCACCAGCTGATTAGTGACCGCCAATACGGTTTTCACCGTGGTAGGTCAGCTGGTGATCTTCTGGTCTACCTAACTCACAGATGGGCGGAGGCAGGAGAGTCCAAGGGGGGAGGCATTGGCCGTTAGTTTGGACATTGCGAAGGCCTTCGATCGGGTTTGGCACAAAGCGCTTCTTTCGAAGCTCCCTTCCTTGGGCTTCCCGAGAAATTGTGCGATTGGATCACCAGTTTTCTTGCAGATCGGAGCATCAAGGTCGTTGTAGACGGTGCAAGCTCCGATTGCAAGCCTATTAATGCTGGTGTTCCACAGGGCTGCGTGCTATCGCCAACGCTGTTTCTTCTGCATATCAATGATATGTTGCAGACCCGTAACATTCATTGCTATGCAGATGACAGCACTGGTGATGCTCTTTACACCGGCCGAGCCAATATTTCTCGGCAAAACGTCTCCGAGTGCCGGGACAAACTTGTGTCTGAAGTCGAGTCTCTGCTGGACAGAGTCTCGGATTGGGGGCGACTAAATCTAGTCCAGTTTAACCCCCAGAAGACACAAGTTTGCGCGTTAACCGCTAAAAAGAACCCCTTTGTCGTATCCCCTAAGTTTCAAGGCACTCCCCTTGTTGCCTCAGCCAGTATCGGAATCCTCGGCGTCGACATATCGAGTGACGTGCAGTTTCGTGGTCACTTGGAAGGGAAGGCCAAATTGGCCTCTAAAAAGCTTGGCGTGCTCAGCAGAGCGGGACAGTATTTCATGCCGGCACACCGCCTGCAACTTTACAAGGTGCAGGTTCGGCCGCACATGGAATACTGTTCCCATCTCTGGGCTGGGGCTCCCCAGTACCAGCTCCTTCCACTTGACCACATCCAGCGCAGAGCGGCTCGAATCGTCGACGACCGAGTGCTTTCCGATCGGCTCGATTCTCTGGCACTGCGAAGAGATGTTGCATCCCTTTGCATTTTCTTTCGCATATACCATGGAGAGTGCTCTGAGGAATTGTTCGGATTAATCCCAGCCGCCAAATTTCGTGAACGCACTACGCGGCAAACGTCCCGATACCATCCACACCATCTGGATGCTTGGCGGTCCACCACTGTACGTTTCAAAAGGAGTTTTCTTCCGCGTACAACCTCTCTGTGGAATAATTTACCACCGGCGATTTTTCCGGATCGATACGACCTGGGGACCTTCAAGAAAAGAGCTTACTCCTTTCTAAAGGGCCGGCAATGCATCTGCAATTCCCCCTGGTGTTGCAGTTGATCATGGGCGGCGGTAGCACTTAACATCAGGTGAGCCACATGCTCGTTTGCCCCCTCTTCTATAAAAAAAAAACACTGGATCTAGCTTTAAATTGTGAAAATATATTTATTTTATAAAAGTATTAATTTCATAGAAAAAAGAGATATACAGAAGTCGGGGCTTTTAATACTGCTTTACACCAGGATTTTATTATTTTTATTTTATGAAGTCGGTTTTAACTTTTTTTAATATTAAAATGATTTTGTGGCTTTATGAGTAAACTAGGAAATATCACAAGCTCGAATGTCGTTTTAGATTATAGTTACATTAAAAACTTCATCTCATATTATTTATCCGTAATGATGGAATTTTTCTTAAAAATTATAATGAGGTCATCTCTAATTAATCAATGATAAGTTCAAAAATGACGAAGATATCCCTTAATATACATATAAAAAAGACGGACAGGGGACTTGAAAACCTCCGTAACTTACAGTGCCTGCAAAGTAGCAAGATGCCACTACTACATGATAAACACACTACACAGATTGTAGTTATCTCATTATTCTTCGGTTTTCACTTAAACTTCATTTATTTATATTAGGTGTTGGCTTATGTCCAACATAGATGTAATAATGTTCCATAACCATAACCACTATCTAGCTAAAGACCTATTAAACTTTAGAATTGTATAGGTATTGCGCTTTGTTTATATCCTTTATATGCACCTTGGGAGCACGATAATTTTTTTGCTTTAATGTTAATCCTACTTTTAGAGTATTAAACTTTAATAAATTCATGTATTTTCACAGATTTTAGAATAGGCTTAATTGCATGCGTATTTTTTTTATCACAGTATTTATAGATCAGGTCTTTTAGCAGTTCGTAATGCGTACAGACTGTCTTTCTATCTCATTACAATCTGCTTATCCGAAACGCAAGAGTGAGCAGACATTTGTTACTGTTACGAGCTTGAGGTTCGTGATAATAAAAACTGCCGATTGAATTACCAAATTTACACTTTTTTTTAATTCACTTTACACTAATTAAAACTTAAAATACATTAATAATTAATCACACTGATTCACTTTATTTCGCTCCAAAGCTTCGCTTGTCTCGCCAAATTCAATAATGCCCCAATAGCGGCTTGCAGTGGCTTTATATAGGGCTCTTCCACGAAAACATCCAGAATATTCCAGTAAATAAGGGACCCCGACCGACCAGACGTAGAAAGTTCGAGTGTGGGGCTTCTAGAAAGCTTAATTCTTCTGTTCGATACTAGATGGCGCTGTTGGTCAAAAGTCGAGATTGACATTTTCTAGGAAGCCCTGCTCGCTTTGGTCCCAGCCACTAGATGGCTCTAGTGCCAGGTACCTGACGTCAACTTAGGCGCGCAACATTACGTTAAGATAGTGCCATTTATTGTCCATCAAATCACTGGCTTCTAAAGAGTTTTAGTGAACAACAGCTTGTAAGTCTTAGGTTTTAATGACTTAATACTAATTATGTCATAGTAAGTGTATGTCAACAAAACAAATTAGTCGACTATGACACTGCTTGCCGTTTGGTGGCCTCGTAAGAAAATTCAGTATTTCATTTTGTCTCTTAGGTATTCTAAGAGATAGCTACGGGAAATGCCATAAAATCTCATAGCTATCGATAGCAGTGTCAAAGGTTCGAGACGTCTGGTACATAATGGTATGTTATCCTCCCTAATCAAAGAAGTATCCGTCAAGCCTGGCCTTTTATGAGCTGATGAATGAGAAGAAAACTGCTATTGATCTCTTCTACGTAGGGTGCGGACTGCGTACTCACTGCGTACTCTCGTTCGCCCTTCGAACCACTCCTAACACAAGCATATTAAGCTTACCAGAACTGGTTTAAGAGAATATGAATAATGTGAATAGCATTAATAGTATTTTATTTTATAGAAAATTAGCAGAACACTGGTCTGAGCCGCATACGTAGATCGAAGCGCCAGAAGAAAATTATTAATTCTAGAGATAGCATCCTCGTAGAATCCATAGTAATTTTGACAAAATTTCTGATAATCTTATTTAAGCGGTCAATGTCCGGCAGTGGATTATTTAGTGGAAAACGTTTATTACACTGGTTACAGAGAACATTAAGTGAATTTCTTTTTGTAAGAGAGAATGCATTATCGGTATAGTTATACAATACAATTTTCTAATGATACCAATAAAGACCAAAAGAGAAAAGAAAATATTTCGAAGACATGTGAAGTTCGCCAACACGCATTGGATCAGCGCGGCGGACACTTCCTTGCCCTAACACACCCTCAGAAATGAGGGGAGGCCTGTGCCCAGCAATGGGACGTATATAGGCTGCAACTTTACTTTTTTTTAACTTTACCAATAAAGATATCAAATCTAGCCTCCACCAATATGCATTATTCAGTTCACGTAAAGAAAGCGCAAATGGAAAAGTTTCCCTTTCCAATGACTATTTGAAAGTTAATAAAATTCTTCCGAATTTGAAAAAAGTATTTAAATGAATTTGTTGAAGTTTGTTAATGTATTGCGGCTCAGTGTATTTTAAGTGGCAAATTGTTTGCTATTCCATTTTCGTTGTGTAGTGGCGATTTAAGAATGTTCACTAAACCGAACCAGGAGATGAGTAGAAAAAAAAACTGCGGTTGCTAACTCGTTTGACGTGTGGCAGCTGTGGCAAATATTCAATATGAAGCAATCTATGAGCTTTAATAGTAAATAGTATCCCCGTCATAATAACATAAACTTGCGTCGGTTAAGGGTACTCCTAATTTGGCCCGTTTTCAACAAACCGCCAATTTGGTCGATAAATTTTCGCCTAGGACGTCCCTTTCCGACTCTGCCATTCACTTCTGCACCATAAATTTTCTTTGTCACTCTTTCCTCATTCATTCTTTCTACATGACCAAACCACCGAAGCATTCCTTTCTTAATCCTGGTCACAACATCATCTTGCAAACCACACTCTTCTCTTATTACACAATTTCTTACCCTGTCATTCAGATTCAGCCCTAACATACTCCTTAACGACCGCATTTCTACTGCGTTTATTCTACTCTCGTGCTTCTTCTGCCACACCCAACTTTCACTACCATACGTTAAAGTAGGGACCAACACAGCATTGTGAATTGCCATACGTGCCTTTTTCGACACATTTTGACTCTTCATAATAGAGTGCAAGGACCCATTTACTCTATTTCCCGCATTCACTCGTCGTTCTATATCCTTATCATATCTCCCATCCCTGCTAAATACGCAGCCCAAATATACAAACTCATCTACTTGCTCGATCAACTCCCCTCTTATTCTTATTTCACAAATCGTTTCCCCGACAATCAAGCAATAAATAAAAAAACTTGACTCTTATTTACTTAACCGAGTTCCAAAGACGAGAAGGATTCGACGCGTGAGTTTTTATGTATATTTACTAATTTGTTGGAAACAGCGGAACGTATTTTAACGATTCTTATTTTATTAAATAGATTATACTCCAAGAGCGGGCTTATACACATTTTAAGAAAATATTTCACTCTAAAGGGTAAAAAAATAGATAATGTACGTACTATTTAGAAAACTATTTAGTTGTTATCTCGAATTTGTGATATCACGTAGTCTACTCGGAAGGCAAAGTAATTCAAGTTAAGTAAACAGACTTAAAAATGAAAAATATAGGAATATTTTCCACAAAATAATTTCAATTCTATGGTCAGACATAACGTATCGAAGAATTGAATTCCTAAGAATAATTATGTGGATTTTTTTTTAATTTTTGAAGTTCCCCTTACTCTTTAAGTATAAAATGAATACCCATAATATTAAGGTTGACTTTCTATTTGAGCAAAGTACTTAAATAAAAAAGAAAATTAAATTAAAAGACAATGCTTTCAGACCTAAAACTATTATCTGACCTAATAAAAAAATGTTACATCTTTTTAGTTTAATACCTCTTCGCTCGCACAACTCACTCCATTAAGTAAATAAAATATGGTGAATAAGTACGTTAAAACAATCGAAATAGTTTTTATAAATCGTTATTATATTACTCGCCGCTCACTAACAATAATACTATATATACTCCTAATAATAAAAAGTTTATATAGTTGTTTAGCGACTTGTCAATTTTAAACTATATTTTAAACAGACTTTAATAAAAAGTATGACCATACTTCTTCTTCTTCATTATTAGCCTGTAAAAGTACATCGCTGAAAATAGACATCCCTTGAAGGGAGGAAGTCACGCCTGGCAGGCGAACAGACGAGCGTAGTACCAGGCGTCTTGCAACTTCGACGCAGTTGTCCGTCGCAGGTCTAGGAATATTTGATGTATGGTGTAAAACGTGATGATTATTTGGCGTAGTTGTTAGTTAGTATTTAACCGATTTCAAAAAAGGGAGGGATTGACTCCTGAAATTAATTCCTCCCTTTCTAATTTTAATATTTCTTTAGCCGATTCAACTAATATATAAAATAAAGTAAATATAAAATAGTTTATAAAACTTAATTTTAGATATTCCAATAGAAATTTCAACCAGTCGTGATTATAATGAGTTGGTTCTTATTTTTTTATTGATCTAATAAATCCTCTTTGTAGTGTAACGGTTTACAACTGACGGCTCCGTGGCGAAGTGCCTTAGCATTAAGTTGCCGTGCTGAGAGCCGCGGGTTCGGATCGGCACGGAACAAGTATTTTTATGGCGTGCAAATAATATTTCTGGGTCTAGATGTATGTCCGTGTTCAATTTATGTTTGTAAGCTGCCTCCACGATAAAAGAGGGTATCCTGGAGTAGAGGCACGTTTTTTAATTAAAAACGCAAAAAAAAATCGAAGTCCTCCATTACTAAAAATGTGCATAATATTAACAAAACGTTAGTATTTCTAAGTTAGAACAAAACCAAATCTGCTAGAAAATAATGATCGCAGTTTGCACAAATAAAGACGTTGCTTTGTTGCCATTTGCAGGCACTACTAACGACTGCATCATTAATCATACTAAATGGGACCTGTCTCTCTTTTGAGTCGCGAACTAACTTATTGTACAGATGGTAAGTATTTGTTGAAAAAATAGAGAAAAATTATTTTCGAATATTATGAAACAAAATTATTACCACTAAATTATTATTTCAAATTTATAAATGTCAACGTGCAATTTTTTTCTCTTTCTCCTCAAGAACAATTTGTAGTTTTTACAAATAAGAAAAGCAGTTGAAGCCTAAAAGTGGAGTAATATTTACATTTGAAAATATTTTAGATCCTTAATGAAAAACATTAAATTAAAACGATGGTTATTTTGGTTTTATAACTTTAATGAGATTTGAAAACTGTTTTGCCAATTCGACAGTATTGGAGCTGTGGCAAAACCGCTACACTATTTTAACACATTATGCTGAGTTTGTCGTGTATGGGTTTTAATATATGGGAAAACAGAGAAAAAAAATTGAAACATTTGCTTTTTATTTCTTCGTAAAATTGCTATATCACCAAAATCTTTTATAACCGTAACATTAAGATGTACATTCAAATGACTTTGTTCGATATTTCATTCTTAGCGGACTTCAAAGAAATAAGATGAGGTTAACAATTTGAATGTATATTTTTGTACGCAGTATTTTCGTCAATTGTCAACGGATTTTCGTGGATCCTTTTTTATTATTTATTAAATTATGTTTCAAGGGTCGCTTTATAAATAATTTGGAGAAAAAATTTCACCCCTGAATTTAATGAAAATATATGTTATTAATATGTTACTCAAGGTAATATGCCTTACCGTTATACCTTTACAGTTTATTAAAGTTCCACCACTGAACTTGTATATTGACTTATAGAATGATATTACTTTTTTTAGTCTACTTTTCATAATATACTTCCCCTTCACATATAGTTATTGCATGCATATTAATGAACGGATATTATAGACGCAAAAACAGCTGTATTCCTCTGAAAAACGATATGATTTCCCAAGAGATTTTTACAACACATTCAAAAAAAACTCCGTTGTAGACACAAAATCTAAAAGAACATGACGTTAATGCATCGCAAATATCGTCATAGATTTTAATATTGCTAATGGAAAGCAGTTGCTTATTCTGAATTCTAATGACTTCATTTCTTAGAATTAGTCCAATTCTGTAACTAGCATCATTTAGTTGAACATAAACTTAAAACTTTTTTAACTGAAAACCCCTTTGATACCACTTCAGCATTTTGCTCTTCAGCATTAATGTAAATAATCAGCAATAATGTCTTCCAATAAATGCAATCAATGCATGTAAAAGTAAATTAAAGTTACAGCCTACATACGTCCCACAGCTGGGCACAGTCCTCTCCTCATTTCTGAGAGGGTTTTAGGGCAAGGAAGTGTCCGCCGCGCTGCCCCAATGCGTTTTGGTGAACTTCACATGTCTTCGAAATATTTTAATTCTTATTCCTCAGACATGCAGGTTTCCTCACGATGTTTTCCTTCACCGCCAAGCACGTAGTAAATCAGCACTTATAATCCCAATTAACAATTTTATTGGTGCCGGTAGGGATCGAACCTGGGTTACTCACGTTCTGTTATATTTACAGCAAGCGTTAACCATCTGAGCTACGACGGCTATTAATGCATGTGGCTGACAATTGTGCTTGGTGTAAGAGAATAAATTTTTATATTTATAATCATTGTTGCGGCTATTAGTCGTCTAAATTCTGAACAACTTGATCCACTGAGATCATTTTCACATTGTTTTGTCAAAAAACCACGGTTCATAGCTACCAAGATTCATGTTTAAAATGATTAAACAATATTTGTTATCATTACCGTTATAGGCCGTCAAAAGTCCATTGCTAAACATTAGGCCCTATAGAGAGATACCTGCCTATAAGGCCTAATGTTTTGCAATAAGGTGGCACGCTTGGCTTAGCTATATTTACGTGTGAGAGCAATATTTTATACTAGAGATGGGCCGAATATTAGTTTCATATTCGGTATTCGGCTAAATTACCGAACATTCGTTAAAGTGGCACTCAAAGTGTCCACTGTATTGAAATGAAGGAATTGAATAATGTTTTAATTAATGATAAAAGTATGTTTTTTAAAGGTAAAGATATTTGAAAAGAAACCAAATGGTTTGTGTTAATAAGAAAAGAAGGGAGGAATCGAGGTTTCTCTCGATCCGGCCTCCTATAACGCCTACGTTGGGTTCGGGAACAACGTATGTGATCTCCGCTGGCGGAGTAACACACAAGGGCGATAACCTCTTCCTTTTCAGCAAATAGGTTCAGACGGGGATTACGGGTCTTCCGAAGTCGTCCCGGTCCCAATGCCTTAATTCTTCGATGTGGACTGTATAATTCTGAGGGATGAATTTCTTGGGAATAAAACAGCAATTATCTTTACGTGGTAGAGCCATGCTGCAATTATATTAGTAGTATAGTTGTAGCACGAATGGGTCGGCTCGACCGGGGAAGGACCACGCTCTCACAGAATACCAGCGTGAAATAGTAGCTTAATGCTGCTGTATTTCGTATGGTGAGTGTAGAGAACCGGAGACCCTTTTTACTGGAAATGAGGCATTCCATCTCAGTCCTCACGGGTGACAACGCATCTGCATTTTGATTTGTAATGGAAGATAGATGTAGATGTCTATGGGCCGCAGCAACCACTTACCATCAGGTGGACTGTGTGCTCGTTTGTCACCCTATCCTATAAAAAAAATCTTCAAACCGTTTCGTGAGAGAGTAATTACTTTTCCCTATCACTTCCCTACATTTTTCTTTCTTCTTATTGACTGCTGGTCTTGCACTTTTCCCGAAGGATTTTCGTACTTATTTCTCGAATATTTCCCGAAAGATTCCCGAACTTTTTTCCCGAACTTCCCCGAACTTCTTTCCCGAACTTTTTTCCCGAACGAATTGCAACGTTGATGTCTTCTTCATATGCATATGCACATGGAGGTTTCGGGCCTCGGGGTAAGCCCCCATTACCCGTGCTGTCCTCGCGGTCCACCACTATGGACCGGTCCTGGGAGCCTTCTATTGGCATTGTAGGTGTCAAAAATACGGATTGTCCGTAATCGGTAAAATTTTTCGTAGCCGGTTAAGACTACGAAAAAAGAAGGTTATCCAGTAAAGTCAAGGTTGGCCTTTCAGCGGCATTGAGGGTTGTTACTCGACTCTCTAATCGATATAGAGAGGAGTTCTCTTGGATAGGGTCGCCCATCCGGAGGGCGAGTGTGTAGCGGCGCAAAGTTGTTAAGATGTATATGCGGCCCGTTGTCTGCACGGTCGAACAGTCCGCGCGCCAACCGGGCCACAAATTCCTGTATGGTGTCGATCTTCAGGTTGGCCGCTATGACGTCATTCCGGACGTAGCGACCCGCACCGACGATGGTTCTTAACGCCATGTTTTGCTGGGCCTGCAGTCGCCGCCTCAGAGGCTCACTCAGAAGCGCGTACCAGGCCGGAGCAGCATAGGTGATGATGGCTCTGATGTAGGTTTTGTAAACACGCACTTTAGTATTAAGTGGTAACTTGGATGCCAGGACCGGACGTAGCATCGCCCGCGCACATCGTGCTCTACGGACGACGAGGTCGACGTGCGCAGTCATGCGCAGCGCCCGGTCGATCCGGCACCCAAGGTAGGTCACGGCCTTCTCGTACGCGATCTGCTGGCCATTGAGGGTTAATGGAGGTGGTAGGTTCCTGAGGCGGCGAGTGAGCAGAGCGGTCGTCTTACCAACGTTGACGACCATCCTCCACTCATCTAGCCATGGTGGCAACAGGTCCAGGAGGCGTTGCATCCTGGCAGCGGCAATATGGGCTCTTCTGGAAGAGGTGAAATAAGCGCTATCGTCCGCATATAACGCCAATTCCACGTCGTCCTCCCATTCTTGCAGCCTGCCTGCCAGGGTCGGGATGTCGTTGGTATAAGCCGCGTACAGGACTGGAGACAAACAGCTGCCCTGAGGAACGCCGGCTCTGATGGTTCTGGTTGCGGACTCGGCGCCCTCTACGCAGACGTAGAACTTCCTGTCTGCCAGGAAAGACGCCACTAGCCGCAACATAGCAGGAGGGACACTGGTCTGTTCTTCCAATTTAAAAAGTAATCCAGAATGCCACACCCTGTCGAACGCCTTCTCGATATCGAGAAAGACGCCCAACGTGGTGCGGCCACGGTTGTAATCGGCCGCAAGCAGGTGCAGCACTCTGGTCAGCTGTGTTGCTGTAGAGTGACCCCTCCTGAATCCGTGCTGCTCCGCCCGAAGTTGGATGCACGGACGGAGGCGTCTTAGCAACAATCTTTCAAGCAGTTTAGCTATGTGTGGTAGCAGCGTGATCGGCCTGTAGCTGGCAGCTCTACGCCTGTCCTTCCCGGGTTTCGGCAAGACGATAACTTTGCCTTTCTTCCAGTCCTCCGGGAAGTGGGATGTCCGCAGGATCCCATTGTAGAGTCGACCAAGCTCTACTAGGACTCTATGGGGCAGCTGTCGGAGTGCAGCGTTGGTAATCCCATCGTGCCCCGGCGCCTTCCTCGGTTGCAGGCGGGTTGCTGTCCACCGCAGTTCAGCGGGGGAGATGAACCACTCTCCTGCAAGAGGCGGCGCGGGCGACGACAGGAACTCCTGTACGCGACTCTCCTTTCGGGCATGAAGCTCCAAGAACTCCGCACTTGCTGGGTTCGGCATAAATTGCTCCTCGAAGTGCTCGACTAGGATATCCGCTCTCCCCTTGGCATCGTAACAACGTTCGCCCGCGTTGTTGGTCAGCGGGCAAACGGGAGGTTTGGCTTTAGTTAACTGCCGGTTCAGTTTGTAGAGCGACGCATCGTGCTCTTCCGCCTTCCATATGCGCCGCTCCCAGGCATCTCCTCTGTGTGCCTGGACTGCAACCGACAGTTCCTCCGACAAGGTGTTCAGTCTCGTTTTGATTCTCGGGCAGCGAGTACGCGCCCAGAGTCTCCTTAGAGCCCTTTTTCTCTTGATCTGCACGCAGATGTTATGCGGCAGATCATCCCTTCTGGAGGACATCGGGACGATCGTAGAGGCAGCGTTGAGGGCCTCCTGTATCGCCTTTGTCATGTTTGTGGCTGCGGCCTCTACGTCGTCCGCTGTGTTTAAGGGGTGGTGTGCTGGAGGTCTCTCCTGCAGGTGTTTGTGGTAGAGCCTCCAGTCGACACGTGTCTTCACTGTTCTGGGCGGCGTAGTCACCGCCTTTAGGCCAAGGGTGATTAAGATCGGGAGGTGCTGTGATTCCAGGTCGTACAGCACCTCTACCACTATCGGGTAGTTGATGTTCCTAGCGAGCACGATGTCCAGTACATCCGGACGACTTCGTGGATCCGTAGGAATGTGAGTTGGTTCTTCAGGACCTAAAACGTCATAGCCGTATCTTTCGGCATCATCAAATAGCGCATGACCCGGCGGGTTGATCAGTCTAGATCCCCACGCCGGGTGTTTGGCGTTTAGGTCCCCGGCGATGATGGTCGGTGTTTCGACTTCCATTACCCTCCGGACGTCTGAGGAGCAAAATGGAGTCCCAACGAATTGCAATAAAACTCATTTACTGAGCTACCCCAGAGCTATACGCGAAAGTGAGCCGCGCCATTCGCGCGCTTGCGCAACTCAATTACATGAATTTGTTCTATTACTCTCTCACGTTTAACTTAATTACTTTATTTGCATAAGTCATACATCAACATAATTTACCTGTATAGATAGCACAAAACAATATCTACACTGCGATATACATTACATTTTCATATCACAAAAAACCTTTTATTTATTTAACAAAATATGCCTATTTTACTCACAAGTTCAAAGTCGAAATTTCTTAAATATTTAACATAGAAAGTTAAAACAATGTTTTCCACTTGAAATTATACATAAGTTAACCAATACAATAGTTTAATTTACATTTTCTCTATTCATTTCACTATTAAAACACTTATAAATTTCTTATACAAAACTATCATTATTTCACTTATACACAGGAATTTTCACATAAAAATAACACAGAATTCACCTTTTTAGCACGTACAATCAACCTGAAATGTTTCACAAGTCATTTTTACATAAATTGCTGAAATTACAAATATTTAAATTTTTACATATTTGGCCTCCTAAGGGCGTGGCTTAGCGCGTCCGTGAACTCACACTATTTGAACAACTAACTTTGCACGGCTCTCGACTATCAGAAAAAATGAAAAGTCTAATATACACCAATATCGACAGTATTAGGTGAATAAATGCTTCTACACAATTTTCAAACTGTAGGAAACTATTTCTAATCAGATTCTTATCAGTTATCATGTTTCTTATCAGATAACAATATAAGTGAATGTTCTCATAAATCAATCATAGCAAATAGGCATTTATTTTCATAAAAAACATATCAAACTCATATAAGGCAATACTTATGCAATTAATTTCCGTTAATTCTAATTATGCACAGAGTGATCATCTCAACCGGGGAACAAATCCGATCTCTAACTTCACTTTAATATTCCTTTGAATTTATTAAGGGATATTACTTAAGAAAATAATTAACTAGTCCGGCCTGGGAGTCGAACCCAAGACCTTCATATCATTAATTCGACATTCTTTAAGATTTAACTAAGCATTTTCTTATTAGAACATTGCTATTGGACAATTTGCCTTTTAGAAACTATTCGTCATCGGTTGACTTAATAAACTGAAATATTCTTATAGGCGCGTCGCCAACAACTTGTATAGCGTTTTTGAGGCACTGTAGATTTATTTCCAATTATAGCAAATAGAAAGCTTGATAAAATGTTTTTTTGAATCAAACAAAGTAACATTACGTTACATTAGTACATTTCACGTTACGATCTCGTGCCACTCATTTTTATCATATAATTATTAATTTTAACTAAGAATAACATAAATAATCTCAAAAAAAATAGTCAAAACATAAGAATGCGCCGGCAATTTGCTTAGTACTATAAAATATAAATGATGAAATAACATGTCAGGTGTGGCGGGGGAGCGAGGGGCAGGGTCCGGCGCTAGTCCCGCTTTACAAGTTTTGACATAAATTGGTTAGGTACCGAGGTGATCCCGCCGAATAATGTTCGGCCAAATATTCGGTTCGGTAAAAGTTTTTACGAACTTTCGGCCGAATATTCGTTTTTAATAGTCGAAACAAACATTTTAAATACAAAAATTAAAAATGTTTGTATATTAACTTTATATTTTGGTTTTTATTGAGTGTAAGATCGAGCGATGCGAGCTCAGTACTTAGGGCATCTCGACTCAGACAGTTTAGGTTAGAAGGAGATGGCGAGGTCGAGTGATCGAGCAAAGCGAGCGAATATACCCCGCCATCTTCTTCGCAGTAATTTTTTTATAAAGCACTCAGAAGTCGACCGGGCTTCCCTCGACTGCGCTACGGGAGAGAGTTGAGGGTGGGAGGCACAACACCACTCAACGTAGCGCAGTCGAGGGAAGCCTGATTAACGGAGCCCCGCTTAACGGGGCTCCTACTTCTGGGTGGTTTATAAAAAATTACCACGAAAGAGATGGCGGAGTCTATTCGCTCGCTCACTCGACCCCGCCATGTCCTTCTAACCTAACCTGTCCGAGTCGGGATGCCCTAAGTCCCGAGCTCGCTTCGTTAAAAATTAAAATATAAGTAAATTTTTTCAAATGTGCATTATTTAGATTAAGATACAATCACTGTCAAATATTGCATAATTATTTTATTTTATTACAAGATTTTTTCAAGGATAATATAAGTAATTGATTTATTTTGAGTAAAATACATAGTTAATTCTTTTCATTTTGGTCTTTTCCGTAAAAACGAATAATAAAACGAAACTCATCGAAATCGGATGATTTCGATTTTCTACAGCGTTTATGATAAATTTCAAAGTCAAAAACTTAAAGTGATATAAATAATTAATAGGCAAACATTTTTCAATCCTTTTATTAAATGTTTATTTTTTTGTGTAGATTAACAATAAAAATATACAAATTTCCTTTAACGCTTTGCAAAAAGGTTGTGAATGATTATATTCAAAGAAGTGCGTTTTATGATCACATTTAAAGTAGTATGAAATCTTGAGATGAGATATTTATCATATTTTTTCCGTAAATTCGCCGTAAAAACGAAGATTTAAAAAAATCAATTGAAAACGGATGATTTTTCGATTTTTTAGAGCCGAAAAATGAGGTGACCGCGATAGTATATAATTAGCGTACTCTCACTCCCTCACATCAGCAGCAATACACTCTGCTCAGGCAAAGTGGAGTTGTAACTTCCATTCGTAGTTTTGCGACGTTTTATTACGAGTAAAGTCCCATCCCACACATGCGTTGAAAAGCTCGACATTAAAAATAAATATAATAAGTCTGAACCGAAATGTAAAGCCATAATTAAAAGCGTTCTGTGGAGCGTGCGGTCATGACAAACAAACGCTGTTATATTAGTGTCTTAAGAGGCACCTGCTCGAGCTGTACGTTAAACATGCCAAAAATTACATCTTTCCTGTTATAAAACAACTCATATTTTATTTTTTGGTGATTTAAGCTAAAGAAGTATGGGGTGGGATATTGGGGGATATAAAAGGAGTTATAATGGAGACCTTGTTATAAAGCGTAATGCATAAAAATCGTATTTTTAATGCTTATGTATACTTCTTAAATAAGAATGCCATTTGTCAAGATCATCGAAGGCCCATCCCAGGTGCTCGCACTCTAGTAAAGCTCTACCTCAAATGCTTGCTGCAAATGCTTGCTATAATGAACTACTGAACCGTCGTAAATTTAAAACAATACGTCTCAACGAAGAAACTTGGTTTACTTTTCAACCGGCTTTAAAAATGGAAAACGGATAACAGAAATAATGAGTTTTTTTTAAATAAAAAGTAAATTAAATATTAACAAATATTAACGCGATACATTCCGTAAACTGTATTTTCTACAAAAAAATACGTGGCGACGAATTTGAAACAAAATCACACACAAACCTGCTTTTAAAGTAATGGCTCGAGCAGGATGTTGTAATGACACCATTCTGCAGTTCAATAGCTCCCAGCAGGAATATTATTGTTCTGTTACTAAGCCGATCAACGCTAACAGAGGCTATTATATGTCTAATGAAACATTACAATACGTTGATTTAATATTAGATGATTTTATTACGCCCACAAAGTAATAATTTTTTTATGATTATTATAAAATGTAATTCAGAAAATAATAAATCAGTACATTAATACAGTAATTCATATAACTAATACTTTAGTCTATGTATGTAATGTAATATGCATATATTTTGTACGTATATGACCCACAGTCCTCTGTAAATTATAGTCGTTGGTACGTTTTCCGCGTTGTCGTATATAATCGGTAAAAAAAAACACATATTTGAGACGCAAGACTTGTTTCAACCTTCACAAATTGAAATGGCAAACGCTTAAAGCTTTAATAATAAAACTGTCTCAAAATTATTAAGTACTGGTTATAGCTAACAGTTGCTTAAGCATAAAGTCTACATAGTCCGCGATCTCCTTAATATTCAACCTCACACCCCGTCTCGTTACAGGGTTAAGTTCAGAGAAGACGGTAATCCACTTACGAGTACTTCATTAATTGCAAAGATAGATTATATACTTTGTCATCTATACATCTATACAAAACAATGAAATGGAAGTGTCTGTCTGTATTATCGTGATATTTGCCCTTTAATAATTTGAGAAGGTTATTTGCATGCTATTAAAATATGAACAATCGTTTTTAAATTTTTGTTCGTCAGTCCGGGATAATCTTCGCAATGGTTAACCGTTCGATCTCTTAGCGGTCGAATTCGACCGCGGCGCTATTCCGTCAAAATTCAAGAGGTCGGATTCGACCAAGCACACTTTAAACCATTAAAAATTATATTTAGAGACTACTTTTCTATGAAGAAATGTGGCATTATAGAATCAATATAAAATTTTCTACCCCTAGTGCAATAAAAAATAGTTATCCTATGGATATTTATTTATAAGCTACGTTCATTACGTACGTCATTTTCGCGTGAATGTTATTGTGTTGATTTTTGGATTTTTCTAGTGTTTTAGTATAGTGTTTTATTATAAAATTGTAATGAAAATTTTTGTGTGAATATAAATTTATCTTTCTACGTAAATAATTTCGAGTAATATATATTGAAATAATTTTGATTTTAACGCCGCGCTGACTTTTATATAGAGAATTTTATATAGATTTTATAATGCCAAACTTCTTCATAGAAAAGTAGTCTCTAAATATAAGTTTTAATGGTTTTAAATGCTGCGGGTGGGTGCGGTCACATGCGACTGCTCGGGATTTGCTGGGCGCACGCGACTGCATGGGATTTTTATGGGGATTGAAGGGTTAAACTAATTGTAATAAAACTTCTGTAAACTGTCTCAAATCTCAGCGTCACCACCACGTCCTCTACATTAATACATCAGACGATACCAGAGCGTATAGCTGAAATTACATAAAGTTTATTCAACCATTAACTAAATGCAATTAATAGATTGTCTAAAATCTAACGTAGTAGGACGCCACTGCGGCGTATGATGACTGCAATACAAATGTACCTTCTCAAGTACTACCGGCTCAAAAACTCAACATCCTAATGACACGGAGGCCAAGAACTTCTGGAACCTTGTATACTCATATATTTTTCATGTTTTGGAAAAAATAATTTATCTTTCTTCTCAAAATCGACAGTTATTTCACTTTTAACTTCACACGCTATTTCTTAAACCCGGCTATTATCCGTTTTTGAAAATAATTATTCATTTATGGCTAAATATGAGTAAAGAGTGAACGTTTCAAAATATTAAAGGTCTAATTTTTTTTGCACCATTTGTCTTGTGTGTGTGTTCTATTAAAAGGACACTATCAACTTTTTAATTGTAATAGCGCAGTATTCTGCCATTTTGTTAACAAATTTTTCTTTGCAATCAATTAAAAGTATTTATTTTGAATCCCAAAAAAATATAGTCATGAGCTGCCGACCGATTGCGATAGTTCGAGTGCTTTGCATCCCCGTGTGATTGTTGATGTTGTAAAATACTAGTATCGTCGGGATGTCCCAATGCTTGGTTAGGTTATATTCATACTGAGAATTAATGACTTAATGAAAGACAAGGTTTATAAAAAAAAACATAGAATCGTAGGTACTATAATATATATTTTTGTGCATATTGAAACAAAGGGAAGCTTGTCCAAATTAGAAAGATTATTTTAATACATTATTCGCTTGTAATGTGTAAGGTAAAGATTGCAATCGAATTTTTTTACATCAAACGTAAAACCTAATTTAAAAATGCTCAACTGCTCTTGATACTTTAATCTACAAGAGTAAGTGACTATTGACATTTTTTTAAAAGGGTGACAAATGAGCACACAGTCCATCTGATGGTAAGTGGATGCTGTGGCCTATAGACATATATATTTATCCTCAATTAAGAATCAAAATTCAGATACGTTGTCAACCATAAGGACTAAAATGGTATGCCTCTTTTTCAGTAAAAATTATCTCCAGTTCTCTACACCCAGCATAATTAACACAACGGCATTAAGCTGCTATTCTGTGAGAGTGTGGTCCTACCCCGGTCGAGTCGACCCATTCGTGCTACAGCCATAATATAGTTGTAGCTTGGCTCTACCGCGTATAACGTTTATCTACGTTTATCTAGGGATAAGGATACGAATACAGATGTGTTGTTATGTTTGAAACTGAAGATGATTTTAGGATAGCTTCTATGTAACTGAAAGTTGTCTCCTAATCTCTCCATTTACCATAGCATCCATCATTATGCTTAATAGTTACATAGTTTCATCAGATTGTTACTATTTTATTACGCAATTATCAAGCAATTCGCTTGACAATCACGTAATAAATCTGCCACTTTATAAACTTTCTTATCCATTGATCGTCATTTCTTTGAGCTATTTATTCAGCTTGCAAAATGCAGTACCCAATGCCAATTAAGCCGGATTATAACAATAGAACGAGAGTAAGAGAAAAGTGAAACATAATATATTTAAAGCCTTGTGGTAAAATATTGCTTAATAAATCAGTGAATAAAGAAAAGAAATTAATATAAGTTATATTAATCCCTTTAAAGCCTCAAAGACCATTGTTATATAGAAGGGAAGATTTGACATACGTTTGGCAATCTTAGTACCGATTAGACGTTTCGTATCTATGTCACTGCTCTTTATGCCGATGTATTAATGATTATAATTATAATTATACGCGTACCTAAATTAGTGTAAGTATAAGTAAAATAAAGGATAAAACAAAGACATCTTATTTTTTTTTATAAAAAATGCAAAATTTACATTTTCAGTTAAAGCCTACCTTTTGCTTAATTTGCTTTAATGTTGCCATTAGGCTACTGTACAAAGGACGTAAAATGACAATTCCTTTTTTTGGTTCGTAATGACTAGTAAGAATTAGTTTTTATTCGAATGATTCAAGTCTTATTCTCTTGTATTGAAAAGGGATTTTAAAAATCATGTTATATTAAACTACAATTTTAAAAGATGTATATCTATAAATTGTAATTTATATACATATATATCTTCAATTATAATATAATTGAAGATAATTGAAAATATGATGACAATCAATTATCTTATATGCATCATGTTTTCAAATTATTTATAAATGCCTAAGAGTTGACTGTTAGACTTTGCTTTACCTATAGTCGGGAGATTTTACAGACGTTTTGCACCTTGAACCGTACTCCATAACACAGGTATGGAGCAGAGTGAGTATGAGAAAAATTTCACAACATTCATTTAAAAAAGACGGTGTTAAAACACTTAGAGATATTATATATAGAGCATTGATAGAGCTCGTTTTTTATTTCTTACACAGATGACGCGGTTATTGCATTTCACAATACAACTTGGAAATCAGTTTACAAACTTGCTAAAAGGGGATTAGCCAAGATAACTTTTTGACTTAGGACTAAAACCTGACGCACAATTACCTTAAAGACAAAGAATAGTAAACATTAATAAAGAAAACAGCTGGTAACGTTCAAAGCGGTTTACATCATGTACAAACGTAAATAATACTGATTGTATTCGACCAGCTATAGAGAAAATATTTATTATGAAATAAATTTTTGGGTACAGCAATGGTTGTCGTGGTACACTTAAATAACACAAATTACTAGCAGAGTTAGTAACCTAAAAATATAGGTTTTAAAACAATTTTTATTTCAGGTTTTTTTATTCACTATATTAGTACAATCTATACAAATACGAGTATAATAGCTTAAAATTTGGGTGGCGCTTCACTAACCATATATCTGGAAGTGAAAAATGCTTAAAGTGCGTTACTACTAGTAATACCTTTAACTGCGTATAGATTTTGAAGTAGAAACATATGTAAAATATCTGTAAGAAAATTATATATTTCACGTATAGTTTCAAAAATGCAAAGTAGTTTGAGTTTTGACTCAAATATATATTAGTGAAGAAGATACGGCCATGGTAAGAACAATAATTGCCAATAATCAATACTAAAAGCAAACAGTATTTCTATATAATGAAATACACGAAAGTGAATATGCAATGAATAATAATCATTCTAAAAAGTTGTGAAAACTATTTAAAAAGTCACAAACTACGAAGAAACTGATGCACTTTTACGGTGTGTTAGGTAGAATAACATTGTAATTCAGATCCAAAATCTTTAAAAAATCTACACGAAACACCACCCTACCCGCGCAAGCGAACACGCACGCAAGCAAAATTTGTATCCTTATCATTAATTCCTTCTTATCTATGGGTAACCATGGGATAAAATTTAGTCAATTAAATATTAATACAATAATAAACCTACAAATAAATTTCGCTATTAAAAATGCACGTTACTAGCCAAACAAAATGAAAATTAATCTCTCGCTATTTCAAATGCATTAAATAAATTTAGTTTTGTTTTATTGTGGAACTAGAAGAAAGTGCGTTTGAGAGTGCGTGCGTGCGTGCTTGAGTGCGTGTTTAGGGATAATGGAGTCTTAGTTATCAATAGAATATTATTAAACTTGAATATTATTACGGCAGTTTTGGTATTAGCTGCTTGATTCTCATACGGTAGATAACTAAATTTTATAGCGGGACTATAAACCTGAATGATGACAAAAATTTTATTATTATGAAGTATGAATGTAAAGAACATAAAAAGTAAGAAAGAAAAGTACATAGTAATGTACATTCAGGGATGTGTTACTTAATTAAATGTAATATATATATATATGTGTGTGTGTGTGTGTGTGTATGCGTGTGCGCGCGCGCGCGCGTGTGTGTGTGTGTGTGTGTGTGTGTGTGTATCGATGATAAAGTTAATACACATACTCATTTTAATGTAACAAGCTATGTATCAAGTGGTTTGTAAAAAAAAACATTTGTTCTGGAGCCCAAATGTTGCCCACCTAAACCTCTGAAGTAAATTACAACAATGTATTATTTTAATTTACTTTAAATACGTCTAGCCCTTTCAATTTCAAATAAAATGAAAAATACTGTGATATATGAAATAAAATAAAAAATGCTTTGATATCAGAAGGCAACAAATTATTTAATACATTATAATAGGCACATAAAAAAGAGCGCCAAACCAATTTGTTGTAGAAAAGTGTAAGACAGGGAGATATTATATAATCAAAACTTGCAAAGGTTTTGAAACTCCGGGAATGAAAAGATTTAACATTAAAGACGGACACGACCTACCTTGGAATTTGCCTTTTGTACTTTAATAATTACATGGAGTTGCTGGAAGACCTCCGCACTAAGTTTATTGAGGTAATTTGTGTGTGGATGTTAACGGCTAGGACATAAATGAAAATGAACTAAAACAAAAAAAATGTCATGCCTTATGTTCATTTACATGTGGTAGAGCCATGCTGCAGTTATATTAGTAGTATAGTTGTAGCACGAAGACCACGCTCTCACAGAATACCAGCGTAAAATAGTAGCTTAATGCTGCTGTGTTTCGTATGGTGGGTGTAGAGAACCGGAGACTCTTTTTACTGTTAACGAGGCACTACATCTTAGTACTTATGGATGACAAATTTTTGATTTGCAATCGAGGATAGATGTAGATGTATATGGGCCGCAGCAACCACTTACCATCAGGTGGACTGTATGCTCGTTTGTCACCCTTATTATATAAATAAATCTGGATGCTAGGCAGTACACCGCTGTACGATTTCTTGAGTTTTCTTACTCTTACATCTTTTTGTGATTTTCACAAACTGATATGACTTAAAGACCTTCAAGAAACGAACCTACTCGTTTTTAAATAGGTGGCAACGCACCTGCAATTCCCCTGGTGTTGCCGTTGTTCATGGGCTGCGGACGTTTGCCCCCTCGTCGTTTTATTTACCACCTCTTCTATTTAATATTTTTAGAAAAGCGTTCATTAAATTATAGAGACTATAGTCACTAGCAAAGTTCTTTGCAACGCCGCATTTGTAAATATGTAACAAGGAGCGGGAAACCACACTCGACATTTTGCTAGTGTAACATTTATTGCCCCAGACAGTAGTGAAAAATATATTCCTGTATCAGGTTGATTTAGTTGAGTGCATGTGTTTTATAAATGATAAATTTCACGATTTAAAATATCATGGTGTTCTTATAGTTTTAAGATTTTTATATATTACGAGCTTGCCAGGCAGACATTGTTCTGTCCTTTTCGACGACTCTTTGTCATGTCCTATTAAAAATCCTTAAATTAGAAAAAATTAGAATAATACTAATATAATGAACTAAAAAGTATGAGGATTTTGCCTAAAACACATCCTGACGATAATGTACAACTATGATGCCGTAGTAGACCAGGGGATGTATTCAGCATAAATATAACAATACTCGTGTTACCCGGTTTCAATTTTCACCGGCATTAATAAAAGTTCTATAAGGATTCCTATGTACAACATTGGACTTTTGAAAGGCTGTAATGGTAATGGTTCAAAATGCTGATATACCACTTTCTCGGCAGTAAACAAAAACATAATATTGAAATCTGTCTGAGTAATAAAAAATTTCGAAGACATGAAGTATGGAAACACACAATGGCGAAGTGCGGCAGACTAATTGCTCAACAACTTAAATAAAATAGGAAATAGGCAGCAGCAGCATCTTCCTAATTAAATTTAAAATAATTTAAAAAAAAACTACGGTCCAATTTTGAGATCAATTGAAGAACATTGTAAAGTCCTATAACTACGATTTAAAGAACTGCTATTGATCTTAGCACCTGTTCAGACTTTAACTCTTCTATCAGCAAATCTGTCAACTCTAAGCGTCGTTTTTAGCCGACATCAAAAAAGGAGGAAATTTGCAAATCACAGATGTTTTCTTTGTATGTACGAATATATTACGCAATATCCTCGTAATTTCTGATCCGATTTTGATGATTCTTTTTTATTTATTAAGTTATTTAGGATAATTTTTTATGTATCTGTTTAGATGACATTCTAGTTGCTACCTTGAGCTTGTGGCAATTCAAAAGGTGCCAAAAATTAAACATTTGATAAAAGGTTAAGCGGATTACAAATGAATAAAAGTGCTTAAATAAATAATTTCACATTCTGAAGTCGGGGCTTTAATTCTTCTAAAAACTGACTTAGCACCGACTTTAGAACATGAAATTTTCAACGAACTTGGTCCCCTTTCAAAAGCTTCCATTTAACTTCACATGTATACATATGCCCTGGAAGTTTTTAATCAATATATCACCATATTCCACTACAGCTATCGGGCTAAAATTTGGCACACATGTTTACTTCTCAAGACAATGCACGATTACTTGTTGTTGCACAAATGCCGCCATTTTCAAATCAATATGGCGGACGTTATGAAGTTACGATTTATCATTTCCACAGCAACCCCTTTATATTGGTATCAAGTAAAATGGCTTAATGAGCGACAGAGAACATGATAGTACTTCAGGGTTTGGAACTATTCACTGCATCCTTTTGCTGGGGGTAGGTAGTTCTTTAAAAGAGGTTGGAGTAAGGGAACTTCTGTTCATCACTTCTATCTGAAGAGTGGAGAACGTCAGGGAGTTTTTGTAATTTTTTATAGAAGAGGGGGCAAACGGCTCACCTGATGGTAATTGAATACCACCGCCCATGAACAACCGCAACATAAGAGGAATTGCAAGTGCGTTGAAAATTAATGAAATTGACACTCAATGACGGGGGGATCACACAGCCGACCATCCGAGGTGTAAGTTCTCCATACTGGATGTGCGGTTTACAAGCGCTTGGTTCGCAAAGCACCCCTCTACCTGGACGCCAGCAAATCGAGTGGGTCTGATGTAGTTTCTTCCATTGTACTGAAGACGTGTGAAGACCGGCTTTAACGTTACTTTTCTAGTACTCCTACATCCGAGTCGTATACCCGAATTCATGAAAGACAGCTTTGGCCCACTCAATCCCTAAAAATGGCGACTACTTAAACCCCTCCCAGTACAAGCTGTTCTCCAAAATAATGGAGTCCATTTTTAAACTGCCAGCTCATGAGGTACCTTGAGGATTAGTGACCTCTAACACACTTTCCGACGTTGTAGATCAGCTGATGATCTTCTGGTCTATCTGACTCATAAACAGGCCGAGGCAGTAGAATCTAAGTGGCAGGCATTGGCCGTTAGTTTGGATATAGTGAAGGGCTTCGATTGGGTCTGGCACAAACCGCTTTTTTCGAATCTTCCTTCCTATGGGCTTACCGAGAAATTGTGCAATTGAATCACCAGTTTCCTTGCTGATCGGATCATAAAGGTCGTAGGAGACGGTGCATACTCTAATTACAAACGTATTAACGCTGGTTTCACAAGGCTGCATGCTATCACTAACGCTGTTCCTTCTACATATAGTAACGTTTTAATAAATTTATTAATTTTTGAAAGGCAACATTTAGCCTTTAATTTACTATAATACTTAATATCTGAAATGTATTTATTTTAACTTTTTGCTTATTAATGTATTTTAATTTTTTAAATATTAGTTCTAAGATAATTTTTGACGACTTTATATAGAAATTAATAATTAATAATAATATTGCGTCACAATATCAATTATATGTTGCAAACTGGTAATATTCATTGCTATGCAACTTTACAAAACGCAAGTTCGGTCTCACAGGGAATACTTAATCTCTGGGTTGGGGCACCTCAGTTCCAGCTCCTTCCACTTGACCACATCCCTTTGCATTTTCTATCGCATCTATCACGGGGAGTGCTCTGAGGAATTGTTGGAATTTTTTCCTATGTTCATGTATGGAATTTTAATACTCTGTAACGGTGACCCTCCTCCGGTCAAGCCGACTTTACCACTTATAAAAATGTAGTCAAAAGTTTAAACCAATTTCATGTAGAATTGTTGAATTCTGAAGGCGAAATCCCTAAGTACTGCAGTATATCTCACATTATATTTTCCTTGGAAAGTATAACAGATTTTGACAATCTTCATTATGATTGTAAATCTATTGACGTAAAGTTTGATTGAACGTTGCCTCACAAAGAACTTTTTCACTTTAGGGAAAGTGATTTACATTTGTACTTACACTTTTATACCCGTATACAATTTGAAATTGGATGTTCGGAATCTGAATAAGAATTTGTAAGCGTAAATTTTTTCGGTTTTTAAATTTAGATAGAACGCTTAAAATGTTACTGTTACTAAGACTTTACTTTACTTTACTGGAATAATAAACGGAGGAGCGCAATTCCCAATGCATTCGTAATTAGCAGCAGTAATAGTTAAGTGGAAAAAATTGGTACTGCCTAATACTATAATAATAATAATAATAACTAGGCACAACCTAGTAGCCAGAATTCTACACCAGGAGCTCGCTCTGAAATACGGTCTCGTGGATCGGAAATTGCCGTATTACAAGTACTTGCCGGAAGCCGTGCTCGAAAATGATCGCGCCAGGCTCTATTGGGACTGGGTCATCATCACAGACAGGACTATTCTTGCGAATAAGCCTGATATTGTGCTGATGGACCGGGCACAGTCAAGGATATTTTTGGTCGACATTACCATTCCGTATGACGAGAACCTCGTGAAAGCCGAAACAGACAAGTAAACAAAATATCTGGACCTGGCTCACGAGGTGACCGACATGTGGGGTGGTCTGCCGACCGAAATTATTCCTGTAGTCGTCTCTACAAATGGGCTAATCCCAGTCAGCCTCTCGGGTCATCTGAGGCGGCTGGGACTACGTGGCGGACCGCTCCAGGTTCAAATGCAGAAGGCGGTGCTCCTCGATACCGCCCGCATCGTCCGCCGGTTTCTTTCCCTTTCCCCCTAACCCTCGGCCGTTTGGTCTCCCCCTGCCGAGGGCCTCCATCTGGTTGGGCTTTTATTTATTTATGTACTTTTATATTTATTTTATGTTATTGATATTTATGTATATTTATCTTTTCATTTTCATTTATAATTATATATTTATAGAACCCAACCAGATGAGAAAACTATATAGATACCCCATAATAATAATAAAAAGGCGTAGGGAAGTGACGACCCCATCGCCCGCTGACGTAACAATTATGTGACATAACTACTACGTCGGTGCAGTCAGTCAGCCCCCTGCCAAGAGGTGTGAGCGCCAGCCTAGGCAAAATTGTGGGTGCAGAGGTCCGTTTGTGCATATGACTGAACCACGAAACGGTGCCGGGCTTGGGCGTCTCCCGTTATTTGGCGCCCATAAATGGATGATGGTACAAAGAGGAACGCGCACAAGGCCGCTGCCTGGGGGTCGCCGGGGCGCGTCTGGAGCTGGCGCTGGACGCGGCAGCATGCGGGCCGCCAGCCAAGCGCGAGGAACTGTACGATCACCTAGCAGCCCTCCGCATCCATTATCCTCACCAGAAGGCTTGGTGTCGGCTGGGTCTTCTCGGACTCAGCAAGCGGCACCCGGCGCTGGTGGAGCACGTCGCATGCGTTGGTCACAAACAATGAACGCAAACGCACTGCAGGCGTACTTTAGGGCAAAAAGGGGAAGAAACCGGATGTTTGGCATATCGGGCTCGGATGCATCGCTTTTTTTGCAGAGCTGGAGCCATCTCTATCCGTTACTGAGCAAAACCTGGCAGACCGAGTTCGGTACATCCTGCGCTCCAACATATTTGGTAACGCCGAACTCGAACGACTACGACGTGAGGCTGTGTATGGAATCTTTCCTCCTCATCGGATGGAAATGCTACGGCTGGGAATGCGGCGCCACTAATTGCGCAGCAAACTGCAAATGTGGACGCTGTCGACAATATTCCATTTGTGGTTGATTCAGACAATGATGGAATAGTCCCCCACAAACTAGAGAAAATGAGGAGCATATTGGAAGAGTCGATACTGGAAACGTACAGCATGCCTCTCGAAAATCGACCGCGACTTCCCCGCATACCCCTTAGCAAGCGAAATCGGGCTGTCGTTCGGGCTCTTAACCCAATGCTGGTGACCTATTTGGAAGCCAGCCGGGACCTTTGCGAGACAGACTCAATTCAATTGGCGCCGCACTGGCAGTATACCGTATTATTGGGGCCAAACTTCCCACGGCTTGACGTGCTACTCGACAAAGTAGCGTCATCCCAGCCTGGAAAAAGAGAATTGAGGACCGTATCGCAAAGGCAAGGGCCCTTATCGGCAGACTGACAAGCTTCAGGTCTGGTAATAATAACCCGAGAGTTGTGCGCACCGTTAGAATGGCGTTTGCTGGGACAAATATTAGTTTGTCCCAGCCGGATATCACGCAGAAACTAACGGAGCGCATAGATAACCTGAAGCAAAAAATCGCTGCTTGGGGGCAGCGGATTCGACGATTTAGCGAGAGGTCAAGGCGGTTCAACCAGAATCGTCTCTTTCAGAGTGATCAGAAGAGGCTCTATAAATCATTGGAGCGACTTGAGGTATGTGGAGCGGGCCCTGGACCGGATCAGGCTGACACTGTCGCATTTTGGCGTGGCCTGTGGTCAAACCCATAAACCACAACGAGGGCCCATGGATAGAAGTTGTGGCGAGCCAGAGTGCGAGTGTTACGCCTATGGACCCCGTCACCATAACGTCAGAAGACGTGGCTGAGGCGGTCCGTAAGGCCCCGAACTAGAAAAGTCCGGGGCTCGACGGACTGCATCATTACTGGCTGAAGGGGTTCGTAGTGTGTCATGCTGTGCTCGCCCGACAGTTCCAAGAGGTTCTTAACCAGAAGCCGCTCCCGAGCCTCTTCCCTACTGGGATCACTCATTTGGTTCCTAAAGATCAGGATACCTTAGATCCGAGCAAATACCGTCCCATCACATGTCTACCCACCATATATAAGACAATGACATCCATTTTAAGCGCGAGAATCACTCGTCACCTGGAGTTAAATTAGGTGATGTCACGCGCTCAAAATGGATGTCGGGGCGGTGGTCGTGGAAACAAGGAACCACTCCTGATTGACGCGGTCATTGGCAAAGTGGTGAAACACAACCGTCGGAACTTCTCCGTCGCCTGGATAGACTACAGAAAGGCATTCGACTCGGTGCCCCATACATGGCTAAAGAGGGTCCTTGAACTGTACAAGATTGACTATACAGTTAGAGACTTCCTCGAGCAGTGTATGGGGCAGTGGAGTACGATCCTCTGTTATCTGGGCGAGCGGATGATGGCTGCGGAGAACCACATAAGGATAAGAAGGGGTATTTTCCAGGGCGATTGAGTCCAATCTGGTTCTGCTTCTCTCTGAACCCTCTCAGTACCTTACTGGAGGGCTCCGGGAGAGGATTTCAGCTACGGAAGGGAGGAACAAAAGTGACCCACCCTTTCTATATGGATGACCTCAAGTTAATCGCCTCCAGTCGCTCCCATCTTATGGAATTGCTAAACATCACTTGTGAATTTAGCAATTCTATTGGAATGGATCTGAGGCCGGATAAGTGTGCGGTTCTTCATGTTGAAAGGGGAAGGGTTGCTAACTCTGAGGACATAGATATATCTATGCCCGTCAACTTAAAGACCCTTTCCGAGGCTAAAACATACCGATATCTGGGTATGTCACCGAACATCGGTATCGATGAGGCTGGTATAAAACAGTCAGTTTGCGACGTGTTTTATGCACGCTTGGCCAAAGTGCTTAACAGCCTTTTGTCCGGTGTGAATAAGACACACGCATATAACGGTTGGGTTATGCCTGTCCTCATATATACCTTTGGCATACTCGGGTGGACTCAGACCGAACTTAACGCTCTGGATAGAAAAGTCCGCACTACCATGACGTCCCATAGGATGCATCATCCGAGATCGTTGGTAATGAGGCTGTACTTGCCGCGAAAGCATGGTGGGCGTGGTTTTCTGAGCGCGCTCACCATGCATAATCGCGAAGTATGCAGCCTCCGCCATTACTTTCTGGCGAGATCGGATGATCCATTCTATAATGACGTCATTTTTAGTGCTAAAGGGCTTACCCCTCTATCCTTAGCCCACGAGCAATGGCAGGACCCAGCAGTGAAGAAGGAGAAGGAGCTCCACGGGAGGTACTACAGGGCTCTTCATGAGCCCTTCGTAGATACAGTCGCCTCCCTCAACTGGCTACGTTTCGGTGACCTCTTCGGTGAAACCGAGGGATTTGTCTTTGCAATACAGGATCAGGTTATTAAGACCAACAACTATCGGAGATACATCCTAAAGGATGGCACCGTCGACATCTGTCGAGCTTGTCGCCATCCCGGTGAGTCGCTTAGGCATGTCATCTCCGGTTGTTCGGTGCTTTCTAACTCCGAGTACTTGCACAGGCACAACCTAGTAGCCAGAAATCCACACCAGGAGTTCGCTCTGAAATACGGTCTCGCGGACCGGAAATTGCCGTAGTATTTGCCGGAAGCCGTGCTCGAAAATGACCGCGCCAGGCTCTACTGGGACCGGGCCATCATCACAGACAGGACTATTCTTGCGAATAAGCCTGATATTGTGCTGATGGACCGGGCACTGTCAAGGATATTTTTGGTCGATATTACCATCCCGTATGATGAGAATCTCGTGAAAGCCGAAACAGATAAGCAATCAAAATATCTGGACCGGGCTCACGAGGTGACCGACTTGTGGGGTGGTTTGCCGACCGAAATTACTCCTGTAGTCGTCTCTGCGAATGGGCTAATCCCAGTTAGCCTTTCTGGTCATCTGAGGCGACTGGGACTCCGTGACGGACCGCTCCGGGCTCAAATGCAGAAGACGGTGCTCCTTGATACTGCCCGCATCGTCCTCCGGTTTCTTTCCCTTTCCCCCTAACACTCGGCCGTTTGATCTCCCCTGCCGAGGGCTTCCATCTGGTTGGGCTTTTATTTATTTATGTATTTTTGTATTTATTTTATTTTATTGATATTTATGTATATTTATCTTGTCATTTTCATTTATAATTATATATTTATAGATCCCAACCAGATGAGAAAACTATATAGATACCCCCCATAATAATAATAATAAACATTTATATCTCCCAGTTTTTACATATTTACATTTGTTTCATAAATAGTTTAAGAGTTTTGAGTAGCTGTGGGATACAGGAGCCCAATCTAGGTTACCCTGTGCTATGGGTCTCCTGGCTTTCCCTCTTGGCTTCATTACATACTTTTCGATGATAATGTAAAAAAGAACATGAAGCAAGCGTTGCATGTGGAGATCGAATATGAGATTTCCAAAGTGTAATTTACAATAAAAGTCACATAGGATAAATATAACATGCAATATGTTTTAAATAATAACAAATAAAGTAAAAAGTAAGTTAAAGTTAATATACGTCCCACTGCTGGGCACAGGCCTCCCCTCATTCCTGAGTGGGTTTCAGGGCAAGGAAATGTCCGCCGCGCTGCCTCAAAGGGTGTTGTCGAACTTCACATGTCTTCGATATATATATTTTTTTCTTATTCCTCAGACATGCCGGTTTCCTCACGATGTTTTCCTTCACCGCGTGTGTGTGTGTGTGTGTGTATGTGTGTGTGTGTGTGTGTGTGTTGCGTGTGTGCGTGTGCGTGGCGTGTGCGTGTGCGTATGCGTGCGTGCGTGTGCGTGTGCGTGTGCGTGTGTGTGTGTGTGCGTGTGCGTGTGCGTGTGCGTGTGCGTGTGAGTGTGCGTGTGCGTGTGCGTGTGCGTGTGCGTGTGCGTGTGCGTGTGCGTGTGCGTGTGCGTGTGCGTGTGCGCGTGCGCGTGCGTGTGCGTGTGCGTGTGCGTGTGCGTGTGCGTGAGCGTGTGCGTGTGCGTGTGCGTGTGCGTGCTCGTGTGCGTGTGCGTGTGCGCGTGCGCACATGCGCGTGTGGGCGAGTGGGCGCGGGCGCGTGGGTGCGTGGGTGTGTGGGCGCGTGTGCGCATGTGCGCGTGTGCGCATGTGCGCGTGTGCGTGAGTGTGCGTGAGTGCGTGAGTGCGTGAGTGCGTGTGTGCGTGTGTGCGTGTGTGCGTATATGCGTGTGTGCGTGTGTGCGTGTGTGCGTGTGCGCGTGTGCGCGTGTGCGCGTGTGCACGTGTGCATGTGTGAGCGTGTGCGCGTTTAGCATGTGCGCGTGTGAGCGTGTGCGCATGTGCGCGTGTGCGCGTGTGCGGGCGTGCGCGTGCGTGTGTGCATGTGTGCCTGTGTGCATGTGTGCGTGTGTGTGGTGTGTGTGTGTGTGTGTGTGTGTGTGTGTGTGTGTGTGTGTGGGTGTGTGTGTGTGTGTGTGTTTTTCTATCTTATTATTCCGCTTTTACAGCAAATTCTCTGTTTCTTTGTAATCTAATTTCATAAGCCAATCTGTTAAGTACTATACGGGCTCTTAGGAAGAAAGGGAAGTAAATTATTTTAATATTTCCCTATGTAAAAGTTGTAGTGGCAGTGTTAGAATATTCACTACCCCATATCGTCAGTGTATGTCATAATAGGCGACAGAAGGAAACTGAAATAAAAGATGCTTAGCAGCATCTTTCTGATAAGGACTCAAAATAATAAAAAACTGCGGTTGCCAACTGAGCTGCTAAGCGTGGCAACTATGGCAAAATTCACTCCATGAGTCACTCAATCAATCAATACAATATGACTAATTTCAAATTACGACGAACTCTGTGATGGTGCATCATGCAATCAAAAGCGCTAGTTACTACTTATTGAATAACCTCTATAGGTAGAATTTCAAAAAAATCCTAGGGATGTTTCACGAAGTTTCGATTGCAACTACTGAATTAATACAATGTGGACTGAATTTATTATTAAATATTCATTTTAGAGGCAATTTTTTCTTCAAATGACAAATTATAAGTTTACGGTTCTAGATGATATGAATTTCAAATTAAATTAGCAATATTATAGTAATTCCCATCACTTTTTATATACACTAGTATATTTGTCATCTTTTCGTAATTTCCTGTGAAAAGCATTATCATTCTTCATTTATTCTTTTTAGTATTACGACCTTTGCTGAACTTAAGTTGCCCATAGATTGCCTCGTAAGAGTATATTAACCATAGTAGCTACGTCGGGAATGCCTATAATGGATGAATTATTAAATTCATGTATTAAAATTTAGTGTAGATAAATAAACTTCAGATCTTGTGCTACCTTTTTAAATAAAGTGGTCTCTTCCATAATGTATTCGCAGCTATTAAGTCTCGAAATGAGTTTAAACCAACTAGCGTGAAACATTACATCCCAGTATTGGTGAAGCTGAAGTTAGTGCAGTGCGGTAGAATGCCCGCTTTTGACGATAAAACTCGGTTTTTACGATTATTATATCACCTACGGTTAGTTTTGGGGTCCTTTTTATACTATCGTTAAAATGTATATATAGGAGAACATAACGTAATTTAAAAATAATACCGCTCAGAAACTTTGTGTGAGTGCTAATGTTTAAATAGCTAAAAGACTTCCTACTTAGTAATTTGTTACTAAAGAATATTACAAATGATGCTTGCTGCTTATTTACGTATTTTAGTAAATAATACACATATATACTTTGAGCATTTAAATTATTAATAGGTAAATAAGCACATTTTTCAATAATTTTATGTAAGAATTAAAAAGTAATGTCATAGGCTAAATATAATATAACGTCCTACATCTCGAGTTAGGTTTTCTCCTAATGTGGCAGGCGTCATACCATGTTCTTATATTTTTCGGATATGTGGCTTTCCTTTTGACGTTTTTGTTCACTATCGAGAACGTGGTAAATCAGCACTTATATTGTAGTTAAAAATTTCAGTTAACGAGATCTGAATTCTGTTGGCTTGCGTTTTTCTCTCTATTTAACACGTTAAACGCCGGACGAATGTGCGATTTCCGTTTAGACTACGGAGGGGGGGCACCATTTGGGCGACACTAAAATTCTCCGTTCAGGCCATGGGGGATACCACGTGACCGCGATCTGGTGTTCACTTTAAACCCTTCTGGCAGACCAACGAAGACGTTAACTTAGTTTTTTCAGAACAATGGGACCCAAGCGGCCCTGTAACACACACGCACGCACGCACACACGCACACCCGCACACACGCACACACGCACACACGCACACACGCACACACGCCACGCACTCACGCACTCACGCACTCACGCACTCACGCACACTCACACACTCACGCGCGGCCCGGCCTAATAGATTCTACTTGGTTTGAACTTTTATTCACATATACAGTGATCGGATGCTGCATATAATTTGTATGAAGTGTCCGACAACAAAATCAAGTGTGAAACAAAAAAAAGAAGTTTCATAAATTTTTTATTATTCAACGAGACAGGAAAATTTTGTGGACGCAGCCACAGCAGTCGCGTGTTTACTTCCCGATAAAAAACTTAAGTATAATAATATTTAATATTTTCTAAACAACACTTATAAATTAAATCACAAAATAAAAGAGATCGCAGTGTTCTAGAAACCGAAAATGATGATTAGCCGATCTGTCGAGGTCATATTGTCTTAGTATAAAAAGTTAAAAAACAACACACTTATCCCTTGTGAATCTTATGAAAACAGTCAAACCAAAGAAATGGTTTTTATGGACACGTTGCACAAAATGTAACCACTTTTCTGATTTTATTTTTCGCCTGTTTACATTACATTTAAGACATTACATTTAAGAGGAGTTTTCTTCCGCGTACAACCTCTCTTTGGAATAGTTTACCACCAGCGATTTTTCCGGACCGATAACTGGGGACTAAGAAAAGAGTTTTCCCCTGGTGTTGCGGTTGATCATGGGCGGCGGTAGTCACTTAACATCAGGTAAGCCGCATGCTCGTTTGCTCCCTCTTCTATATATATTGTATATATATATATATATATTTTTTAAAAATATGCCATGGATTTGAAATTTATCTTAAAACAATTAGCGCATGATCGGCGGCACTTTTTCATGGACCATCTTTTTTTCCAATCTACGTTTTACCCTTTTTGGTTTCAATTATTCAACAGTTTTTTAGTCCCCTTTTAGGCTAAGTAGTATTTGCCTCCTAAATTCTAAATTTGTATCCGTCTTCCTGTCATATGGAACGTAAATCAACGCTGTGTTTAATAGTAGGTTTATGGCAAGCTTCTTGTACCATTTGACACTTTTTCGTAATGGTGTGCAGTAGGCCATTATTTGATCTGATAAATCAACTGCTCCTTTTGCCTTGTTATAGTCGAGGCCTATTTATGGCTTGAAAGACATTTTGTAAACCTTTGTTGATAATACCCTTCAAAATTTATTAGAACGCTTAGTTGAAAAAACATACACATCTCTCTTGTATTTCCATTTCAAAAATGTAATGCCATCGGCACTTTCCAAGGTAATGTGCTCTCTGCGCTTCAGTTTCGCAGTAATGACTTTTCTAGGTAGATGTTCGCGATTCTTTCGTATATTACCAACAAGATGAGTTTTTTTTTTCAAAACCTGTCGCGCTAAATCAACGCTTGTGTACCAGTTATCGGTATACAAGTTGTGGCCTTTGCCGAACAGATCACTGCACAAAGACATAACGTTTGCTGGTGTAGTTTTGGTCTTGTCGTTTTCCTTTCCCGCATAAATGCTAAGTTTGTATGTATATCCAGGTAATGAGCAAAGTTTAAATATATACATATTTATGGCGTTTTTGTTTATTGTACTGACGAAAAATCAGTCTTCCACGGAATGGTACAACGCTTTGGACAATGCATAAATCTTCACCTGGAATGTAGTTCTTCTTGAAGTTTTCATTCGATTTATCTAACAACTTTGAAACTCTGTATAGACGATCAGACTTATAAGCTTTATCTTGTTGTGAAAAATGAAGCATTTGTTGCAAAAGCTCAAAACGATTTCTTGAAATGATTGTTCGTGTAAATGCATGTCTAATTATTCCATCCAGCGATCAATAGTTGGATAATTTAGGAAGCTTTACCAAGCCCATAAATAAAATCAATGCTAAAAATTCAAAATGGCCGTTGGAAACCAATTATGAATTCGTGCTTCCTTTGAAGCTTCTTTGGCGGCAATCTTATTTATAGCAAACAGATTCGTATCATCCACTACAAGCTGAATAGCAGCGTATTCTACCATAAGCGAGAAGAAATCATACGGAGAATAATTTTTAGCATCAGCAGGAAGATTAATGGTGAAACCAGGATTTTCAGTAAAAGCAATAACACGGCGCTGGTTACCTTTTGGCCTCGTTAATGTATCGCGTTGTGCATCATCCGTAATGTCAACTATACCTCCCAAATCCTTAGGCTCGCTTTCTTCACTATCGAGCACATTCACACTACGGCGGAGCTTACGTGAAACGGTTTCATCGTTCGAACAGATTTGAAAACTATCGTTCAACAAATTCAATTCGATGTTATAAATACCTTCAAGTCTTATTGACTCATCTCAAAGTCCACAAAGTCGTCTATTATGTGGGTAATATCAATACTAAACGCATAAATTGAATAAGTAATTAAGTATCGTATCGTAACTAAACAAACTTCTAACGGCGTGGGCGCATAGCAAATGACTGACGACGCGCAGTTATCGCGAGTGGTGCGCGGGGTGTCCAACACCACAACCCATGCGGCCCCTTGTAACGGAAAACTGTTTTTTTTGTTCGCGGAGGCCATGGGGGACACGGAGTGAGTAACAGTTGTTTTTAGGCATATATAAGTAGTAATTTGTTTTTTTTTTCTATTGGATAAGGGGTTTTGTAAAGTGTAAAATTTATGAAAATCGTGTTTTCCGGTACGGCACACATTGCTAGTGTGCTGTCGGCCAAATGGTGACCCACATGGCGTTAAACGTGTTAATATATCTGACATAGAAATTCGAAACTATCTTTTAAAAATATATAGAATATGCTTATTTTTATGTGGTGGCCTTTTATTTATGAATAATACGATTTGTATGATATTATTTTTAAAAAAAGTAGAGACAGACACAGACGAATACAAGAAGGTCGGATATTTTACTCCATTGTAGATGTTTTACAATTAAAATTTAGTTGTTATCTGCGTCGTGATTTTACAGCATTTACAGTAATAATACTTAAAGAAAACCAGCGAGCCCAGCTAACGTTGTCCTTCCCAGAAAATATTAACAATACCTAAAACCCGATTGCAGCACCACCTACCAATTTTAAATCTAAACTATCCTAGAACCTATTCTAATATACCCGAAAAATACGTCAAACTCGTTTCAGCCATTTAATAGGAGTTCGCTGACAAACACATGAACAGAAAAATTATGATACATGTAAAGATAAATGCATGTTGGAGGACATTTCATTTATTAGACATGCAGGTTTTGGTAAAAATGTGGTGCTGTCAGGAAATGAATTTGGGTACAAATAAATGTACAGCGAACGCTTGGACTTGAGCTTCAACTTCTCAACATTAAAATTAACAAACAAACAAATCAATAACCATAAATGAAAAAAATAGATGTTTTATTTTTCAAATCCAACTTCATATTTATATATATATATATATATATATATATATATATATATATATATATATATATATTTATTTATGAAATTCTTGAATTCGTCTGTGTCTGTGTCTACTTTTTTTTAATAATATCATACAAATCATATTATTCATGAATAAAAGGCCGCCACATAAAAATAAGCATATTCTATATATTTTTAAAAGATAGTTTCGAATTTCTATGCCCGATATATTAACACGTTTAACGCCATGTGGGTAACCATTTCCACGACAGCACACTAGCAATATGTGCCGTACCGGAAAACACGATTTTCATAAATTTTACACATTACAAAACCCCTTATCCAATAGAATAAAAAAACAAATTACTACTTATATATGCTTAAAATAACTGTTAATCACTCCGTGTCCCCTATGGCCTCCGCGAACAAAAAAATCAGTTTTCCGTTACAAGGGGCCGCGTGGGTTGCAGTGTTGGACACCCCGCGCACCACTCGCGACGCGTCGTCAGTCATATATATATAAGAAGGTAGAGCCCCCACATAGGCCCGGTTTCCCGGCGCAGTGCCACCGCTGCCAACTTTATGGTCACGCGGCGGCCAACTGCTCCGCCCCACCCAGGTGCGTTAAGTGCCTAGAACCACATAACACGAAAGAGTGTCCCCGGCCCAAAGACGCCGAATCCCCGACCGCTCGTGTCCTGTGCAACCAGACAGGACACCCGGCTAATTACAAGGGTGCCCACGCGCACCTCAACCTCGCCCCAGTAGGCAAGCTCCACCGCCGATGAATGACCGCTCATTCCCGGCCCTCCAACAACGGCCCCGTCAGGGCCTTTCTCAGCCCACCCAGGGCTTCTCTCGACCCTCTCAGGGTCCCCCTAGGCCCCGTCAGGGCATAATTCGGCCCCCCTCCGGGCTTCTCCAAGCCAATGCAGCCTCCAGTCTTTCCCTGGGGGCCCAAAAAGGCAGACCCACCGCGGACAACCTCGTACGCTCATGAAGCAGAGCCCACAATCGACGACTACAACACGCTATATTCCGCTATTAGGAATATCGATGTTAGGGAAATAACAGTAGTATCACGCAAACTGCGCGCGGCCAAGTCCCCCCAAGAACGTCTCCTCGTTCTTGCGGAGCACAATAACCTTCTGTTAGCGTTGTAAGTTAGGTTAACTTAATTAACTTAACTTCAATGTCTGAGCGAATTAACCTACCAAGATCTCACGGTCGTATCAAACCTAAGGGTTTATCGCTTGTGTCATTTAATATTCGCGGCTTGCGAAATAACCTCCCAGAGCTCAAGCTCTTTCTTCGGAATCGTGAAGTCGATTTCCTCCTCCTACAGGAAACTAATCTCAAAGCTAAGGACACTAGAGGCCTTTCTATTAAAAACTTCTCTCTTCTTCGTAACGACAGACCCGACCGCCGAGGCGGCGGAACGGCCATCTATTACAAGAAGACACTTCATTGCTCGCCCATTTCTACTCCGCAGCTTACCAACATGGAAGCCACGGTACGCAGGCTATCATCTGACATCAGTCCATCCTCATAGCCTCCTGTTACATCCCTTCAGGAACCTATCCCCTCAAAAAGGATTTTGAGGCCATTTTATCTTTAGGCAATTCAGTCATTATGTTTGGAGATTTTAACTCCAAGCATACTGAATGGACATGCCGCACTACGTCCCCTAGTGGCAAGATACTGCTCGATATCACGCAGTCTCTTCATATTACCGTCCATAGTCCTCTCGGTGTTACTCACTTTCCCGATAACACCGATCACGCCCCCCGATGTGTTAGATTTTGCGTTACTCCAAGGAGTTTCTCTCAACCTCAGAGCAATCGAGACACTAGACGATCTAGGATCAGATCACCGAACGGTCTCCCTCATTCTTGGCCATCAGCCACCTCCCCCAACACACACGAAAACCTTCACTAACTGGAAGGGATTCAAGGAGTCCCTAGCTAAAGCTTTGGACTCACAGGACTCTACCATCTCCCTACCGTCGGACTTAGATAGTCCCGAAAAAATCGACACCGCGGTCGATTCACTCTCCACCCTTATTAAATCCTCCCTTAAGGAGAACGAAAGGGTCGTCCCGGTTGCTAACAATAGTGGGCTTCCCCTACATATTAGCAACCTATTAAAAGCCAAAAAAGCTGCTTTCCGGAGAGCAGCAAAATATCCCACCCCCGAATATAGGCGCGCGGCCAATCGTCTTCAACGAGAACTCCGCTTCCGCCTCTCTGAATTTCGAGACCTCGAAAAGAGTAAGCTCATGGAGAATATCTCTTCTTCTCACACAGCGTACTATCAGATGGCTAGAGCCCTCCGCATAGACGCTATCACCCACACCCCCCTCTCTCCCGTCCCGACGGCACGGTTGCCTTCGTAGGACGAGGAAAAGGCTGAGTGCTTTGCAGATAGCATTGCCGCTCAATGCTCTCCTAGTTCTCAACCCGTCGACCCCTCTCACGTCCAGGCAGTGGAGGATGAGGTCCGCCGCCGGAACTCACCCCCTACGGCCTCCGAACCTATCTCTGTGTCCAATGATGAGATTTCATCCCTCATCAAATGACTTAAACCCAAAAAGGCTCCGGGCGCGGATGGCATCTCCAACCAAGCCCTTAAAACACTTTCCTGAGCAGGTGTTAACCTTTTTATCTATTATCTTCAACGCCTGCTTCAACCTCAGTTATTTCCCCGCTACGTGGAAAGAGGCTACTGTGATTGGAATTCCCAAGCCAGGCAAGCCTCTCAACCTCCCCCTCCAGCCATCGCCCCATTAGCCTCCTCAAGGCAATGGGCAAGCTCTTCGAAAGAGTCATCCAAACGCGTATGAAGGCGCTATCTGTTTCCCACAGACGGCGACCCTCTTATCATTCCCCATCAATTCGGTTTCCGAGCCAAACACTCATGTCCCCAACAAGTTCACCGCATTGTGGAATATATCCTCAGCGGTTTCTATCCTCGTCGTCATAAGACCATCGCGGTCTTTTTCGATATAGCTAAATCTTTCGATAGAGTCTGGCACACAGGCCTCATCTACAAGCTCTATAAAATAGGTCTCCCCGATCGTCTAGTTCGTCTCGTGGCCTCCTATTTAAAACATCGTACCTTTCGTTTTAGACACGAAGGCACGCTTTCTTCACAGCGAACTATCAAGGCTGGTGTCCCTCAGGGCTCAGTACTTGCTCCTCTGCTGTACATCCTGTTCACCAACGACATTCCCATCCTGTCGAAAGGTGTTCAACTCTCCCTCTTCGCAGACGACACTGCCATCTACTGCAAAGGTGTCTCACTACCCTTCATACGGAACAAGATCCAAAAGTCAGTTGATGACCTAGGTGCTTGGTTCAAAAAATGGCGCATCGATGTGAACCCGGAGAAGAGCTCCGCCGTTCACTTCGATTATAAACGACGCCGTCTCAAAAACACTCCACCAATACGTATGCTAGGGACCCCTGTCCCCTGGCATACGTCCGCCAAATATTTAGGTGTCACTCTAGACACAGGGCTCACTTTCAAGCCCCACGTCAAAAGAGTAACCCGTCACGCACGGTTTTATCTGAGTAGGCTCAACAGTATGTTGGGCCGACACAGTAAAATGTCCCTTCGAAACAAGCGTACACTTTACAAGGTCTGTATACGACCAGTCATGTCCTACGCGGGCCCCGTCTTTGCCCACGCAAACCCTAACATTTTAAATGAACTCCAAATAGTTCAGAACCTCTTCTGTCGTCGAGCTGCGAACGCACCGTGGTACGTCCGTAATGCCGACCTTCACCGGGACTTAGAGCTCCCAACAATTCAACAATTTTTTAAAAAACTCTCTGAGAACTTCTTCAAAGCCTCAGAGTCGCACCCTAACCATTTAATTCGTGAGGCAGCTTCTTATGCAGCCCCACCCCCCTCTCGCTATCGTTTCCGCAGGCCGAGAAACTCTCTCTCGGACCCGCCTAATAAACTTTCAAACGACCTGAACTGTCTCCTGGCGGCTCAGGCCAACTCTAATTAAATAAAATTATTGTAATAACTAACATTAATTTGCCTTCGTAGGCACTCCCTCAGCGGAACTTAGCCGCCTGCGCTCTTTTCGGGGTCGTTCATGATAAGGCACAATAGAGCTTAATCAGCCGGTTGCCTGTCCCCAAAGGCGGTTTTTAGAGGGTATCACTTAGGGTCCCCGGTAGGACAGTGAGCCCCTCATAACCACGATAGACCGGCTATCGTGGTATGCGTAATGCATTTTCCGCCTCCCTACGTATAGGGTAGCCCTTTAATTGCTTCGGGCGCAAAAAAAATATAAAAAATATATATATATATATATATATATATATATATATATATATATATATATATATATATATATATATATATATATATATATATAAAATATATATATAATTTACGTGTCACGTTGTTTGTCGGCGATGGACTCCTAAACTACTTGACCGATTTTAATCAAATTTGCACACCGTGTGCACTTTAGTCCAAATTGAGAGATAGGATAGTTTTATTACCTATGAGTGACCCACAACTTTTTTTTGCGAATTTAAAGATTTTTAATAGGACGTGACAAAGGGTTGTCAAAATAGCAGAACAACGTCTGCCTGGCAAACTAGTATATATATGTAGCTGTTGCATGATAAATTAAGAGTCTAAACGAAACGATTCTTCCTATTACAACTCCAAAAAATGACGCTTTCAATTTGATGCATGGCTGGTAATAAAGCTGCTCCTAAAGAAGTATACAAAATTGAAAAAAAATTCTTCCTGTGATTTAGGAAAGCGTATGCAAGCATTTTTATCATTTCCAGCTCTTTTTAATGAAAAAAAAAAATAAGAGAAAGTAAAGTAGTATTATTTTTTGTTTTCAGATTTTCACTTTTTTTTCTCAAACAAACCCTTAGCGGATAGAGTGTGATTTGTAATAATCTCAACTCATACATTCCTGTCAGGTCGAAAAATTTATTTTTCAGCCAATATAGTCTTAATTATTAACTTTTGCTCAAACGTATTTTATGATCATGGATCAGTAGTCAGAAAATCGGAACACCTATTATATAACTCTTATTTGAAAATTACACTTGTTTTGAAATACTCACCACAATGGTGTAAGGATCAATTTAGTGCGCATAGTTAAAGTCAATTTTTTTATTTATTTAATTAATGTTTGTTTAAAGCTTCAGATTTTTATAAACGTCAAAATATACACCGGTTTGCTAAACAAGAACTCAAAAAGAATGGGCCATAAACTCTGGGACATTTTGTTTCAATGAGATGTTATTATTTCAATTATATGTACAGCAACTTATATAAATAAAAATAACACAAATACAAAGAACTATAAAATTACTGTTTCAACAAAATAATATCGGTGTATCACAGTATAACGTCTCTGTGAGTTGTGCTCTTCAAAGAATGTAATCGTTATTAAAAAAAACATCCGTATTTTAACTGTTTAGTTTTTTTTTTTTTTTAGGAAAAATTTCTGAAAGTAGGAGCCTGTTTATTTAATTATTATCAAAAATTGTGACAATGTAGTGTAACAATGTAGTGTAAGAATGTAGTGTAACAATGTAGTGTAAGAATGTAGTGTAACAATGTAGTGTAAAAATGTAGTGTAACAATGTAGTGTAACAATGTCGTGTAACAATTTTTTCTTGCTTTCTGATCGAGTTTTATCACGTATTTAAATTGTAAAAGTGTAGGTCATAATCATAGCTAAAAGAGCTTAATAGTTTTTATTAAATTCTAGTAAATTTCTAAAAGTAAAATTCGAAGCACAATTTCCAGCACTTTTGCTCTCCGCTTATTCTAAAACTTATGTTTATGAAATACTCGTGTACGTATTCAATTCTGTGGATTTATAAGCACTAAAACGCTTTTATAGTGCACTTGTGGCCACTAATTAGAATAGTTTAAATCAATACAGACTAAAGGGGGCAGAAAAATAATTTTTACTTACAAATATAATGCTTGGAATGGAAGATTACGGTTTTAAATACTGCCGTGTAGTGGCGGTTGAGAATATCCATTACCCCATATTTTCCCGTGCGTGTTGTAAGAGGCGACAGAGGGAGACAGGTAGGAGATGGGCAGCAGCATCTTCCTGATAACAACTGTGATATAATAAAAAACTGCGGTTTACAACCCGCTCGCCAAGCATGGCAACTATGGCAAATATTCCCCCATGAATAACGACGCAAACAGACGGCCCCCAGTCCCCGGCGGCCCCGCTATTCCTGGCTACGATGGCGACCAAGGTAACGGCGGGGCAGGGAGTGCTAAGAATCTCCGGTGGAGGTTCAGTTGCACCTACGACGATTCGACCTGGCAACATATAACGCACGCACCCTGAGGACTGACGAGAAGATACTGAAGCTGGAAGAAGAGGTAGACAAGTTGCGCTGACATATTATTGGATTATCCGAGGTCCGAAGAGAGGAGGAGGACACGGCAATCCTCGAGTCCGGCAACTTGTTCTATCACCGGGAGGGCGACCATCTGTCCCAAGGAGGTGTCGGATTTATCGTCCACAAGTCTCTCGTCAACAACGTTGTAAAGATTGGGAGTGTGTCGACGAGGGTCACGTACCTGATACTTAGAATCACCAAACGGTATTCGCTGAAGGTCATACAGGTTTACGCACCAACCTCGGCACATACCGATGAGGAGGTGGAGGAAATGATATTTTCAGAGCCATGTATTCCTCCAAAACCCACTACACGGTGTTGATGGGAGACTTCAACCTAAAACTAGGCACAAGAGAAAGGTAGGGAAGTTGAAGGTAGGGAAATTTGGAAGTAGGGCAACGGAATCGAAGGGGCCAGCAGCTGGCTGGAAAGAGGGACTCTTTATGATGAACTCTTTCTTCCAGAAGCGGCCCCATAGGAAGTGGACCTGGTCGAGCCCCGACGGTTCGACAAAAAATGAGATTGACTTCATTATGACGACCAGACACCAACTGTACAGTGATGTCTCAGTGATCGCAAGGGTGAAAACTGGCAGCGATCACCGAATGGTTAGAGGCTTAGTGAACCTATACGTTAAGTTGGAGAGGTCTCGTCTAATGAAGTCAATGCTCCGTCCCCCTCGTGCTCTAATCCGATCCGGTCCCGAAACCTTTCAGCTCGAGTTACGTAACCGCTTTCAGTGCCTAGAAGATTGCAATGTAGTGGACGATATGAATGACAAGCTCGTGAAAACTGTCCATGCGGTCGTAGCTAAGTTCTGCAAGACCCGCCGCAGAAGAACACAATAACTCTCACACGGGACACCTGAGATTCTGAGTGAGATTGAGAGGTTCTATGGGCAGCTGTAGACATCATCGTTGGAGCAAACAGGCAAGTGTGAGTAACGATCCAAGAGCAAGTCTTATCCGGCACTATTCCGATGATATCACGGACGTCAGTCTGAGCGAGATTAGAATGGCTCTCCAGCACCTTAAAAACGGCAAGGCCCCGGGCGAGGATGGAATTACAGCGGAGCTTCTGAAAGCGGGTGGAACACCGGTACTTGAAGCTTTTCAGAAGCTATTTAATTCCGTCCTCCATGGTGGCACCACTCCGGAGGCGTGGAGCAGAAGCGCGGTGGTCTTGTTCTTTAAGAAAAGCGACAACGCTCTCTTGAAGAACTACAGACCAATTTTCCTTCTGAGCCGCGTCTACATGCTATTTTCAATAGTCATTACGAATCGTTTCGCACGCAGACTTGACGACTTCCAGCCTCCCGAACAAGCCGATTTCCGAAAAGGCTTCAGTGCCATAGACTACATACATACCCTGCGGCAGATTGTACAGAAGACCGAAGAGTACAATCTGCCACTTTGCCTGGCATATGTGAACTATGAGAAAGACTTTGATTCCGTCGAAATTTGGGCGGTGCTACAGTCCCTTCAGCGGTGCCAAGTTGACTGTCGGTATATCGAAGTACTGAAGTGTTTGTACAGTAGGGCTACGATGGTTATCCGAGTACAGAACCAGAGTTCGAAACCTATCCAATTGCAGAAAGGTGTAAGACAGGGTGATGTTATATCCCCGAAACTCTTCACTGCTGCGTTGGAAGATGTTTTCAAGTTACTGGACTGGAAAGGATACGGTTTTAACATCAATGGCGAGTACATCACTCACCTTCGATTTGCCGACGATATAGTCCTTATGGCAGAATCGCTGGAGCATCTTAGCACTATGCTTAATGACCTCAATGGTGTCTCCCATCGGATAGGTCTTAAGATGAACATGGACAAAACAAAGATCATGTTTAATGTCCATGCCACACCTATGCCGGTAGTTGTTGGGAGCACTATGCTCGAAGTTGTTGATGAGTACGTTTACCTGGGACAAATAGTCCGACTAGGTAAGTCCAACTTCGACCGAGAGGTCAATCGACGGATTCAACTCGGCTGGGCAGCGTTCGGGAAATTACGACACATCTTCTGGTCAGGTATACCTCAATCCAACCAGTGCGTGTTGCCAGTGATGACTTACGGATCTGAGACGTGGTCCTTCACCGCTGGCCGTATGAGGACGCTCAAGGTCGCTCAGCGAGCTATGGAGAGGGCTATGCTCGGAGTTTCACTGCGTGATAGACTCAGAAATGAGGATATCCGCAGTGAAACCAGAGTGACCGACATAGCCCAACGGATTAAGTAAGCTGAAGTGGCAATGGGCCGGCCATATAGCTCGAAGAACCGATAACCGATGGGGAAGAAAGGTTCTCGAGTGGCAGCCTCGTACCGGTAGGCATAGTGTAGGGCGCCCCTCCACTAGATGGAGTGACGACCTGGTAAGACATGCAGGAAGTCGATGGATGCAGGTGACTCAGAACCGTGCTTTATGAGGTTACTTGGGGGAGGCCTATGTTCAGCAGTGGACTTGTGAAGGGCTGTAATGATGGTGAATGATGGGTTTAAATAATATGTATTATTCTTTTTTTTTTCATTTTATAAGTCAGTGATAACTTATGGATCTAAAACGTAGTCCTTCACTGCTGGCCGTAGAAGGAAGTTTAAGGTCAACGGTTAACGACCTATTGAGAGGGTTATGTTCGGGGTTTCTCTGCCTAATATGTGCCTAACTTTAAAATAAAATAAAAATAATATACTTAGAAATGAGGATAGCCGCATTAGAACCAGAGTAACCGATATATCCTAACGGATTAGTAAGATGAAGTGGCAATGGGCCGGCCATGTAGCCGGAAGAACCGACAACCGATGAGGAAGAAAATTTCTCGATTGGCAGCCCTATACAGGTAAGTGAAGTGTGAGGTGGTCTCTAACCAGATGGAGTGACGACTTGGACTTAAGGTATGCAGGAAGTCGATGAACGCAGGTGACTCAGGACTGTGCTTTGAGGCATTCCTTGGAGAGGCCTATGTTCAGCAGTGGACTTGGGTGATGAAGGGTTATAATGATTAAGATCATAAACATGTAATAATTTATTTTAAAATATTGTATCACCGTGTATTCGGGACGTAAGAGAGTCCTATCAGATTATAATCTAAGTTATATCGTACCGTTGGTGTCTTAGGGGCGACAGAAGCAAACGTATTAGGAGATAGGCAGCTAAATTATTCTAACATAAATTCAAAATAATAAAAAGGTGTGCCTGCCAACCCGCCTACCAAGCGTAGCAACTATGGCAAATATTGTTCAATGAGCCAATCTATGGGGAAGGCCTATGATCATATTGATACGGCATTAACAACCTGAACGGCGAAGGGCAGGAGCGTCGAAGGTGTTAGGTCTGGTACTGCAATTGTAAATCTACCTGCTGCGTGTTACGATTAAGGCCAGTTTGCCCTAAAAGAGGATAGAATAGAATAGATAGATAAAAGTCATGGGCTTTTGCTTTTACGCGCTGAAAAGACGAAGAAAAGATCTAGCTAATGTGCCGCAAACCTTAGGATATTTCATTTGAAGTCAACTTTTGTTCAAAATACTGATATTTGTTTTTGCATCCTATCCTAACTCCGAATTCACAATAGAATTATATGCGGCAAGGTAGTATGATGAGAGAAAATGTTTCATTTTTATGTGTAAAATAGTGACACTGTAAAATACAAAATTATCCCATGGACGGTAACCAGTAAAATCAGCCAGTAAGGAATTGTCAGAGTACATTATTACAGAGACTATATTTTACCACTTTCCATGATGTTGTAATATGTATTTGAATCGAAAATTCAAAATATTTAAGTTTTCAAAGATGCAGATTACGTGTCGACCGTTTAAAAAAATGTTTGCACAATAAGCATGATAAACTGACATATATTCCATCTTCTGGTAAGTAGATGCTGTGGCCATCTGTCGTAGATTAGTAGTCATAATGTAGACGCGTTATCATACAATGCTAATCTTATCTTATTCCTAAGGGGTGCCTCGTTGCAATTAATTTTTGAAAAAAATGTTGCCGGTTAAATAGGTCTCCAGCTTTCTACACTCACCGTAAAAATAACAACAGCATTAATGTGCTATTCTATGAATTATATTGCTATATGTGAACTTTGAGAATTTATACGTCGATATATGCGTGAGAGGTGTGTCAAAATCGATTCTATGTAGCAGGCTTGAGGGCTCATTTTGTGTCATGTGAACTTTATCTTCTAGCATATCTCGGGAATATTTAATCATCTACAAAATAATTTTATTTGACATTTAAGTAATTGCATCGTATACATGTTTTCATTTTTAAATGAAAAATGGAATTTTCAATTTTTTACCCACCAACTTAACTTAAATCAATGTATCAAAAACCGTTACACATATTTTTTTCTGAAACGAACTTTGTCTGTTGTTTAACTTAAAGTAATTTTCTGTCGGAAAAGCACGCTTCTGAAAATTTATTTCACTAGCTTTGTTGCGAACAATGACACTAATGATTCACGCATCTGCTTTGTGTAAATTTGGCGCCAGAGGAAACTTAGTTTGTGACTCAATTTCCCAAAAATTTATAGTATGTAGTAAAACTTTTTAGCACTTTTATCCTTTTTGCTCGCAGAAATTGCAATTGCAGAGTGACGATAACAATTTTATTTCAGAAACTAGTTTTCCATTCATATTTTTAATGTTCCTCTGTGATACCAAGAACCCTTATAATTTCGTGCTATCCGTCTCTAATACGTAATAAGTAACAGCATCGTAATTTTGTAAGTAAGAAATAAAGTAATTTTGAATTTTTTTAAGACGGAAGAGCGTCCGAGCTGTGTTTAGACACCAAGCGTACTATCGCGGGTGTTCCAAAGCGCCGCGAAGAAAACAGCGTGGAGGTAAAAGCCGTCTTAGAGATGCAGGCCAAGACAACGTGTCACGCTTCCTGCAGCCTTCTCCCAAACCCACACCACCCTCAGTTCTCACATCCGCACCTCAGGCTAACGCCAAGCCCACCCCTGCCACCGGGATCTCTAAGCAAGGTGCAAGCCTTCCCGCGCCTCCTGCGCCGAAACCCAACGCTTGGGTGAAACCACCGGCAATTATCGCCTCACGGCCAATGCCAACTCCTAACGCCCTAAAACCGAAGCCCGTCCCACAAGGCTCTTCTTCCTTTGCACCGTCTTCTCTCTAGTCTGTGGCTTTATCAGAAACATTAATGTTGCTGAATTATCTAGCCTGGCTCACAAGCTCCACGTAGCCACCACCCCTCAGAACAAGCTCAGCGCTACGGTTGAGCATATAGGATTCATCTGGTTTTTCCAGTGTGCCTAATCACCCGATCTCAATACTATAATGGCAGCACAACCGTTTGGTAGAACTAACCACGTTCTCTACTTGTCACGTTATTTAACGCTCACGGTCTCAAAGACCAAAAATACGAGATTGCGCTCTTTCTGTGCAAACTCATGCAGACGTTATGCTAGTGCAAGAGACCCTCTTGAAGCCTAGCTATCGCGAAACCATGACAGAAAACTACACTCTAGTTAGAAATTATAGGTTGACAAGCCGTTGGGGCGGCACTTTGATCTACTACAATAGGTCCTTAGACTGCGTACCGATCGACGCTCCCCCGTCAACCAACATAGAAGTTTCTATATGTAAGGTATGTCTCAATGGCTATCCACCACTTACTATCGTTTCGGCGTATCAACCGCCGCTAAAGCGTATAATAGAATCAGATATTTTAGGGTTACTCAATCTAGACCCCAGTGTCATAATAGCTGGAGACCTCAAAAATAAGCATTCCTCTTGAAACTCACTTACAAGCAATCATAACGGTTAGGCATTGTTCGAACGACTAAACCTCGATGTCATCGCGTCTAACATTCCAACCCATTACTCATTGGCTACCAGTCATTGACCGGACATCCTTGACGTAGCGATTCTCAAGAATATCCGTTTGACGATAACTTCCAAAAAAAAAAACTATCCTAGAACTCAATTCGGACCATAAACCAGTCCTAATGCGCATTGCCGAATTTAGACATGATAAGTGAGATAATCTGCTGCAGGATATCGAGCCGTCTCAAACTGCTGGATGGGACGCAGCGAGTCCGCAGATGGGCGCGTCGTACACCCGCACACCGCGTACTCGCCGTACACCCGCGTCGTATTGTACACATCGAATCGTTCTATATTCTGGGCGGTGAGAACTGACCAAAAAATCGAACTGTACGTGTTAGCCGTCAGAGCCGCTCCCCGCTCGGACGGCCTTTAGATAACTGACTCACGTGCACTGTACGCTGTTGTAGGAGTCATCGTTGCGCAAGGACCGATTCAAAATGATTTAAATTCACCCTTTTGCAACCCGCGGCCTTTCAGACCGCAGGTTCTAGACCGATGATTACACTGATGATATGAGCTTGTAACAGCCAAGAGGATAATATCGTCGGAAAACAGACTTCGTAATTTTCCAGAAGTTTATATTATAACTATTACGTTGAATTTGCTAACACCATATTTTTTTCTGGACCAATATGACTTACAAACCTTCAGGATAAGAAAGAAAATAGAAGAAGGAAAGGCCGTTAACACACCCGCGATTAATCTGATATTGCAGTTGTTTATGGTATTTATGATATTGCAGTAGTCTTTTACTACCATTCTCGTTTGTCTCCACTTCTATATAGAAGAAAATAACAAATTATTACGAAATATATATTGTAACTATTAAAAATGTGTTTAAAACTGAAATATATTTCTTAGTTTGGGGTAAAATAGCAAGTTGTGATTTCTTCAAAGTCTTGCCTTGAATTTGACGTAAAGTAGTTGAATATGCAAAGGCCCTTTTTCTGTATACAGTGTATCAAGCGACCCGAGGCAAGCTTCTTATGCTGGTCACGTTTTATGTACGCTACCTATGTTAAGAAATACTTTTTTGTATTTGAAAATGTATGTAGGTTACTTTCTGATTAATTTTTGTTCATAACGACTTGATTTAAAAAAAAATAGTAAATAAATGACAAAACTAAGACCTGTATAAAAAAATTACTTTACCCTTCACGTCTTAAAAAGTTATAAACCTAAAACTACAGCTGCATATTTTCTTTATCATTAATTACAAAATTTAAAAGCTTCAGCGGGCAAAGTATAATAATTTTACTTATTAAAATAAAACCAACCGTTTATATATTTCTTTATTTTTTTGCCTCTTCTGTAACCCAAAACTCATTAATAATAATTGCTGTTTTTAAGTTGTTTTTATGAAGCATGTACTTATTACACTTGTTAGTTTATGAATCTTGTATTTTAATTTTCAATAAAAGTTTGTATTTTTCACCCTTGTGAGTGACCAAAGAAATATCATAAGCTTGAATGTCTTCTTGAGAGTAAAAACTTCATCACCTACTTTTCACCCGTAGGGTTGAAGTTTTTCTTGAAGTTATTATAGGACCATCCCAAAAATATAATCTACTTAATAAAAAAGAATCAATAAACAGTCCTCGCCTTTTCCTCACCTAAACCTCACTTTTTCTAAAGTAGGATAAAAAGAGCATTTTTCCGAATTTCGGTCACGGCAGCGAGTCTCAATGAAAACACTGAGACTACTTGTCTGCACACGACAGGAGCTGTCTGAATGTGAGCTCAAGCATAAGTGCACTTTTTATTCCCTTTCTTTCATAGACTGATGGGACTGCAATCCGAAGAGAGATCAGACGAAATACTAACGGCTTTACGTGCTATTCGAGACAAAGAGTAAAACACCGTTAACTTTCCTATTATTTAATATAAAATAAACCAATAAATGATTTCGTTCCAACACGGGAATCGAAATCGGAACCACATGATCAGCAGTCACCTTCGACCGTTTGACTCCAAGGCCACTCGAATGTCGGGGTCATTTTGGCCAATATGGTGCATCTGTCGAGCACTTTCCGAAGTACTTAGTATATAGCAAGTATACTAAGTATATATGTGTATATATATATATATATATATATACTAAGGAAGTATATTGAAATCATATATCAATGGAAACGTTATTAAATAAGCTATCAGATTATGCACAACAGATATATATGTTATATATATGTATGTTATATATATATATATATATATATATATATATATATATAATATATATATATTTATATATATATATATAATATTATATCATATATATGTTACAAATAGTTTGCTATCACTCGACGCCATATTATGGCGTTTGACAGATGCGCATATTATTTCAGACGCCAGAAGACGAGGGGATATAGTAATAGTTTCCAATTTTCATATGTGGCTAAAACAAAAATAAAGTTAAAATCGATGTTTAAAATCTTGCACACAGAACAAGTTGTAGTTATCTCATTATTCTTCGATTTGCACTTAAACTTCATTTATTTTATTCAATGTTGGCTTGTTTCCAATATAAATGTAATAGTGTTCCATAACCATAACCATTATCTAGCTAAGTTTCGTCGCACAATGCACCTGTCGAGACCCATTAAACTTTAGAATTGTGTGGGTATTGCGCTATGTTTAAATCCTTTATATGCACCTTGGGAAGCAAGACACATTTTTTGCTCCTACTTTTAGAGTTATAAAACTTTTGCGAAATTAATGTATCTCTACAGATTTAAGAACAGGCTTAATTGCAATGCGTATATCTCTTATTACAATAATTATAGAACCGTCCTTTCGTGATGCGTACAGTCTGTCTTTCTGTCTCAATACAATATGGGTATCTGAAACGCAGTAGTTAATAGAACTGGGTGCGGACAGCGAACTCAAAAGTCATGGGTTCAATTCCATCATTTGACTACCGTCGTGATCCACTCCTGGTATAAGCATTTTTAGCTTACCGGAAGTGCTTACAATATAAAGAAAGCGCTCATAATATAAGTAATTTTATTAGCATTGCTAGCAATTTATTAAAAAAAAAATTATAGAACACTATTCTGAGCCACATACATACATCGACTTATAGCATGTTTTACCAAATCATTACTTCATCTAGTTGGGGTTTTGTTCCTTGGGGGGATTTCTCCAAAAACTAGTAGACTGACTTAAGGTAAACATACTCGTTAACAACACAGCGTATTATTATTTCTTCGTATTCGTCAAGCACAATATAATCTTGAACCACCTCATACTGAGTCTGTTTCCAAAATCTATAAAATGAAGAAATTTGAGGTCACTGTTTAATTCCAGCCATTGCCATGTAGTGTATTGTAGGAGGCGACAGAGGTAAAATAAAACAAGAGTTAGTCAGAAGCATCCTTCATACATTAAATAATAATAAAAAATCGGCTGCACACACGCTTGCAAAACGTGACAATTATAGTAGATGAAACTATGGGGGAGGCCTATTTTCAACATTGAATTTTTGATATGCTGAAATAGCGATGATGATTAATTCTAGAGATAGGATCCTCACAAAATTCATAATGCGAGGCGCCTTACACAGAATTGAATAATTTTGCCAAAGGTTCTGATGACCTTACTTGAGTAAGGTCATCAGAACCTTTGGCATTGATATGTTCAGCAGTGGACTATTTAGTAGAATATGTTTATTTAACTGGTTACAGAGACAATACAGTTTATTTCTTATTGTTAGATAATTATGAGTATAGCTCTACAATCCAATTTGATAACTATGATACCAAACAGGCGTAAATGCAAAAGTTTATTTTTTAATGACTACCTAAAAGTTAATAAAAACTTCCGAAGCCGAAAAGTTTTGAATTAGTTTATTAAAGTTAATTAATGTATTGCAGCCTAGTGAGTTTTTAAGTGGCAATTTTAAGGAAGATATTTACAGTAACTTAGACATAAACAAATTGAAATTTACTATCCCATTTTTTAACCACTACCTTATACCGACTAAACCGATTATAATGTAACTTCATGAACGGATAGAGAGCATTGCCAGGAGTGATCTAGGCTAAATTCCATGAGATAAACTAGTAAAGCTTTTTGAAAAAGTGAATAAGTAGGTAGGTAGTAATAATTAAAATTAAAAAAATGAATAATATAAAATTATTTTCAATAAAACTTAAAAATATGGATATTATAAATGAAAAAGAAAAGCTAATTTTTATTTTTCAGGGATTTTAATTCTTCGAAACTCTATAACTCAGTGCTGACTTCAGATTATACTATGTGGAATTCTTTCGTTTCTGCTGTTGATTTTAGTTTTAAGTTATTTTGAAGATCCACTACCCTATATCGACTAAACCGATTGTAATAAAACTTCATAAGCTGATAGAAAGCAATGCCAGGTGTAATCTAGGCTAAATTCTATCAGAAAAACTTGAAAAGATTTTTGAAAAAGTGAATAATTAGGTCGGTAATAATAACCTTAAAAATTATTAATATATAATATTTAACATAAAAATGGATAATGTAAATGAAAAAGAAAAGATTATTTCGATTAAACTGTGTGACTAAATTTGGGATTTTAATTCTTCGAAACACTATGACTCATTACCCACTTCAGAAGATATTATGTGGAAATCATTGTTTTGTTCCTGTTGTTTATTTTAGTTTTTAAGTTACATTGAGATAAACTTAAATAAAAACGAACATTAAATTGAAAGCGCTCGCTTTTATACCTATCATTATTATGTGACCTGAAAAGTAAAAATGTTATAATATCTTTTCAGTTTAATACATTTTCACTCTGACAACTCATTACATTAAGCACATAAAATGTAGTGAAGAAGTACGTTAGAATAATCGAAATAGTTTTTATAAATTGTTATTACGATAAACTTGTCGCACACTAACAACAATATATCATTTTAATGATATAAAAGCTCATAGATTGGTTCAGTTATCAATTTGAAAATTAAATTATTTTTCAAACTAATAATAATAAATTATATGTTTTTCTTTCTTCATCATCAGCCTGCAATAGTACATTGCTGGAAATAGACATTCCCGTTGAAGGAAGGCACGCTTGGCAAGAGAATAGACGATCGTAGTACAAAACGTCTCGAACTTTTGACGCAGCTGCATGTCACAGGTCTAGGTATATTTTTTTTCTTTTTAGTGCAGTTACATGATTTCTATCACGGTACTCCGCTTCTCCAGTCCTGGTCCGATCGTTGGTACTCCCTTACGTTTCTGCCCCAGGTTCGTACGATATCCTACCGACAGCGCCACTTATGTTTGTGAAAGGAGACGATGACATATTCCTATAGTACTTTTATTTTACATGTTTCTCTGCATCATCTTGATCAGACCAAAAAAAATTAATATTCAAAAACCAAAGGTAGCCGGGCTAACTTTGACACTGGGACGTCAAACATCTCAGTTCCCCCCGTGACCATAGGTGCTGTAAAGCACCCGAAACGTCGGGAATTAAAAATAAGTTAATTCAACACGATAAAATCCATAATATATATATAGTTTTATTTAATGTGTAGTGTTCGCGTAAATTTAAGAAATCATTATGTTTTTGTAACTTACAATGAAGACAATATATTTTTATAGAAGAGGAGCACAGGTCCATGTGGCTCACTTGATGGTAAGTGACTACCGTCGACCATGAACAACTGTAACACCAGGGGAATCGCAGGTGCGTTGTCGGCCTTTTAGAAAGGAGTAAGCTCTTGAAAATCACTAAGTCGTATGGGTTCGGAAAAATCACCGGTACTAAACGATTCCACAAAGAGATTGAACGAGGAAGAAAACTTCTAGTAAAACGCATAGTGGTGGACCGCCAAGCATTCAGATGGTGTGGACGCTATCGGAATTTTGGACGTAATCTGCGTTCGTGAAATTTGGAGGTTAAAATCAATCCTAACAATACCTTAGAGCCCTGCTCGTGGTAGATGCGATAGAATGCAAAGAGATGCAACATCCCTCTGCAGCGCCAGTCAATCAGCCGATCGGAAAGAACTCGCCCGTCAACGATTCGAATCGCTCTGCGCTAAATGCGGTCAAATGGAAGGAGCTGGCACTGGGGTGCCCCGGCCCAGAGATGAGAACAGAATTCCATATGAGGCCGAACTTGCAGCTTTCAAAGTTGCTGGCATAAAAACGGTCCCGTTCTATTGAGCAGGCTAAGCTTTTTATGGGCCAATTTGGCCTTACATTCCAAGCGACCACGAAACAGCATAGGCCGGTAGGTATATGTAACTGTCTCTTACGATACCTACGGGAGAAAATGGAGTGATTTAGCCTCTTGGACAGCCGCCACAAAGCAGAATTATAAGGTCTATATAGAACCGCTAACATATATTTCATTTTAAAATCTTTCGTGTAGTATTAAATTTAAAGTTATTACGAGTAAGTCGCCTTCTCGTTCTTGTTCCTGCCTCACCATGAAAGCAAATCCACCCTACTAACGGAGAAGACTAGAGGCTCAAGGTAACAACTAAGTGGATGTTATAATAAACTCACCCTTGGGGGGTTAAATATAGGGATGATTATTTTAGTGTAACTGATAGGTAATAATAGGTGCATAAAAGCGGGAAAAGTGTATTTGTCAAAAATTATATGGTCTAGTAAAACTGACCAAAAATCTGTCAAATTTAAGTGGAATAGTTGAAATCTGTTAATAATTGACGAAAATATTCCGTAAAAAATACATAAGTATAAAGAAAGCGTATAGTCGTAACAGAAACTTTTTTTCTGTTATGTAGATTCTACATGATATTAGTTTCAATTCAGAATTCCAAATCGACCTTTCAACTCGAATATTGAATTTTCAACCAGCCATTTTAATACAATAGCAATGTCGTGGGAAAGGACACAACATTACACAACATAATGATGGATGAAATAGATGCATTAACGTTGATTTTGACCGATCCAAAAAAGGGAGGGTTCAATAATAACTGTATTTAATTATTTCTTATATTACAAATACTTCATATTGAATAAAACTATTTATACGGATTTTATTGCGTTTAATTTACTTATTTTAATTCCTGACTTTTCGGGTTCTTTACAGCACCCATATTGATGGGGTGGATTTAGATATTTGACGTCCCGATATCACAGTTATCCCGGCTATCTTCAGTTTTTTTATAATTATTTTTTGGTCCGATCTACGCAGAAAGAGCTTACAGTATCTTGACGTCTTGCGGTGGTATGCTTGGGTTTAGATTAAATTTTGTTAATTATAGAATCCCAAGCAGATAGCAGCATCCATTCATCTTCTCTATTGAAATTAGGATATTTTTTAATTTCAATAGCCTCACGTATCATTCTTGGTAGGAATCGGTGTTCTTTTACGAGGATTTGTGGTTAGTCAAATCTGATTTAGTGGTGGGGACGACCTTGAAAATGTTCACAGACTGCAAACTTCCAGAACGAAAAAACGTCGAGTATTAAAATAAGTAAATTAAAGGCGATAAAATCCGTATAAATAGTTTTATTCAACATGACTCTATTTTTTTTGATATTTCTTAACGGCGCCTCTACACGTTGGCCAACACAGTGGCGAATGTAGTGGCCAATATTATTGGCCAACGTGTAGACGGGGTGTTTGTGCTTCATTGGTATGTATTGGAACGATGGCTCGCAAGTTGACGCGAGATCCGTGTGGTGTCGGTTTTTTACAAAAGATCAAAGGATTGTTGGCAGAGTTTGTTCGCGGCGTCCACACATTGGCCGCGAGTTTAGTTTGCAACAAGCTCCTAGAGTAATTACACGTATCTGATTAAAATTTTATATTCACGCTTTGTAGGGTGGATGACCCAATTACCAGCCTTTTAGTGCCAATTTCAACTTTAAACATTCCTACTACTTTAATTAGCGCGATTAAATTATTTTTAAACATTTGTTTTAATCGATAAAGCTATTTATAAAAAAAATTAATGAACATTTATTTACAATCAGATTATTACGAGAACAATTTTAAAATGAAAAAAAAAAATGAAGCACGTCATTTATACGTGGTAGAACCATGCAGTTATATCAGAAGTATAGTTGTAGGTTGTAGCACGAATGGGTCAGTTCGACCGGGGAAGGACCACGCTCTCACAGAACATCAACGTAAAACAGTAGCTTAATGATGCTGTGTTTCGTATACTGAGTGTAGAGAACCAGAGACACTTTTTAAAGGAAACGATGCATTTCATCTTAGTCCTCACGGGTGACAACGCATCTGCATTTTGATTCGTAATCGAGGATAGATGTAGATGTCTGTGGGCCACAGCAACCACTTACCATCAGGTGAACTGTGTGCTCGTTTGTCACCCTATCCTATACAAAAAGCGTCGATTTCTTATAATTTAATCGTACAAGTTTTCGAATCATCATCATCATTACAGCTCTTCACAAGTCCACTACTGAACATCCTCCTCCAAAGAATGCCGCAAAGCATGGTCCTGAGCCACTTTCCTTGTCATGAGTTTTTCATTTATGTTCTAAGTAATAATTAGTACCTATTATTAAGTCAGTGTTAATTATATTTATTGCTATTGTTTTTGTTTTTCTCAAAAAAATAATTAAATTACCAAATAAATTATAAGGTGTTTTTTATATACATCAAATGTCTGATAGAAAAGCAAGTACATGTTTTGCTAAACTTTAAAAACAAAACCCAATTTTAAAACATAGACTAATCGATTATAACTTACAAATATAAATTGCACAAGGACACACATCAAGACCCGAAACAATTATTTGTAGGATATACAAATACTTGTTCCGTGCGGGATTCAAACCGAATGCTATTGGCCACTACATTCGCCACTGTGTTGGCCAACGTGTAGAGGCGCCGTTAGCCGAAAAGGAGATGTCCAAAATGTGCGTCAAGCTGTACAAAAATGAAACTATTGCTATTATTTTTATATAATAAAACAAACAAATAATTTTGAATAACTATTAACATTTCATAGCAGCTGTTGAAAAATAATCAAGTTTAAAATTATTTAAAGTGATTTCCTCTTTTGAAATCACTCTTTAGCACTAAAGTACCTTTAATATGGCCATATAATGCTTAACAGTATCAAAGTAGGAAAAAAACAATATCTAAACTCATAAAAATGCTTCATTTATGATATGTATGTCACATCCGTCGCGCGCTGTGTAACGATCGAGACGTTAAGTGAATAATCTGCGAATAAAAATTGTAAACTGGCGCTAAACTTCAAGTTTCGTTCCCAAATATAAAAAGTGTTATAGTACAAGTAATACGTAGCATAATGATATTATAAAACTGTGTGAAGTGCTCAGTTTATTTGTGTTAAAATCAAAATAACTTATGTGTTTGTGCGGTACTCTTCAATTATTATTAAGTTATAAAGTCATAAGTTGAACTTTGGACCCATTAACACCTCGTACAAATATATGCGCATTTCAATAAGTGACCAACTATACTGTGTATTTCGCCGTTCAGTTAGGTCAACAGCTAGTGTAGCGGTAACGGAGTTACGGATGAACTTAAACACTGGCGATTATATCCATAGTTCGAACTCTGGCGCCACATGTTTTTTTTTTATTTAATTTTTTTTCTTTTTTATAATTATTAAACTTTTATTTTTGTCTCTGTTGGGAGAAGGAAAATATAAACATCTTTTTTAATTGTTATTTTGTAACCCGAAAGAAGTCAAAAAAGTGCAAAATGATTTGCGGGGGTTGCCGTCTATTACTGAACACAGATTGTTCCTTACATTGCCACACTTGTGATATCAACTATCACTATGAATGCCTAAATATAAACAAGGAGCAGTTTGTATCGCTTTCAAAGGAATTTCGTTCCTCTTGGACCTGCCCTGCATGTGTGAATGTAACAAGACGTATAAAAACTAACTTAAGCACACCTGTACGTCACAATCAGGTACCATCTATGGAACAGTCTATGGACCTATCGTGCGAAATTCTGAACAAAAGTGATGCGCACACACCATCAGATTCGGTCTCCATCGAGAAATTTAATGAACTGCTTAATAATATCAATTTGTGGCGTAACGACATGAAATCTAACATAATGAGTATTCGAGACGAAATTAAGAATGATATGAACACTAACTTTATGAGTATTAGGGAAGAAATTAAAAATACCTTAAGTGACATCCAATCTGAAATTAAGTCTCTACGAGAGGAGCATGCCACCCTGAGACAAAATGTTTCTAACATAAACATAGAATTAACGTCCATTCAAAACTCCATTCAATTTCAATCTGACGAACATGGTACTTTAAAACAAAGAGTCGATGAAATCGCACGTGTTGCTAGTGAACAGACAGACAAATGTTGAAATCTGTAACGTACCGGAGCGTAGAAATGAAAACCTTATAGGTATCATCGAAGCCATTGGAACAGCGATGCTTCCCCATTAAAGGCAACATAGTGTCGATACATCGGGTTCCTCACGCACACAGCACAAATGATAGACCTAAAAATTATTATTGCTAAATTCAGCACACGTATACAGAGGGACAATATAATTGCAGCATATCGTAAAGCAAAATCACTGAGGTCTGATCAGCTCGACATTCAGGGCCAATCTACCACTATATATTTGAATGAACACCTTACACTACAAAAGAAACTGTTATTTCGTAAATGTCGGGAGGTTGCAAAGGAACTTCATTACAAGTACTGCTGGATCAAAAACTCAGCCATTCTTGTTAGAGAGAAATACGACAGTCCAGCACTGGTCATCCGAGGAGAAGACGACCTCAAAAAACTTCGAATAACTAAAAAGAAGTGATTGTACTAATTCGATAAGTCTAGTCGTAATTATATTTATAACGTTTTACTACCTTTTTATGTATTTGATTGATGTACTCATCTGCACTGACTGCAGTTTTCTCAATGCTAGCTTAAAAGAACAAACGAGCGACTTACACGTCTGTCTGAGCAATCAGAAAAATTTCTCACTATTTTTCAATTTTAAAATTAAAACACAAATCTTATTCTCATCAGATACTAACCATTAGAATCTGGCTTTCTACTGTACAATAAGGCACAAATTTATGCTAAAATAGCTCGTGTTACTCAACACTATCTTAGTAAAACAAACATAATACTATGCTATTTTTTGAAATGAATAACACGACTCAAACAAATCATCTTATTATTTATTATCAAAATTGTAGAGGTATAAGGACCAAATTAAACACACTTTACATGAATATCCTATCTAATAATTATGATGTTATTGTACTCACTGAGACCTGGCTGCTTCCGGACATTGGCAACGGTGAATTTATAGATCAGAGGTACGTGGTTTACAGATGTGACAGAGACTGCTTAGCTACCGACAAACAGGATGGTGGCGGTGTTTTGGTGGCGGTGCTGCGTGGACTAAAACCTGCTATATTTAACACCTCAAACCCGGATAAATCTCTACACTCTAAGCATATTGAATGTTTACTGGTCGAAATTCCTAGTACAAGCCAAATTAGGAAACATGTAATTAGTTCAGCGTATATTCCGCCCTGCAGCTCCCCGGATGCATATGAAAAACACTTTGACCTGTTACTTGATTGCCTTAATGATCCTCTTATTGATAGCTTTTATGTGATTGGTGATATTATAATATTCCTGATATGACATGGGTTCCACCATCATCATCCTCCACTTCTGATTATTGTAACCAACCTTTACCGTTGAATGGATCTGGATCCGCCTATACACATTCCTTATTGTTGAATTTTATGGCATTTCTAAATGCATCGCAATATAATGGAATTTTTAATTCTAATGATAAACTACTGGACCTTTTCATCTCTAACACCTCATCTACAATTAGAGCCCCAACGGATCCACTACTTCCTCCTGATTCCCATCATCCACCTTTCATTGCGATTACAGATATGCATTAGACGTATAAACCAATGAAAAGGCGCACTCTAACCAAGTATAACTTCCGTAAAGCAGATTTTTACCTCATTAATTCCAAGCTTGAAGAAACAAATTGGACGGAACTACTGCAAACGCTTCCATCTGAAGCCTGCATTGAAACCTTTTATATGACCATAGATGACATCATAAAACAACATGCACCACGTTCTAGTTCTCGCCCCGGAGGATTTCCTGTCTGGTTTTCACGTCCTCTGATTAAAACATTTAAATGTAAACAAAAAGCCTGGACTAAGTGGAAGAAATATAAAAACCCAAGTGACTACGTACAATTTTCCCAATACAGAAATACATTTAAGATCCAATGCAAACAATGCTATCGTAGGTATATGGACACTGTAGAGGAAAATATAACTAAAAATATGTATAAAACACTTTTGGACCTATGTATCGAGTCGCAAAACTGAGACTAAAATTCCGTCCACTTTGCATTACCATCAACTTAAATCCAGTGACCCCGAGACAGTATGTAATATGTTCTCTGACTTCTTTCAATCAGTGTTTGAGCCCTCTCCCCCTTCTCTTTCGCATTGGCAGCCTCCATCTTGTACCTCAAGTCACGATATTTTAATTTCTAATATTTACTTCACTGAAACTGAAATTCCAAATTAACTCAAAAATTTAGACACTTCCAAGGGTCCCGGTCCAAATGGCCTTCCTCCACTCTTTTTCAAACAAACTGCTGAAAATATTTATAAGCAGCACATTATCTATAATAAGTGTTTGTCAGAGGGTGTTTTCCCTAGGAGGTGGAAACATGCAAATATAACTCCAGTTCATAAAAGTGGGTGAAAACATGATGTTCAACATTATCGCCCCATCTCTATCCTCTCCGTCTTGTCGAAGGTCCTCGAAAAATTAGTCCACAACTAAATTTACCCGATTCTACACAGTTCTACTACTAGTAATCTACTTACCTTTACGAATAATTTATTTGCAAGAGTTGATGATGGCTTTCAAGTAGATGCTGTATATACAGATTTTAAGAAAGCTTTCGACAAGGTGGATCATGAGATTCTTCTTAACAAGATTGCATTCAATGGTGTTCGTGGTAATTTGCTGCGCTGGTTTGTATCTTATATTCAAAACCGTTCCCAAAAAGTTTGTAATAAATGAATATCAGTCAAGAGACGTTTTGGTTACATCGGACGTTCCTCAAGGATCCATTCTTGGACCATTGTTATTTATTATTTTTGTTAATGATATAGACAAATGTTCTCTTAACTCCAATTTCCTGTTATACGCAGACGACCTGAAAGCCTACAAAACTATTAAAAATATAGAAGACTGTATATCTTTACAAAGCGACCTTGACAGATTGACAACATATTGCAACATTAATAAATTACAATTGAGCATTCCAAAATGTCACTATATAAACTTTACAAAAAAGAAAAATATTGTCTGTTTTAATTATATCCTCTGTAAAAAGTCCTTGGCCAAAGTGACAGACGTAAGGGATTTGGGGATTCAGTTGGACTCTAAGCTACAACTAAGCATCCATATTGATAAAATAGTCAAACAAGCTTTTAAAATGTACGGATTTATTATGAGATCTTCTACTGACTTCAAACGGACAACCACATACTTATACCTCTATAAAACTCCTGTTCGTTCCCAGCTTGAATATGCTGTACCTATATGGAATCCCTACTATAAAGTATACAAAGAAGCTATTGAGAAAGTCCAAAATAAGTTTTTGCGTGCCATGTACTATAGATGCCATAAATCTCACTTGTCTCGTATCCCATTGCTGAGAGAGTTTGGTGTTTTGTCGCTTGAATGTAGACGTAAATATCTTGAAGCTATAACATTGTATAAAATAGTAAACAATAAATTTAGCAGTACTGAATTAGTTTCCAATTTAAATTTCGTAGTTCCTAGAAGTACTCATATACGCGCTGTGCGCACTCGTAATTTGTTCGTCGTCAGTACATGTCGTACAAATACCGGCTTGCGCGCGCCAGTTCGCCGTATGATGCATTCCTTTAACGAGTTTTTCAATGATGGTAACATACCTAGATTTGTTTACACCGAATATTCTTGCTTTTAAAAGATTTATATTTGAAGAACTAAAAATCTAAAAATAATATTATTTTGGCTCTTTGTTTTTTAGTTTTTAGTTATTAAGTTTTTATTCAGCGTCCGCGACAATTTAATTAGCTTTGTAAGTAATATGTGGATAGCGTTGTGGGCTACATTATTGTGAATACATCATGTTGATTTATTTTAGATATTACTGTATTTTGTAGCTGTTTGCTGTTCCTTAATAAATAAAATAAAAAAAAGATATGTTATGTATAAAAACAAGCCTATCCATCGTGATTTGATTATTTTAATGAATTACTACATTAAAATAATCAAAATACACTGATGGATAGGATTTCATTTATTTATTTAATACAGCAACATCTTAAACATATAACGTTACATTATATTGTCCGTTCATCGTAACTTGACGCGTAATCCGATTGGCAGCACTGTAATTTACAGTGTTGCATGTTTCAATGTGAATAGCGTTCCCAAAATGCAGGGAAAGGCATTATGGATATGGATATGGTGCTGATGACTATACTTATGTGACTTTTTAAGTGTTATTGTGTACTCTCTGAAATAATTCATATATCAATAGGAACATTCGGGATAAATTTATTAAGATAGGGTTAAAAAGCATCATTTTATATAATTATGATCAATAAGCTGTAAAGGTATAATAACTTCTTCAATGTTACTTGAACACTCACTGTCACTATCACTTTCGTCACTGTCCATGGAGGTTAGAATGCCAACCCACAATAAAAAGCGATTACTTACTTCATTTATTATTTTATTTTTCATATTCAATTTTTATACCATCTGAGCTCTTTTTTTTCCAAATCTCTTCGCTTATTGAGCTTAACGTTTCTTTTATAAGGGATTCCACTTGATCATCCCTCTGGCCCACTTTTTTCTCTTCGAACCGTTTCTTTATAACACTCCATATTAGCTCAATTGAATTTAAATCTGCAAGATATGTGGGCAGTCACAAAACATTATGACCATGTGATTTTATTAATTCGTCAGCTTTATATATGGGCCCTGGTTTATTTATTTCTATTAATTCACATAAAATATTTTTTGGCAAAATTTGGTGAAAACAACAGTGCCTTGTTATAAAGCCACTCTACCATATCTATTTTGAGGCTTGCCATATTGGGTCTTTTATTTATTTGTACTTTATCATATGGTGCACTGTCCATCACAATCACACAATTAGGTAGCAGCTATATCTGTTCGTTCCACTAACATTTTTCGTTTTGATTGACACTTTTTGTATTTATATCCGAGTCGTTTTAATATATTCCATAGTGTAGTACGCCCACCTTCAAAATTTGTTTCATCTAGCAATTCGACAAGTAATTTGTTTAACGTAGCAATTTTTTTTCGTACAGCGTAAAATGACATAATTTTTGTTGTGTTGCACCAGTATCGCGATTTATGGTTCATAAATGATAGCTTGATCTCTGCGACAGCTGTCAGTAAAATTCACGCCTATGAAGTCCTGAATTTCTTAGTGGTACATACAGTACCTGTCAATGTCATACTTTATGGGCATGCACTAATTAGGTCGTTATGCTCGTAAAGTATGACATTGACAGGTACTGTCTGTACTAATAAGAAATACAGGCCTTCATAGGCGTGATTTTACTGACAGCTGTCGCAGAGATCAAGCTATCTTTTATGAACTATAAACGTTTTTTTTCCAGGTGTTACTTTTGATGAAACAGGCCCACCCATATTTGAAACAGAACTGATCTCTCTTTCTTGTCTCAAAATTCGGGTTGCAGTAAATTCGGATACATCTGTAGTCATTAAACAAATGCAATTTTATTTTCTTAGGTAGTTAATAACATTAAAATATTTTAGTAACGTTATTAAAATACATACGTGACGTTACTAAAATATATATACTTCTTTACATACAAATATTTTAATAGCATTAAGCGAATTACAAAAACAACAGTTAATCTAAATCATTGTAACTGGTCACCCTAAAAACAAACCGGTGATGGCGGCAACTCGGGCACGAATATGTTGCAATGGCAAAGTCAGCTTGTTTACACCCTTTTCTTTGTCACAAAAAAGCGTAAATTTGAAGAATAGTTTTCCTTTTAGCACTTTTAACTACTTTCGGAATTTTTAAAACTGAGATTAAATTATTAAAAAGAAAAATAGCACACAGATAGCAACCAATCAAAAAAATTAAGATGGCGACTGAGGAAACAGTGCTACCAATCACTCACGCGTCAAGTTAAGATGAACGGACTATAGGGTTTCTACTTTAGTACTTGCAACACTGTATCCGTCCGTCAAGTAGGGATGGGCAAATGGAAAAAATATATCGATATATATCATATCGATACTTTTCAAATGTATCGATATATATTTTTTTTAAAATATCGATATTCCGATATATCGATATTTTTTGCTCAAGAGAAGGTTACCTATATAGTTTGCAATCTCAAAAATTAGATAATAAAAAATGAAAATACATATCTGATATATTTATTATTTTGTTTATTCATAAATCGTACATTTATATTGTTTAAAATTAACCATCACTGATACCAGTATTCGTCTGAAATAGACATCAGCAGCACTCTTTCTTTAATGTGCTCACCTGTCAATCTGCTCCTATTATCCGGCACTGTTAAATTAACAATCGAAGCAACCCTTTCGGATGATACCGAGGAAGCTTGACATATTAAATATTTAAGAGCGATATCCGAAAGAACCGGCGTGAAATGTCGGCAATTTACCCAAAACTTTATTGGATCTGACTTCCTCTCAAGAAGTGGTTGGTCCAGATATTGCTTAAGCTCATTGGGGACAGATCCAGAGCTTGGGACCTCTTGTGCAGCTGTTCTCAGATTTAAAAGCTGCTCATGCCTGCACCAGATTGATGACTCATTTGCTTTTTCTGATGTTGCTCGGTCAGACCTTACATCTGGAGAACGTTGTCCTCTACGCCTATATTCTGAGCGAATATCGTCGCTTATTTTTGATATAGCATTTGATACGGCAATTGGAGAATTAAAGTGGATACGCTTGAAACGAGGGTCCAAAATTGTAACTACTGAGAGAAAAGTATTTATAAAGTGGGTTGTATTACTTGCTTTCCTATTTTTTACGGCTTGATTGAAGAATTGAATCTCGGAAGAATCTTCTTGTATTTGTTGATTACTTGTACTTAGTACATTAACCTAGCAAAACAAAACAAGTTCATAACCTAATCAAGTCACGCGGTGGACTACTTACAGTAATTTTAATGATTCTTTAAGACTTACATCGGGTACATCGCCACTGGTGTCTTCGCCTGTCGACGCATTTTCATTTTCATTATTAGATTTTTTTTGGTTGAATTTTGGATGCATGAATGAATTTTTCTGCTGCATGTTGACGAACTGCAAGTATGCATAGTGATGCTTGGTTTTCAAGTGTGCAGCTAAATTTGTCGTGTTTCGATATATCGATTTTTTTACCCAAGCCTACTGTCAAGTATCAAAACACCAAAACAGTCAAAGTATCAAACTTGACCGTTTGTTCAATTTTCCTTCGTATTTGTTAGTATTTGTATTTTATCGTATTTTACTTTTATTTAATAAGTGTCAGCCCCACGCGAGTGCTCCACTAATTATAAACGGTGTCATACATAAGTTTAATAAGGAAAATGGACCTTTTACAAGCGTGTGTTAACTGTGGTATCGCTGTTGGAGAACGCATCATTATTACCTCCTGATATGGCTGTTATTTTATAGGAGTGGTTAACCTTTGAGGTAAGCTAGTTTCGCTAAGTAAAATATTTAAAGACTACCTAGGCACTTGCCTACAACATTTACGAGAAGAATCAGATTGGAATATTATTTATTTACCCTACAATCTTAATTCGACGGCTTAGAATCATAGATTAATGAGTACTTATTTATCCTTCACAGTTGTCGCCTCATAGCTGCGTCTACGGTTCCTGCTATGACATTATAACAAGATGCCTTGTAACAAATTCAAGGGGAAGACCAAGTTGGCTATAAAAATGTTTGCTATGGCTATGGTAAATCTGTTGCATGAGCAAAAACACAGCATTCCCGAATGTAGTTCTCTCGCCTCAGTTGTATCATCATGGCATCATCATGTGAGTAATTATTTTCATTATTCATTAAAACTGCAAATAAGACACATTAGTTAAACAATCACTGTGACCCATATGTGGTAATGTCAATCTCTAAACTCGAATATTTATAATGGTGCTGTAGGTACTGTTAACTAAAACTAACTTTTCAAAGTAATCAATATGCATTATAGCTCTCCAAAATACATATACCATAACATTCATCTTTATTTTGTGTTTTCAACAGCTTGTCACATAAATTAAAGTGACCAATATGGTAAGGTTTTATATTTTTTCAGGTTATAGCGGCCAACTTTTTGTGTCATGGTTGTTATGTGAGAGAGAGCTTACAGAGAAATGGCCCGAAGAAATATTGTTGATTGTAATAGATTTGAAAACATAGAAGGAAACCAAGCTGTTTAATTAATTCAGGTCCCAATTTCCCCCCCCCCCTTCCCTCCCTGGACCAACAGTAGGTACCATTCAAGATGTATCAACAATTGTCCTGCCAAATTATAGATGTTGTACTAATACATCTAGAAGACGCATATTTGATGGCTGTCACCATAGTGCAGGTCATTTAGTGCCTACCTTGGTTAAATCAGTATTGTTCTTGGATAGTAACCTTTATGTGCTTCGAAGTGCCAGGATATGTGAAGGACATTTACTTTCCAATAAATGGGAATTATTATTAGAGAACACAAGTTTAACTTTCACGACAAATCAAGTTGAAAGCTTGTTAGATAATAAAAATGAGGACAATGTTATTGGTTTTGAAAACATGGAATCAGTGCCTGGTTATGTATGTCACTATTGGGCAGGGTGCACTACACAGGAGTTAATAGAATAACAATACAGTCTGTTGTTCCCAAAAATTCAAAAACTGTGTTAGCAATGTTTTTAATCACATATAGGACTGGTGATAGTCATACTAGGATGTCTTGTCTTTTTAGGATTACTAAATCAACTCAACAGAACAAGATGAAGCTTGTGAGAAACTGTCTGACTAATTATTATGTTCCGCTACATCTTGGAGCGTCCCACGTATCTCACTAAGAAGTGGCAAAAAAAACACCACTACACCTTGGAAATTATATGGAAATCCTCGGCCTGATTCCTCTAACAGGTGAACTATTGTACAATGTGATGGTACCTACATCCATGAGCATTCAAATTGTAAACAGCAAAAAAGTTGTACAGTCTTCATAAATATCATAACTTTAAAAATCATTTTTAGTAGTCTGTTGATATATTATTAATGTGTTTGACCTTTTGCAGCAACTCAAAACAGATGCAGAAATAATTAATTTTATTAAAAAAAAATATTTAGTTTCTAGCGATGTCCTATTATGAGGTCACATTAAATCGAGACATACTTCTAGGCGTGAGTATTACACTATATTTTATATGAGCAACCTTCAAATCAAAATTAACCGAGAGATGCAATCTTAGGTTATTGATGTAATTGTGTAGCTGGAAACTGGATGTTGGATGTTGTTCACATATAATGAGTAATGACTATTCTGTGGTACTTGGGATGGGTGAGATACCACGAAAGTATTATTCCACCAGCTGCATTACTTGATAATGTACTAATAACATTAAATGATT